>CM076574.1:1225086075-1225402402 GCA_034641835.2 Pinus albicaulis
TAAGCATGAAACATGGAAATCTGGATGCACTCGTGAAGAAGCAGGAAGCTCCAATTTGTATGCCATAGTACCAATATTTTGCAACACCTTGTAAGGACCATAGTACTTTGGCGATAATTTATTATCCTTCTTTGCTTGCTTCAGGGACATTTGTTTGTATGGTTGTAGCCGTAAAAATACCCAATCTCCTACATCAAAACTTCTCTCGCTACGATGTTGATCTGCCTGTTGTTTCATTCGATTTTGTGCCAAATTCAGGTTATCCTTTAAGAGTTGGAGAACTTCTTGCCGATGCTCGATGTGATCTTCCACTGCTTGAACCTTCGAATTTTCCCTTAAAGATGATGTGATGGATGGTGGATGATATCCATAAAGTGCCATAAATGGGGTCATTTTTGCTGCAGTATGGAAGGAAGTGTATACCACCATTCAGCAAGAGGTAACCACTTGACCCATTGTGTTTGTTTATCAGATACAAAACAACGAAGATATCCTTCCAAACATTTATTTACTATCTCAGTTTGACCATCAGATTGAGGATGATAAGATGAGCTATGAGCTAACCGAGTACCCAAACAAGAAAATAACTCCGTCCAAAAATTTCCAGTAAAAATGGGATCTCTGTCGCTCACAATAACCCTTGGGCTTCCATGTAGCTTTTGAATTCTGTCCATAAATGTAGTAGCAACTGTACTTGCTTCAAATGGATGAGATAATGCACAAAAGTGTGCATACTTGGTAAGTTTATCAACTACCACCATGATGACACTCTTTCCTTCGGACTTAGGTAAACCCGTGATAAAATCCATTGAAATCTCCTCCCAACGTTGACTTGGAATGGATAAAGGTTGTAGAAGTCCTGGGGTCTTGATTGTTTCCACTTTATTCTGCTGGCAAACCAAACATTCTGCCACAAACTTTCGAATATCAGATTTAAGGCCATCCCAAAAAAATTCTTTCTTCACCCTGTGGTAAGTTTTTAAAAATCCTGAGTGTCCTCCTAAAGGAGAAGTGTGCAATTCCAGAAGAATCTTTTGTTTTAGTTGGAATTCTTACAAAGATATAAGCGATCTTTGTACCATAAGGAATCATTTTTCCAACTAAATGTATCAGATGTACTAGGATCTTGCTGCAACTTTTGAATGAGTATCCATACATCTTTGTCCTTCTTCCATTCATCTCTTGCTTCAGCTATCCAATCTGGTTGGATAATAGAAATGGCACAAAGCAATGCTTCCACCTCTTCATTCTTTCTTGAGAGTGCATCTGCAACAACATTAAGCTTTCCTTTTTTGTAGATTATTTCCAAGTCATAACCCAACATCTTTGTGACCCATTTTTGCTGCTCTTCTGAAGATAGTCTTTGTTCCAAAAAGTGTTTCAGACTATCATGATCAGTTTTTACCTTGAAGTGTCTTCCCATTAGGTAAGTTCTCTATTTCTTTAGTGCATGCAGTATTGCTAACATTTCCTTCTCATAAATAGGTTTCTGTAAATACTTTCCTTTGATTGGACGACTTTCAAAAGCAATGGGTCTTCCTTCCGGCATTAAAACTGCACCAATTCCATTTCCTGAGGCATCACATTCCACAATAAAGGTTTTTGTGAAGTCTGGTGTAGCTAAGACCGGTGCTAGGCACATTGCCTCTTAAGACGTTCAAAGGCCTTAGTTGCTTCAGGAGTCCATGAAAATGCATCTTTCTTCAATAATGTTGTTAGAGGTGCTGCTATTCTCCCATAATTCTTAACAAACTTGCGATAATACCCTGTTAACCCGAGAAATCCTCGCAACTGCTTTATGGTTGTGGGAACTTTCCATTTCTTAATGGCTTTAATTTTGTTAGGGTCTACTTTAACACCCTCGTGAGATACAATATGACCCAGATATTCCACCTCTTGTACTCCAAAGAAACATTTGGATTTTTTTGCATATAATTGCCTTCGGACTTAGGTAAGCCTATGATAAAATCCATTGAAATCTCCTCCCAACGTTGACTTGGAATGGATAAAGGTTGTAGAAGTCCTGGGGTCTTAATTGTTTCCACTTTATTCTGCTCGCAAACCAAACATTCCGCCACAAACTTTCGAATATCAGATTTAAGGCCATCCCAAAAAAATTCTTTCTTCACCCTGTGGTAAGTTTTTAAAAATCCTGAGTGTCCTCCTAAAGGAGAAGTGTGCAATTCCAGAAGAATCTTTTGTTTTAGTTGGGAATTCTTATAAAGATATAAGCGATCTTTGTACCATAAGGAATCATTTTTCCAACTAAATGTATCAGATGTACTAGGATCTTGCTGCAACTTTTGAATGAGTGTCCATACATCTTTGTCCTTCTTCCATTCATCTCTTGCTTTAGTTATCCAATCTGGTTGGATAATAGAAATGGCACAAAGCAATGCTTCCACCTCTTCATTCTTTCTTGAGAGTGCATCTGCAACAACATTCAACTTTCCTTTTTGTAGATTATTTCAAAGTCATAACCCAACATCTTTGTGACCCATTTTTGCTGTTCTTCTGACGATAGTCTTTGTTCCAAAAAGTGTTTAAGACTATCATGATCAGTTTTTACCTTGAAGTGTCTTCTCATTAGGTAAGTTCGCCATTTCTTTAGTGCATGTAGTATTGCTAACATTTCCTTCTCATAAATAGGTTTCTGTAAATACTTTCCTTTGATTGGACGACTTTCAAAAGCAATGGGTCTTCCTTCCTGCATTAAAACTGCACCAATTCCATTTCTTGAGGCATCACATTCCACAATAAAGGTTTTTGTGAAGTCTCGTGTAGCTAAGACCGGTGCTAGGCACATTTCCTCTTTAAGACGTTCAAAGGCCTTAGTTGCTTCAGGAGTCCATGAAAATGCATCTTTCTTCAATAATGTTGTTAGAGGTGCTGCTATTCTCCCATAATTCTTAACAAACTTGCGATAATACCCTGTTAACCCGAGAAATCCTCGCAACCGCTTTATGGTTGTGGGAACTTTCCATTCCTTAATGGCTTTAATTTTGTTAGGGTCCACTTTAACACCCTCGTGAGATACAATATGACCCAGATATTCCACCTCTTGTACTCCAAAGAAACATTTGGAATTTTTTGCATATAATTGTTTCTCCTGCAATAGTTTGAGCACCCTGTCAACATGTTCAACATGATCCTTCCAAGACCCGCTGTAGATTAGTATATCATCAAAAAATACTAGCACAAATTTTCTAAGGAAGGGTTTGAAAATGGAATTCATCAACCCTTGAAATGTAGAAGGTGCATTGGTCAGGCCAAAAGGCATGACCAAAAATTCATAATGACCCTCATGAGTTCGAAATGCTGTTTTTGGAATATCTTCAGTCTTCATTCTAATTTGATGATATCCTGAACTAAGATCCAACTTGGTAAAATAAATTGCTCCATGTAATTCATCCAATAATTCATCAATCACAGGAATGGGAAATTTGTCTTTAATGGTGAGCTTATTGAGCTCCCTATAATCCGGACACATTCGCCATGATCCATCCTTCTTGTGTACCAACACTACAGGAGCAGAGAAAGAACTTTGACTGGTTGAATTATACCTGCCTCTAACATTTCTGCAATCATACGTTCAATTTCGCTCTTTTGGAAGTAAGGATATCTATAAGGCCTGATGTTTGGAGGAACACTTCCTGGAATCAAATGAATAGCGTGATCATGATCACAAATAGGTGGGAGTCCTTTGGGAGTTTCAAACACCTTGGAATGATTGTCCAAGACTTGTTGGAGATCTGCAGAAATAGATGATTTGGATGTTGGAACTTCTAGTGAGCATAATTGTGCAATTACGCCTCGCTGTTCTTTCTTTAGAAGCTTTGTCATGACATTAGAGCTTATTATCCTTCCTGGCTTCCCCGCAATACCCCGTAATTCGACTTCCTTTCCTTCTGAAAAAAAATTCAAGAAAAGTTCTTGAAAATTAAAAGTTACCGTCCCCAAAGATTGTAACCATTGTACTCCTAGTACAACATCAGCACCTCCCATAGGAATGGCAAGCATTGGACTAGTCAATACATATTCCCCCATGGTTAGTTTGATATTATGGCATTTTCCAGAGCAATTTATAGTTCCTCCATTTGCAACCATCACTTGACATTCTGGTGCTGGGTATAGGAAACAATTTAATTCCTTCGCTACCTTATAATGAATAAAATTATGGGTGCTACCTGAATCAATCAACACTATTACCCTTTTCTTCTTTATATGTCCTTCTATCTTGAGAGTTTGAGGAGTGGTAATTCCTGCCAGTGCATTACACGATATGGTCGGATTCATTTCTTCCTCTTCTAGGGGTGGTTCCCGGTGTATATCCTCTTCTTGTTCATTTTCTTCTTCTTCTTCACAATCTTGTAAAATAATTTCTTCTCAGCACACTTATGACCTTTAGTGTATTTGCTATCACAACTGTAGCAAAGCCCTTTTGCTCTTTTTTCTTCCAATTTTTGTGGTGTCAACCTTGTAGGTTGTGGAAATCTAGGCATAGGAACACTTCCTTCTTTATAGAATTGAGTGGTAGGCTTCCTTGTCGCCATAATTTTACATTCAACTTTTCTTGCCAACCTGAATGCCTTCTCCAATGAATCAGGTTCCAAAACGCGAACTTCATGTTGGATGTTATCCTTTAAAGTGACTAGGAAGAGATCAATCCTGTGTTCCTCTGTAAGATCAGTTACCCTTATATTCAATTTTTGGAAGTCCTCAATGTGCTGCCCCACTAAACCCTTTTGTTTGAGATTTATCAATTGCGTAAAGAAGGTGTTGCTCTTTGTATCCTCATAATGTGCTATCATTTCCTCCGTAAAAATTGACCAAGTGACAATTTTTTTACGGGAGCAAAGCCATTGATACCATACAAATGTATTTTGTTCTAAATGTAAAGTTGCAATGCGTACCTTTTGTGTGTTTTGTACGTTATGGAGATCAAAATATTGCTCCATCCGTAGTATCCATGTTACAGGATCCTTTCCATCAAACTTCCTCATATCCATCTTTGGAATATGGTGGTTCTTCCCGCCAACATTAGAGTTTATGAAATCACAATTAACATTTATTTTGTTCTCATCATGAGGTTCTTCTACTATCTTTTCACCATTAGGAAACCTTTCTTGTATAAACTTTGTCAAACCTTCCATGTCTGGTTTTAGAAAATTCTTCATGTTTTCCATTTTCTCATCAATCTTAGCTTCCATGTCATCAATCTTAGCTTCCATGCCCACTTCCATGCCATCCATCTTAGCTTCCAAACCAACCATCTTAGCTTCCACGCCTTTCTTCAAACCATCCATCTTAGTTTCCACGCCTTTCTTCAAAACTTCCATTTCATTTTTTGTTGTTCTTTACGAGAGCGAAATTTGCTCTTGTAATTTTGATATGTCATGTTGCCATTCTTCATCTTCATGAGTCATAGTAGAGCCTTCTAAAGGCTTAATGGGTGTTGAATTATTTTTAGGGGCCATTTTAGAATACAATACTGATATATATTCTACACTATGCCCTTGGAATCAATTCAACTTGATTCTTCAAACAAGACTTATGCAATTCGGAAAAAAAAAATACACACCTTTTACTAGCTTTTAGGAGATCGATATTGAAATTGAATTCTCTCTGTAATTGAAAATATTCGATATCTGAAATTCAGCCCTGTAGTAGCCCTCTGAAGCTTCTTTCAAATGCCATAGGTCTGACCTGATTTTGATTCTCCAAGACAAAGTTGTGTCCAATCTCCCGCAATGACCTAATTCTGGACTGGTTCAATAGAGCGAACTTGTAAGACTTGCCACGTGTCACTGTTTTGTCCTTTGTTTCTGAAATTGATAGAAAATAAACTACAGGCCGTAATGTAAAGTTGCAATGCGTACCTTTTGTGTGTTTTGCACGTTATGGAGATCAAAATATTGCTCCATCTGTAGTATCCATGTTACAGGATCCTTTCCATCAAACTTCCTCATATCCACTTTTGGAATATGGTGGTTCTTCCCGCCAACATTAGAGTTTATGAAATCACGATTAACATTTATTTTGTTCTCATC
This sequence comes from Pinus albicaulis, assembly GCA_034641835.2. Lineage (NCBI taxonomy): Eukaryota > Viridiplantae > Streptophyta > Pinopsida > Pinales > Pinaceae > Pinus > Pinus albicaulis. Next base: position 1,225,092,126 of record CM076574.1, read on the forward strand.
ATGAGGTTCTTCTACTATATTTTCGCCATTAGGAATCATTTATGGTTTTAAACTTGTCATCAAGCCTTCCATGTATGCTTTTAGATCATTCTTCATGTCATCCATCTTAGCTTCCATGCCGACTTCCATGCCATCCATCTTAGCTTCCAAACCATTCATCTTAGCTTCCACGCATTTCTTCAAACCATCCATCTTAGTTTCCATGCCTTTCTTCAAAACTTCCATTTCATTTTTTGTTGTTCTTTGCGAGAGCGAAATTTGCTCTTGTAATTTTGATATGTCATGTTGCCATTCTTCATCTTCATGAGTCATAGTAGAGCATTCTGAAGGCTTAATGGGTGTTGAATTCTTTTTAGGGGCCATTTTAGAATCCAATATTGATATCTATTCTACAAGATTCCCTTGGAATCAATTCAACTTGATTCTTCAAACAAGACTTATGCAATTCGGAAAAAATAATACACACCTTTTACTAGCTTTTAGGAGATCGATATTGAAATTGAATTATCTCTGTAATTGAAAATCTTCGATATCTGAAATTCAGCCCTGTAGTAGCCCTCTGAAGCTTCTTTCAAATGCCAGAGGTCTGACCTGATTTTGATTCTCCAAGACAAAGTTGTGTCCAATCTCCCACAATGACCTAATTCTGGACTGGTTCAGTAGAGCGAACTTGTACGACTTTCCACGTGTCACTGTTTTGTCCTTTGTCTCTGAAATTGATAGCGAAGAAACTACAGGCCGTGTACTTGTGACCACTTTTGACGGCACTCCAATCCAATCTTCAGAGAGAGATTTATTGAACTTTTCCCACGATCACCTCTTTGAGATGAAATTCAGGAGCCTGAAAAAGCACTACCTTCCACAGATCATATCTCCAAAAATGTTGCGAACCAAGCTCTGAAATTTTTTGATGAATTTCCTCAGGATTTCAGATTCCAACCATATGAATTTTTCGATTCTGAACCTTCGTAGAAAAAAATTTATAGCGCAAATGCCACGATGACCTGTTTAGGAGCCTGAAAAAATACCTGACTTCCAGAGATCATATCTCCGAAATTATTGCGAACCAAACTCTGAAATTTTTATACAAGCTTCCTCAGGATGCTTTCTTCGCACCCTAAAAATTTCAGCTTCTGAAACTTCGTAGAAAAAAAGTTATAGCGAAAATTCCACGATGACCTGTTTGGAGCAGCGAAACCCTAGAATCCAAAGCTCTGATACCAAATGTTGTGTAACCAGCTCCAAAAAGAGAAGAAAAGATATATCAACGCCTTAGAAATGAGCCACTTCGAGGGGGAAACCTCCAATACATTACATAAATGAATAATTCTTGGATGATACAATTTACAAAACCTCCTTTCTATATATAGGAGTCCATGGGGCCATAATGTAATCCTAGTGGGCCACAATGTAATTCTAGCCGACCTAACAATAATAATTTAAGGGCACAATAATAACAAAATGGGGGTTACAAGGGTACAATAATAACAATAAGGGGTTTACACTAACAATAATAAGGGGCTATACTAGTGATATAGGGACCTAACATTTCTGCTGCATCTCTATGTTTATGTTTATATCTTTATTTTTTTTTATTCCTACATAATTTTGGATCAATTTGTTACAACAATTTTATTTTTATGTAATATTCCCAATTAGCTTTTAGTTAGTTGGAGTATTTTTTTTTTCTTCTTAGTTAGAAGAATAAGAGGGTAGGGAGACCCATAAATCTCCTTAGTAGGAATAAAATCACTCCAAATGTGAATGGAGGTCATCTAAGTAGCTGGATTGAAGACCCTTATGTGTGAAAATGGGATGCAGCATGTGGACTGGGTCAACTTTGAACAAATCAACAACGCTGGTATGGACGTTGTAATATTCCCAAATGGGAAAAGCAGGAATATAGTGCAAAACCATAGAAATAATAGTGAAAACATTACAAGAAATTAAGAGGCCAATAAGGAGACCTTTCATATGTTATGACAGTGGAAAAATATGCTTAATAAATGGGCCATAAGATGTACAATAAGAAATAACAAGCCTCTAATGGACAAAATCCCTCAAAATAGGTGTTGCTACTATATATAAAGAGATGGAAGTATGCTACAACACTGTTTAAAAGGTAATTCTACAAAAAATGAATATACAAAAGATCTAGGGCTGATATGTGCCTCAAAAGATAGGTTTACTACAAATCTGAGCACTATACAACCTCCTTTGAAGAACCCCTTAAGGGTTTTCAACAAAACACCATGTACAAGATGGGGATCTAGGCCCTAGGGCTGAAGATCCACTGCAAAATGAAGATCTACAAAGTGTGGCTGATTTGATATGCACAATAGAATAGCCTCCTCCAATAGATCCTCTAAATGAAAGAAAGATCCCTTTCACTAGAAAAAAAACTCTCCAAATGGTGTGCCAATCCAACCTACAACTCCTCCCACAAAAATATTGTAGATCTTGAAGTAAACTACGCTATAGGGATACATAAACAGTTGCCCTAATGCCAAGATATGAAAATATGCACAAGGGCCTTCCTTATTGTCCTTCGAATGGAAAGGAAGCCTTCTCCACTAAAAATAAGCAATGAAATGACCCAAAGATGGTCTCCACTAATGCAACCTGCAAAACAACTCAACCCTCAATAGGATTTGTGTTGTAAATGAAAGATGAAGCTTGGCCTTAATCCTGATAGTGGACAATTTAGTACAAGACTCCTCCAATAGCTTCTTAATGGAAGAGGTGGGATTTTCTATCAGGAACACCCAGTGCTAAACAACACTCAATCTTAGCTAAACAACAAGAGAAAGATATATGTCTAAACAAACCATATATTCAGAAATATCATATACATCAAAATAATTAATATGGCTACCATCCTCTTCCTTTTATAAGATATGATCTTCCAAACCCTAAGCCCCATCCAATAATAGCACTACTTCCATGCAAAGCATCTCCATCTAAAACTATGTTGCCTTTCATTGATGACCACTCCTCCATGACAACGTTATTGATTTGGTCAAAGTTGACCCAGTCAAGATGTTCCAACTCATTTTCACTCCTAAGGGTGCTCCATTAAGCTGCCAAAATCTATCCTTTTCACATTGGCATTGATTTATTCATTATTAGGGAGAATTATGGACCTCCATTGTCCTTTCATTCATAAAACAAGAAACAAACAAAATTTAATATTCCAACAAAGTTCATGGCTAATTCAGGAATATTACAATCCCCCCCTCCCAAGTGTTGCTTGTCCCCAAGAAAATTCAAGGAAAAAAATAAAAATGTGGGGAACCTTTATTCCCATATGGAGCTCCAATATCCAAGCTATCATACATATAAAATGAATCGCCCTCTAGAGTGGTAATTCATAGAAACACTCCTCTCATCTACTCATGAGAGGCACCTCCCAAGTGCTCAAGTTACCCAAATGGTTCATCCCATAACGAAACAAGAGACCCAATGTAGAAATCATGGATGGTCCAATGTTCTCCTAGAAATATGAAACATAGGAATGATGGAGAATCCCTCTCCCAAAGGGCACATCCAATCCTCACATCCTCCCTCCAATCATTCCCATAAAAAGACTAATTACATTATCTATATATGGGATCAAAACTAGTGATACATAAACAATCAAATGCAATAATGGAGGTGGATCATAGTCCCACATGTGGAACCAGCGCAGTATATCTCCTAACTGCATAAAATAATGATATGGTAAGTGGTTTCCCCACCACCTACTTTCTTCCCAAGTCTTCTCACAATGGCTGAAAATGTGAGAAATGTTTGCCTTTGGAGTGCACACACAGTGATACAACATCTCCCTATATCTTCCAAGGGAGTGGCCATGTTCAGAAATTTTTATGGCCCAAAGTTGGCCATGATGTTTATATGGAAGAATGATCTTCCTTGGAGCAATGTCCTGCATATACATGGTAAATGAATGCAAGTAATCATCAAATAAAACATTATGTACATAAGCATGTTCCTCACCAAAAATTATGCTCATACAAATGGAGTGGTCCATAGATAGATCCCCTATCATTCCAAAAGAGGAAAGAGGTGGTTGTGATAACTCCTCCATTGAGTTATGCATCTCTCCCATCTCCACATGGTTCATGCATCTTTTAAAATGATGATATATTTCCTCTCTAGAGCCTTCCCAAGTGTAGCTCTCCATGATAGTGTTGTAGGCTCTCATGGAATAAGTATGGCTGAAAAGGAATTCTTCATGTGCTTTTTGTAGCAACTTCTCCTTGAGCTTGGAGGCTCTAGATAAGAATATCCTACCATGATAATACATGACTTCATCTTGGACAGAGTATCCCTCTTCATGTAGCTGGTCATCAAGTATCATACATGTGAAAATATTCTTTGAATAATCCACCAACAACTGGGATTTCCAATATGGATCTATCCTCCATAGTGACAACGCTGATAATCTATCACAAAGAAAATTTGTCATATGGCTGCCCTTCTCTTTGAAATCTCCCATGCCAAATGTATATGTTGAAAGGTTGCTATCCTTACCTTGCTTCTCCTCCCACAGCGCAGAATCTGAAATGAGAGTGGGTAATGATGATGTTGCGAGAATATCTCCCTCCTCCTTGAGTCTACCCAAGACTCTCAGCACTATATCATGGCCTCTTAATGGTCCCATTCCTCTTGTATCTATGAATGGTGCATCATGATATGAGACATGTCTCACCAAATCTAGATCAGGTGGCCTCCCAGGTGGTTTTCCACAACACAATGATGTCTCATGAGCCAATCTCATATGCATAATATATGGGACTATTAGGTCCTTGCTTCCACTATGAAAATTAGTCTACCTCTTCTTTATATCAACCTTCTAAAATAGATAGGGGTGTGTGCTCCTACTCATATTATGTTGGTCCTCCTCCCTATCCTCTTATTTTATCTTCAAGGTCTCACAATCTATCAATGATGGCACATTCTGCTCATGGAATGTGCCTTGATCTTCACATGTGAGATTCTTTGGAATTTATTGCAAGGGTACAAGAATTCCTCTCATTGGAGAAATTGATCCATCTTCCTCTCTATGAGGTACTAGATCTGCTCCTAATGTGACAACGTTGTTACCTCTTACCTTCTCTTTCCCTTCATCATGAATGGAGGTTGCCTCATCATCATTAAGAGGCTCTTTGTTTAGTTCCTCTTTTGAAAAAGAGATCTCCATGTATTCCTTTTGAGAAGAGAGATCTTTCTGAAGTGGGGATCTTGCCTCTAGCAAGGTATTCTGCAAGTTTTTAACCCCCTCAATAGCATTATGGAATGGAGTTGGGTTAATAGATCCTTCCAACTCATGCAAAGGTTTTGTTTGTTTAGGCTTGGCTAGCTCAACCAAGGATGTTTTAGAATGTTTTGCATCAAATATTCTCACTAACCTCCTAGTGAACTTTGCATAAGTAAATACATTTACATGATTCAAGAAAGAAGTTTCATAACACAAATAGGCATAAGCCTTAACTTCAAGATGAAGCACTGCTACTCTAATGGCTTCATCTTTTGAAACTTGGCGTTGCTGAAAATAGGTGTTTAGCTCCTTCACCCAAGCCCTAGCTGTGCATCTAGGTTCCCCATCAAAAGTTGATAGAAATAATCTACCCAAATCATGTTGCTTGAACCCTTTTCTTCTATCATGGTTGCTAATTCATCTATTCTCCCTGATCTTGAAAAACTCTTGGAATTTTAAATGATCCTTGAACCTTTGTGATTGAGATTCATATTCTTGAAGATAGTCACCGAGAGTCTCCTCCTTTGGCACATATCCTTCCTCCATCTCTCTTGCTATAAACATAGGCATGGTAGAGCATTGTAGATCTGATTGTGTGGCTAAATGCTCACACCCATAATATGAAAATATAGATATTTCTCTATGTATAAGCTCCTTTGGAGAATTTATACATCTCTCCATCCTCATTTCTATGATGTCTTTGTTATGCTATTAATAGTTTGGAAAAGAAGTCTTGAGAACTCCTTCCTTTTCATTCCTCCTGATAAAGGGGTTTCAACCTTGTCTTCTTCTTCATCTATATAATCATAGTTCTGATGTCTTATTCTTTGATACCTCTTCTCTCTATCAGTAAGAGGATCTCCTTCTTCAGATGACATATTGGCTTCTCAAGATGCACATGTTGTGCCAATATTATGCTCTGTTACCACTGTAATATTCCCAAATAGGAAAAGTAGGAATATAGTGAAAAACCATGGAAATAGCAGTGAAAACATTACATTAAATTAAGAGGCCAATATGGAGACCTTTCATATGTTATTACAATAGAAAAATATGCTTAATAAATGGGCCATAAGATCTACAATAAGAAAGAACAAGCCTCCAATGAACAAAATCCCTCAAAATATGTACTGCTACTATATATAAAGACTTGGAAGTCTGCTACAATGCTGTTTAAAATACAATGCTACAATAAATGAATATAAAATAGATCAAGGACTGATATGTGCCTCAAAAGATAGATCTACTACAGATCTAAGCACTATACAACCTCCTTTGAAGAACACCTTAAGGGTTTTTAGCAAAACACCATGTACAAGATGGGGATCTAGGCCCTAGGGCTGAATATCCACTGCAAAATAAAGATCTAGAAAGTATGGCTGATATTATATGCACAATAGAATATCCTCCTCCAATAGATCCTCTAAATGAAAGGAAAACCCCTTTCACTACAAAACCAACTCTTTAAATGGCGTGCCAATCCAGCCTGCAACTCCTCCTACAGAAATAATGCATATATGGAAGTAAACTGCACCGCAGGGATAAATAAACAGTTGGCCTAATGCCAACATATGGAAATATGCACAAAGGCCTTCCTCACTGTCCTCCCATTGGAAATAAATCCTTCTCCACTGAAAATAAGTAGTGAAATGACCCAAATATGATCTCCACTGCTGAAACTTGCAAAACAACTCAACCCTCAACAAGATCTGCATTGTAAATGAAAGTTGAACCTTGGCCTTAAGCTTGATAGTGGAAAATGTAGTACAAGACTCCTCCAGGAGCTTCTCAATGGAAGAGGTGGAATTCCCGATCAGGAACACCTAGTGCTAAATAACACTCAATATTAGCTAAACAACAAGAGAAAGATATATGTCTAAAAAGACCATATATTTAGAAATATCATATACATCAACATAATGAATATGGCTGCCATCCTCTTCCTTTTATAAGATATGAGCTTCCAAAACCTAAGCCCCATCCAATAATAGCACTACTTCCATGCAAAGCATCTCCATCTAAAACTGCGTTGTCTTTCATTGACGAACACTCCTCCATGACATCGCTGTTGATTTGGTCAAAGTTGACCCAGTCAAGGTGTTCCAACCCCTTTTCACACCTAAGGGTGCTCCATTAAGCTGCCAAAATCTATCCTTTTCACATTGGCATTGATTTATTCATTATTAAGGAGAATTATGGACCTCCATTGTCATTTTATTCATAAAACAAGTAGCAAAACAAAATTAATATTCCAACTAGCTCAAGGCTAATTTAGGAATATTACAGAGGTAGTGGAAATTCATTGAGTGACAACACAGTTTTGGAGGGAGATTCCATGCATGGAAGTATTGGCTTTAATGAGTGGGGCCCAAGGTGATAAGGCACACAAATCATATAAGGAAGGGGATGGAAGCCATAGAAGGCATGAATGATTATTATTTTGTTTATGGTCTGTATGAATTGTTTCTCTCTTCAGTTATTTAGCAGAGACTACAGTGTAGTTTAGAACAAGGGTGTTCCCAAGTGGGAATCCCACTTTCATCCTCGGGGGAATTTGAGTGCCCACTTTCCAGCATTAGGCTAAGCTTCATCTTTCTTCTACAACGTATTTTTTGCTGAGGGTTGTGCTGTGTTGTAGGGTGCAACAGTGGAGGGTTGATTTGGGCAATTTCTGAGCTAGTTTTCAATGGAGGAAGGTTTCTTTCCATTGGGAGGCCAGTAAAGAAGGCCCATGAGATTTATTGCAGCATTTGGCACTAGGAAAAGTTATTATTAGCCCCTAAAACATAGTTTCAGTCTTGGAATACGTTATTTTAGGGAGGAGTTGTAGGGGTGGTTTCAACACAGCATTTGGGGAGTTATTTATTCAGTGGAGAGGAAAACCTTTCAACCGAAGAATATATTGGAGAATATCCACATACTTCTACATCAGCTTCAGCCATATCTTCCCATTTATTTTGTTGCAGTAAACCTTCAGCCTTAGGGTTGCAACTCACATTTGTATCTTTTGTGTATTTTCTGGAAATCTTCTTGGGTTGTCTTGGAAAGGTGATATAGGGCCTAGATCTTTATGTATAACATTTTTTGAGGCATATATCATTATTTTTTCATAGCTGTATTATCTTCTGTTGTAACTAGGCTCATTATGACTGCACTGTAGCATCTCTCCGACATTTTTGAGTAGCAGACACATCTCACTTTGAGAGTGTTTTATTATGGGAGGCTTGTTTGTCTATATCATATGATTTGTGCCTAGTTTTGTACTTATTTGGTGCTAACATGAGGAATATAATGGCTCCATATTGGTCTCATATATTGATGTAATGTTATTCATTGCTATTTCCATATTTTTGTTCAAAATTGTTGCTTTTCTTGTTTAGGAATATGACAGTGGTATTAGAGCATAATCTTGGCATAGCCTGTGCATCAAAGCCAATATGTCATCAGAAGAAGGAGATCCTCTCACAGAAAAAGAGATGAGGTATCTCAAAAGAAGAAACCAAAGATATGATTATACACATGATAGAAAAGATAAAGGAAAAACTCCCTTATCAGGAGGAGAAGAGGAGAAGGAGTATCCCAAGCTTCTTCTTCAAACCATGAAAGAAATTGCAAGAGAAATCAAGGAGATGAGGATGGATATACAGAAATAATCCCCTAAAGGGTTTCTACATGGAGAAGGCTCCAAGATTTCTCATCACTCGAGTGATCAACCAGTGAAGCAACAGGTTTCCAAACACTCTACAATGCCTACATTTTTAGCAGTGGGAAATGGAGGGTTTCAAGAACAAGAAACTCTTGAAGACTATTTTCTTGAGTATGAGTCTCAATCTCAGAGATTCAAAGACAGTTTGAGCTTTCAATAGTTCTATCAAATCAAGGACAGTAGGAGACCTCGACATCACAATAAAGGTGGAGGGTTTATACAGAACCATGATCTTCACTAGACTATGGGAATATTTTTCTTACTGAATTTTGATAGGTCATCTAAATTCACTGCCAAATCTTGGGTAGAAAATCTAGACATCTACTTCTAGCTGAACCAAGTACCAGAGATGGAATCCATCAAAATAGAAGCAGTTCACCTTGAGGGTGAAGCACATGATTGGTGGTTTCATGGTCTTTATACATTGGGTCATGCCAATGTGACTACATATTCAGAGTTCACAAGGAGGTTGGTTGAGAGGTTTGATCGAAGAGACCTGGAGGCACCTTTCATTGTGCTAGCTAAGCTCAAAAAATCAGGTAATCCATAAACTTACATTTTTGAAATTTTAAAACTTTCTGTTATGGTTCCTGATTTATCTGCAGCTAGGAGGGTCTATATGTTTATTGATGAGCTAGAAGAACCTCTACATGTGTTGGTTAAATCAACCAAAACCACTACCCATTAAGATGCAATTGAAAGGTCTAGGGATCTACAAGATGCCTTTCCAAGAGAAAAGGCAACATTTCAACAAAAGCTCACTTTTCCATCAAAGGGAAAAGATGAGAAGGCTCATCCTTCAAAGGAGATCCAAAACAAAGTACCTCTTAGTAATGATTTCTGAAGAGACTGGAGGATAAGGAAGCTTTGCTTCACATGCCAAGAATCATGGGCACCTAGACATAGATTTAAAACAGGGAAGACCCACTATATAGAAGTATTTTTTGATGATGAGGAGGAAGAAGAAGATGAAACAGAAGGAGGTCATAGTTCTGGGATAGCAGGAGAGGATCCACCACCACCAAGAGGTAGGAATGGAGCATTTGCTCCAATTGGAGGGGCCCTTGCATCATTGAGAGGGTTATCCAAGTACTTTACCTTGAGGGTTCAAGGTTCCATTCAGGTTCGAAGGGTTTCAGTGTTGATTGACAATGGGGCTACCCACAATGTTATTGATGCCCATATAGTGCAGAGGAGGGCAATACCCATTGATGATTTTGAGGTATTTCAGTTTTGGTCTGAGGAGCTAGAATTATGCAGTGCATGCATTATGTTCCATCTTTATCTGTCACCATGGAGACATATATATTAATTGATCACTTCTTTTTGGTTGACATACCTGACACCAATGTGATATTTGGTGTGCAGTGGTTGATTACTTTGGGTAAGGTCACCATAGATTGGGAGAATTTGCAAATAGAGTGGATGGACAGAAAGAGTGGCAAACATCAGATGATTAGGGGCATGCACACATATCCCTCTCAGATATCTTCTACATAGAAAACATAGCTGGATTTGGGTAGTGGAAGAAAGGACTGAACAATCCTATCAGTTATGCAGATAACTTTGGTGCATGACACATTATATCTAGAGGCATTCCACCTGGGAGGTCACCTGATCAGGAATTGGTGAGACATATCTCACAATAGGTTGCATCACTCACAGACCTAGGAGGAGTGGGAACCTTTGGAGGACATGACACAACACAGAGAGTCTTGGGTAGCCTCAAGGAGGAGGGAGACATTTTCCCAATATCATTATTACCCACTCTCACCCCACATCTTATGCCGAGATAAGATGCTTCATGGAAGGAGGATGGCACCATCATGGTGCAGGGAGACCACTCCTTGGCTTTGGAGGCTCAGAATATGCTCCCACTTGGGGAGAAATATTCCACACATGGTAGAGGATGGTGGCCACTCATGCATACATTGGCTAAACTTAGGAATTTTGGGATGGGTGATAGCTTCCCAAGAAAGGATAACCTACAAAAACTTCAACCTTTACTTGAGCATGAGAAGTTATAGGAGGAGGAGTAGAGGCAAGATAGCAACATCCTAGTATGTGACTTTGGCATGGGAGATGTCAAAGAAAGGGGGAGCCACATGACAGATGCTTCACATGGGGGATCATCAACACTGTTACTTGGAGTATAGTTCCTTATTGGAGGTCCCAATTATTGGTGGAATACTCCAAGGATCATTTTACATGTAGGATACTTGATGGCCAGCTATTAGATGAGAGATATTCAGTGAGAGATGGAATCATCTACTATCAGAGTAGGATCTTCTTGTCTAGAGAATATAAGCTCAAGGAGAAAATACTACATGCAGCACATGAAAATTTTCTCTTTAGCCACACTTATTCCATGAGATCATATCATACTATCATGGAAGGATTCACTTGGGAAGTATTTGAAGAGGAGATACATCAGAATATTAGGAGATGAATAAATTATTTGGAGATGGAGGAGAGACATAAATATTTGATAGAGTTATCACAACCACTTCTTTCTTCATTGGGGATGAGAGGAGGCCCATCTATGAGCCACTCCACTAGCTAGATTAAGGTATATGATAAGGATCATGTTTTTGTGCATAATGATTTACTAGATGAGTATTTGCATTCCTTTTCGATTCATGTACAACTCATTGCTCCAAGAGGGAGCACTCTTCCTTATAAACTTCATGGTCCACTTGGGGCCATAAGAAGTGTTGAGAATGGCCACTCCCTAGGAGATTTTAGGGAGATGATATATCCTTCAGGGTGTACTCTATTTTCACCAAACATTATTTACCTTCTCCAAACATGTGAGGGGTTTGTGGCAGCTGTTAGCACCCTGTAATCAGCAATATTGGAAAAATTCTGACTACAGGCATAACATTGTTGAGATTGCAACAAGATGACGAGCTTAGTGAAAAGAGTCACCTTCACTAAGTGGGCCCGCAGGCTATTTTTGGCGCAAAGACTATTTTAGACTATGTCTATTTTTAGACATATGGATCATGTTCTATGAGTTGCAGGATGCTATTTGTGGATGGTTGGTCAAGTCAGAAAAAATAGATGGACTTCTATTTTTAGACATACTGGGCGGAATCTATTTTTAGATTGCCAGTCTAAAAATAGATATGTCGAAAATTATTAGCTCTTAATAATATTTAGACTCTAAACATTATCTTATTCTCTTGGAGCACTTCAGTTAAGTGCACAGATGTGGCACAGGAGCTGACAGAAGGAATTACGCTATTCCTGAGGGTTATGTGGAGCTATTGCATGGATACTTCAGTTAGAACTCATGTGACAGAGTTTGGTGGAGTTGATTAAGGAAGTTAGTGGAGTTGTATTCAGTTTAACTAATCTAAACATAGTTGAGCTATTTGTATTCAGTTTAACTGATTGATACAATTAGTGAGAGTGGTGTGAATTAATTATTAATTAATTCACTAATTATAAACTCATTAATCAACTAAATAATACATCAGTTAACATCAGTGCATGGACAGTTTCAGTGGAGACCAGTGCAGAGATAGGTGAAAGAGCAGGTTAACTATCAATTGTGACTATATTGTTGCATATTTGCAACAATCAGTGATTGGAGAAGCCCATGAGGATTGCGCAGTACAAGCCAGGTGGTTCAAGTTATTTAATGAGCCATCCTTTAGCATTGATTATGCAATAGAGGCTGGCTATTAGGTGGCAGAGATTGGAGCATGTGTTTTGCTAGATCTAGCTTGATTAGTGTGTAGCAATTGGAGGTTGTGCTGAGAGCTTGTGAGGAGCTTTGTACAATTATTGTTACATGATATCTATGACATATAATATACAGATAGTTGGGGTTTTTAGCTTTAAGCTTTCCCATGAAATAATGTGTTCATATGTGTGATTTTTTATGGTTTTAATGTGTGCATGCAATTGATTTTATTTCCGCATGTAATGATCAATGGTAGAAGAGATTCTGTATTGTGCATGAAGTTAAAATAGTGTGTGATTAGGAGAATCTCGGTGAATAATATATCAGTTATTCAAATTTCTACATGGTATCAGAGCGATATTGATCATTGGAGCAATTGCAAAACATTGAAGCGGTTGAGTTTTGTGTTGGTGGAATTCGAATTTGCAGTAGTGTTTTCTTGGTGTCGAAGTTGAGATGTCTTTCAACGGATTGTGATTGGAGTATGCCCTTGAGGGCAGCTCGAATTATATTGCATGGAAGGATAGGATGGAGGCGGTGCTGGATGAAAATGGGTTGAAGGAGTTCATAGATGCAAAAATTCCAAAACCTACTTCTAGTGATGTTGTCGTACTTGACGCATGGCAAAAGAAGACAACAAAGTGTCGAAGGATTCTGTTGGAAGGTGTGAAGGATCACATAGTGTCCAGCCTTCATGGTAAGGCTTCTCCATTCTTGATGTGGAAATATTTGACAGATTTATTTCAAAGCAAGAGCGACCAGAGGAAGTTGGCGCTCAAGGATAAACTCAGAAACATAAAAATGGAGAAAGGCGACAGTATGCCCAAGTACCTCACGAAGTTCATCCAATGTAGGGATGAGCTGGGAAGTGTGGGGGTTACTGTTGACGATGAGGACTTGGTGAGCTTGACTCTCCTTGGGCTTCTGAATAGTTGGCATTCCTATCAGGACTCTGTCAATGGTCGGGAGAAATTTCCAGGATGGGAGCGACTTTGTTCGGATCTTGTGCAAGAGGAGATAAGGCGAAGTACTAGGGACGGATCTTCATCAAAGAACTCTGATGAAGAAAATTACACTTTGGCTGCCAAATAAAAGAAGGGGAAGAGTAATAAATCTTCTCAATCTGGTGCGAAAGGCAAGAAGCAAGACATGTCCAAGGTGAAGTGCTTTCACTGTCACCAACACGGACATTACGCCACTAATTGTCCACAGAAGAAGAAAAATAAGCAAGCTGCTGGATCTGCAGCTAGAGAGGCCTTAGCCTTATAGTTTGAGTTGGATTTTTTGTTGATCACATGCTTGGTCTCAAATGTGATGGGTTCAGTGTGGTTTCTTGACAGTGGTGCGTCTTTTCACATGACAGGAGATCGAGATTTTTTTACTGATCTGGATGAGAAAGATCTTGGAGTGCACATCGAGATGGGCGATGATGGTAGATATAGTGCGACCAATATCAGTACCATTTCCTTTGAGAGGGAGTCTGGTAAACCTTTCATATTGAAGAAAGTGATGCATGTTCCAGGATTGAAGAAGAATCTTATCTCTGTGGCGATGTTAGAAGATAAGGGATATGATGTTGTCTTTAGTGAGGGAAAGGCTTTCCTGCGTAGTAAGGAAACTGGTGAGACCTAGAGGATAGGGGTTCGAGTTAAGAACCTTTATCAATTGCAAGTAGATGGCTACGCAAAAATGTCAGGCAAGGCAAAAGGAGTGGTGAGCCAGGATGATGGTGAGTTGTGGCACCGAAGATTGGGCCACCTTCACCATGGAGCTTTGAAGATACTGTAGCAGATTTCTACTGGGCTTCCTATGGGTACTCTTGCGTAGTCAAATCAGTGCAAGGGAGGTACCTTGGGAAATTTTGTGAAAGACACCTTTCACCAGAAGGATAGTCATGCCACGACGATCCTTGAGAGAATTCACACAGACGTGTGTGGACCTTTATTAGTAGCTTCGACAGCAAAGCACAGGTACTATGTGATATTTGTTGATGATTTTTATTAGAAGTGCTGGATCTTCTTCATGCAGAAGAAGAGCAAGACATACTCAAAGTTCAGTGAGTTCAAGGCACTGGTTGAGAAATAATTGGGGAAGCAGGTGAAAGCTCTTAGGAGCGACAATGGTGGTGAATTCATCTCTGGCGAATTCAAGGACTTTTGCAGTGTAGAAGGAATTCAAAGAGAGCTCATAGCACCTCATAACCCACAAAAAAATGGGGTTGCTGAGTGGAAGAACTGAACGATCGTGGGTGCTGCACGGGCGATGTTGCATGATCAGGGCCTTCCCATACACTTGTGGGTTGAGGCATGCAATACTGCAATATATGTGCAGAACCGTTGTCCTTACAGGATACTTGGCATGAGTACACCCGAGGATGCGTTTTCTGGTAAGAGGCCTGATATTTCCCATTTGAGGATTTTTAGTTCACTTGTTTACATTCATGTGACGAATGATGCTAGGAAGAAGCTGGAGCCGACTGTAGAGGTTGGGATCTTTGTGGGGTACACTGATACACCCCACAACTACCGTGTGTATTTTCCAGACAGTCGCAAGACTGTTGTGCGAGGAGATATCAAATTTCATGAGGAGAAAGCCATGAAGTGTTCTCTTGAGAGGGAGCCACACTTGCATGCAGATGAGGAGCTATTAGTTCTTAAGGATGAGCTTCAGGATGTGGATCAGCCACAAGAGGAGGTTCATGGAGTGGAAGAGACCACTCATGCAGTGCCAACCATCAGAGGGTGGAAGCGCACTACAGAAGCTGAGCGACTAGCTTAATATGTAGAGAGGGTTGTAGGAGAACCTACATCACAACGCAGATAGAGACAGTCACCTGACCAGTATACTAGATACATGGCTCTTACGAGCAAGTGTATCGTGACAAAGCCATCCTCTTTTGAGGAAGCTGTGGAGGATCCCGCATGGGTAGATGCCATGGTGGAAGAGTATGATTCGATTGTCAGAAACAGTGCATGGGAGATTGTCCCAAGGCCGGAAGGGAAATCAGTGGTGGGTTCGAGATGGATCTACAAAGTGAAGCCGTCAGCTGACGGGAGTGTGGATAAGTACAAGGAAAGATTTGTTGCCTGAGGCTTTTCACAGGTTGAGGGGATCGATTATGAGGAGACCTTTGCACCTGTCGCAAGGTATTCTTCCATATGGATGATTCTTGCTCTCTCAGCGCAGATGGGGTGGCACATTGATCAGATGGATGTGAAGACTGTGTTCCTCAACGGAGTCATTGAGGAGGAGGTGTACATATAGCAGCCCGAAGGTTTCAAGATCTTCAGCAACGAGTCACATGTGTGTAGGCTCAAGAGAGCGCTGTATGGGTTGAAACAAGAACCTCATGCTTGGTACACATGGATAGACAATTATTTCACCGGACTTGGATTCTCCAAGAGTGAGGCGGATTCGAACCTATACCAGATTGTGGTGGAGGGTAAGTTGCTGATCATTGTACTTTATGTAGATGATTTGATTTTGATGGGTGATGAACTGTTGATACACTCATGCAAGGTTGATCTTGCAAAGGAGTTTGAGATGAAGGAATTGGGCCTCCTTCATTATTTTCTGGGATTGGAAATTTGGCAGCGTAGTGATGGATTGTTTGTTTCTCAAGGCAAGTATGCCTGGGAGATACTGGAGAAGTTTAACATGCATGGCTACAAGCCTGTTGATACTCCTCTTCCTAGTGGATGGAGGAAAAAGGATGCTACTTCGACGGAGGTAGTGGATGCCACTGTTTATCGACAGTTGGTGGGGTCAATTATGTATCTAGTCAATACACGACCCGACATATGTTATGCTGTGAACCAACTTTCACAAGCTATGGTAAAGCCTACCAAGCTCTACTGGAAGGCAGTCAAGCATGTATTGAGATATCTCAGAGGCACATTGGGATATGGATCATGGTACAGATAGGAGGATGAGTTGAGGTGGCATTTCTTCACGTACCAGTATCATCATATCAGAGATTGTGTGCAGTGGAAGAGCATGTTACTTTCATACATTCCCACGGAGGATCAAGATGCTGATATCTTGACGAAGGCGCTCACCAGGAGAAAATTTGAATACCACAAAGGCAGGATAGGGGTGGCAGATAATCCTTATCTTGTTGAGAGGTAGTGTTGAGATTGCAAAAAGATGATGAGCTTAGTGAAAATATTCACCTTCACTAAGTGGGCCCACAGGCTATTTTTGGCGCAAAGTCTATTTTTAGAATATGTCTATTTTTAGACATATGGATCGTGTTCTATGAGTTGCAGGATGTTATTTGTGGATGGTTGTTCAAGTCAGAAAAAATATATGAACTTATATTTTTAGACATATTGGGCGGAATCTATTTTTAGATTGCCAGTCTAAAATTAGATATGTCGAATATTATTAGCTCTTAATAATATTTGGACTCTAAACATTATCTTATTCTCTTGGAGCACTTCAGTTAAGTGCATAGATGTGGCACAGGAGCTGACAGAAGGAATTACGCTATTCCTGAGGGTTAAGTGGAGCTATTGCATGGATACTTCAGTTAGAACTCATGTGGGGTTGATTGAGAAGTTAATGGAGTTGTGTTCAGTTTAACTAATCTAAACATAGTTGAGCTAGTTGTATTTAGTCTAACTAATTAATACACTAGTGATGAGTGGTGTGAATTAATTATTAATTAATTCACTAATTATAAACTCATTAATCAACTAAAGAATACATCAGTTAACTTCAGTGCATGGATAGTTTCACTGGAGACCAGTGTAGAGATAGGTGAAAGAGAAGGTTAACTATCAGTTGTGACTATACAATTGCATATTTGCAACAACCAGTGATTGGAGGAGCCCATGAGGATTGCGTAGTACAAGCCAGGTGGTTCAAGTTATTTAATGAGCCATCCTACAACATTGATTACGCAATAGAGGCTGGCTATCAGGTGGTAGAGATTGGAGCATGTGTTTTGCTAGATCTAGCTTGATTAGTGTGTAGCAATTGGAGGTTGTGTTGAGAGCTTGTGAGGAGATTTGTACAATGATTGTTACATGATCTCTATGACATATAATATACAGATAGTTGGGGTTTTCAGCTTTAAGCTTTCTAATGAAATACTGTGTTCATATGTGTGATTGTTTATGGTTTTAATGTGCGCATGCGATTGTTTTTATTTCCGAATATAATGATCAATGGTAGAAGAGATTTTGTATTGTGCATGAAGCTAAAATAGTGTGTGATTAGGAGAATATCGACGAATAATATATCATTTATTCAAATTTCTACAAACATCGTTTCAACCACTTTGGGATTCTAGGATCTAGTCCTCCTGAATCCGGAGAGGGATCTCTCCAATAAAGTGCAAATATGGATTTATCTTTTAAAGCTTTTGGGTGATGATATTAGGCTAGTTATGAAGGCCGAGGGTTTTTATTTTTTTTGGATGGTTGAGCATGATTATTGTTTGAGGGGAAAGTTATAAATGCAAAGAGTTTCAAAGGTGTGAAGTTGCAAGCAATCAGAACAAGCTTTGGCCAAAAAGATAGGTAATTGCAGGTTTTAGTCCATTGGGCTATGGAGTCATAATAGGGTTTAATTGAAACAAAAAGGGGCAAGAGTGGTCCATGGGGCAAGTCATCTATGTCTAAGGATCTCTTTAAAGTTTGATTTATGGAATGAAATGATACAATAAGAAGGGGAATTAGACAGATGTAGAACAAAGAGCAGCCCAAGATCTGGTAAGTACTTTGAAACTAGCCAACCTTTGACATACACTTAAGAAAGACATAAAAGTAATCCAGGATCTAGTAATTACTTCAAAACTAGCTAGCCTTTGATACATTTTCAATAGAAAACATATAAAACATGAAGGGAAACTTAAAGGCAATTGTTGGAGAAGAAACTAGCGGGAAGGGCTCACCACAAACCTCTCCTAACTCTACTTTACTTGGTAAAATTTCAAGACAAACACATAAGATAACAAAGAATGGTCCAAGATCTGGTAAGTACTTTGAAACTAGCTAGCTTTCAACACAGTCTTAAGGAAACTTTCAGACAATCTTTAGGGATAAAACTAGGACCAGGGCTCACCATATCTTCCTTAGTTAATCTCTACTTAACATAAACTGAAAATAACATTCAAGAATAGAATTTAGCTAAGACAGTAGGATGAGGGAATGCCAGCATTCCTAACTGCTTAAACTGAATTAAATCATTATTAAATAACACAATTTGGAAAAAAACATTAAGATAAAGCTTATAAGTCATAGAAGGGTACTGATATACAGTAAATCCTAACTCTATGCTTGTTTTTATTTATAAGAGAAGATGGAAAAAGTGAAAAAAAAAAACAATTTACAATAAGAAATAACGTCACCGTTGACATAGATTAGGATCCCATAAATCAGTTTGTATTGATGCTTCAAACCAATTGCAACTTTAAGTCCAATGTTTCAGTTCAACAATCATCTACACTTCCCAGACTAACTTATCTAATCACAAGTAGAGCTTCAAGAGCCCATGAACACTATTTACAAGTAGAAGTCTCAAGCTCAATTATATTTCAAAGTTCAGCAACCAACATTTTCACATCTTCCAAAGAAGTATTTATAGAAGAATGAGGAGGTGGGATCTGATAAAAGATCTCCAAGGGAAATTAATATAGAATTAATACTTCTCGGCCTTTGATGGACTCAATGGAGAAGTTTATAGATGTTTGTCTGTATTAATTGTTTAAAATTTATGATTTAAGCTCGGTGGGAGATTTTGTTGAATTTTTAAGGCTCTGTGTCATGTTGTAGTAACTCTGCTGATATTTTTCATTAAATTCCTTAGCAGAATTAACTATTCAGCTGTGCTGAGGCAAATATCTTCTTTCTGATCATAACTCGGCCTCTGTTGAATGCCTTGAAGCAACAGGTGGCATTGTGGTAGTTGAGAGGAATCAAATGGCCTCAGTTGTGGCGTTGGAGGCCTTTCTGTATGATAGATCTTTTGATTTGTCTTTAATTACGTTTTAATTTGGAGGATTAGGCTTTTGATAATAAATCTTAGTTGTAATCCCCCAAAATTGTCTTCAATCCTTTGTTCTACTGTGTTTGAATCTTCAACACTGATACTCTTTTGCTGAATTTAATTCACCGTGTCTTGTTGATGTGCAGGTCCTGCAAAGGGTCCGTATAGCATCAATGCCCATAAAGCATTGACGAAACATGAAATTGGGTCCCGTGGATGGCTTTTTATTTTATGAATCAAAGGCATGGGAATATTCATCCCCAGCCTTTGCCCTTTCTTCAATATAATGGAAAAACCATTAAGTCCTGCATAAACAAGAAACATTAATAAATCCTGTGTTTTTAAGGTTTAACTACTTCAGAGGTCGTGGGGAGGAGCGTGGCCATTAGATGGCAACATCCAACGGTGGAGATCTGCGAAGAAGCCAAAAGGAGAGATGTGGATGAAATGCGGCAGAGGATTAAGACTGGGTTGTTGATCGTGCAGAGATCGACGGTCAGAAAAAGTCAGGAGGAAATAAGGCGAAGGGGTCACTTTATAAAGAAATGGCGAAAATATGATGAGATAAGGTTAAGAACCTTTGTTCGGAGGAAAATATGGTTAAAAGTGGAGCTAGGGTTCGGGATGATCGTGGGTCGTTGGATGAGATCGGTGCATGAGATCAGTGGTGGAGATCAAGTGTTAAAATCCTTTGGTGAGGGTGGAGGGTGATAGTGTAAAGCCAGATCAAATCTGGGCTGTTGATCTGCAGAGATCAATAGCGAGAAGCACGCGCGATAGCACATAATGAAAAAGAGGGAAAGTGGTTTCGAGTGGTAAAACAGTCGCTTTCACACGGTGGAAGTGCGGGGAGGCAGTTTTGCCTTTTTGAACGTGATATGCATTCCCGCTCGACATGTGGCTTTTTAAAACCACCAATATCGCATGGCCCTCAGGAAATTATCCTTTGCGCTGAAAGTTACATGATATGGAACGTGGACCATCAGATCTGGGACCTCAGATCCAACAAAGGAGAATGAGCACGATATGGATATGATGCGCGGAGGATAGGAGACAGGGTGGTTTTCAATCTGAGCCGTAGGATGAAAAATTTGGACGACAGAGATCAAATATGGGGTTTAAATGAAAAAGATACAAAGGAGGAGAAGGAGTTAATAAGGACCATTGATTTGCAGAGATTAACGGTCGGGATTGGTTGAAAAAACCTTAGGAGCGGGGTTGCATGTTTTTAAACCAAAGTCGGGGAAAATTATCTGGACCATCCAATCTGGACACATGGACAACCCAGATGCAATTGGGGCTTGACGATCGGCAGGGGGGGGGGGGAGAAAATCGGGAGGCACCGATGTGATTAACTATGGATCGTCGATCTACAGATTAGATTGATGGTGGAGAACTCATCGGGGGTTGACCAATCGGGGGTGGCATTATGTTAACGCAGTTGACAAAAAACTTGCGATGCGATCATGCGCTGATCGTTGATCATCTTTAAGTCAACGGTCGATATTGTTTCAAAACTTGCACCGACGGAAATCCTTTATAATACATGAAAATCAAAAATTAACGAAATGAAAAGGTTTTGGTGGCTCGGGGTGGAATATATATATATATATATATATATATATATATATATATATATATGAAATGGTCTGGCACCTGACTGCGGAGCCGTTGGTATTTATGAAATATAATAGGCCCGAGGCATATATAATAAAGGGCCAATCGCAATCAGAACTTCGGATCAGGCCTTCAGGCTTTTCAACTTAACCATTTAAAATTCGCGATGCGATTAGCTCTTCGGGACCTTTAACTCTTGGTCTCGGGTGCAAATTACATGGAGTGGAGTGGAGGGCGGAGTTTATGCAATGGGGCTTCAATCGCATCGGAAATTCTAATGCGGGGCTTCTCAATCCACCCATTTTACTTTAAAAAACATTGGATGGCCGCATTTAGACCAAACTTAGGAAAAAAGTGGGTTTATGACTTTACAAAGCAAAAAATTAATCGGAGATGGAAACATATAATATTTAAGCACCCGATTGCGAGCACAGGGGTTAAATGGAGCGATAATAAGATCGGGTTTGTGTAAAAAGGGCTTAATCACATCGGAGGCTTTCATATAAGAAAATGACTTGTGTGCTTTGTTTTTTCCGATGCGATAAGTGCCGAAAGGGCTTAGCGCTTGGTTCTAGGGCATGGGCACATGTGGGGAAGTGGTTTAGGACTTAGCCCAAGGGGGCTTAAACCTTTAGTAAAAAAAAAAAAAATATTTTTTATGAAATTTTGAGAGTTTTTTGTTGGATTTGGGGGTTTCAGCAGAGTTTAAAAAGGAGTTTTAAACTCTGTAAGGTGGATTTTATGTAGGGGAAATGGGGAAAAAGGAAAATAGAGGAATTTTATGAGGAAAAGAGGAGGCAAAATGAAGGTTAGTTTGAAGTGAAAGGAAGGGAGAAATGGTGTTTTTGCAGCAGTCTTTTTTCATGAAATCAGTAGGATTTCAAAGTTGAAAATGGAAATAGCAGTGAAGATTTAGACAAAGGGCCAGATGCCTTCATGAGTCTTCAAGAGATAACACCTTTTAGCAATAAAACCTGTTTCTTGAAGGCTCCAAAAATGTTTTAGCCACCATTTTATATGACAAATTTTATTGGTGGCTAACAACAACAAACAAGTGGTGGGGAAACCAATTATTTTATAATGTTATAAGGTAGTCAGGAGACATACTGCACTGGTTCCACATGTGGGACTATGATCCTCCTCCGGTATTTCATAAGGTAGCTTATGTATCCTTGATTTTGATCCCATATGTAGATGATGTTCTTATTATTGTTGTGCACATATTTGGAGGGATGACACATGGGTTGAATGTGCCCATTGGGAGGGAGATTCTCCCAATTTATTATGCCTCATGCTTTAGGGAGCACATTTAACATCACATGATTGCTACACTAGACAACTTGGTTGCTTGTGGGAGGAGCCAATTGGTTAACTTGAGCATTTGGGAGATGCATCTCATGGATAATTGGGAGGATCATTTGAGGGATGGATTGATTGGGAGACACTTGGTTCATGAGGAGATCTTATCACATGGAGGTGTCACAAGGGAAGGAGGAGAAGAGTTGCAGCACTCACCTTTACAGTTGCTTGAGGACAAAGAAAGATTTGGGAGGGGAGGACTGTAATATTCCTAATTATCTTTTAGCTAGATGGAATATTAAATTTTGTTTTTTCTTCTTAGTTAGAAGAATAAGAGGGTAGGGAGACCCATAAATCTTCTTAGCAGGAATAAAATAATTCCAATTGTGAATGAAGGTCATCTAAGTAGCTAGATTGAAGAACCTTATGTGTGAAAAGGGGATGGAGCATGTGGATTGGGTGAAATTTTATCAAATCAATGGCACTGGTATGGAGGTAGTGGACATTCATTGAGGGACAACGCAGTTTTGGAGGGAGATTCCATGCATGGAAGTAGTGGCTTTAATGAGTGGGGCCTAAGTTGAGAAGGCACATAAAGCATATAAGGAAAGGGATGGAAGCCATAGAAGTCATGATTGATTATTATTTTTCTTATGGTTTGTATGACTTGTTGCTCTCTTCAGCTGTTTAGTAGAGACTGCAGTGCTGTTTAGCACAAGGGTGTTCCCAAGTGGGAATCCCACCTTCATCCTTGGGGGACTTAGAGTGCCCACTCAAGAGAAGTATTTGAGCTATATTTCCACATTATAACATCAAGCCAAGCTTCATATTTCTTCTACAGTGCAGTTTCTGCTGAGGGTTGTGCTGTGTTGCAGGGTGCAGTAGTGGAGGGTTGATTTGGGCTATTTCTGAGCTATTTTTCAGCGGGGGAAGGTTTCCTTCCATTGGGAGGCCAGTAAAGAAGGCCCTTGAGCTTTATTGCAGAATTTGGCACTAGGAAAAGTTATAATTAGCCCCTACAATGTTGTTTCAGTCTTGGACTGCGTTATTTTAGGGAGGAGTTGCAGGGGTGGTTTAAACACAACATTTGGGGAGTTATTTCTTTAGTGGAGGGGACAACCTTTCACCGAGAGAATATATTAGATAAGAGCCACATAATTCTACATTAGCTTCAACCTTTCACCTGGATAATCTATTGTAGAAGAGCCACATACATCTACATTAGCTTCAACCATATCTTCCCATTTATTTTGTTGCTGTAAACCTTCATCCTTAGGGTTGCATCTCACATTTGTATCTTTTGTGTATTTTCCGGAAACCCTCTTGGGTTGTCTTGGAAAGGTGATATAGGGCCTAGATCTTTATGTATAGCATATTTTGAGGCATATACCAGTATTTTTACATCACTACATTATCTCCTACTGTATCTAGGCTCATTATGACTGCATTGTAGTAGATCTACAATTTTTTTGAGTAGCAGCCACATCTCACTTTGAGAGTGTTTTATTATGGGAGGTGTTGTACCTTAAGAGAAAATCCCTTAGCTGTGATAAGGAATCAATGCTTAAGACATCTATCTGATTATGTCACGAATGTATATATTTATCTCTGTCTTATCAACCCTTAAATCTCAAATATATGAACATTCTGCAATGCTATCTTTAGCCAATGTTGAACGAAAGAATCAGAAGAAACAGAAAGGAGAATTCCAAACTGATATGCTATTTTATACAGAAAATATCATTTCAAAATCCAGAAGAAGTATATGAAGAGTCAGTTAAAACAGAGGAGTGAAAATTAAGGTTTTTTAACTCTCAAATACATAGGTATAAAAAGGCCTGCTGCTCATAACTCTATTTCATTCATAGATGGAAAAACATAACGTAAACTGTGAATAAATTTCAACATTAAAAAAATGATAGAAACTTGCATACTCATTCATTAACTTGTCAATCTCTAAGTACAAAAATTAGGCTCTGAAGGTCCAAAAATCGGAACCTTTCCTCCTTTTGAAAATTTCAATAAATACAATAAAGAAGCAGTTTAACTACTGTAACTAACCCTAATTGCTACAACTACTTAGAACTTCGGAGGCATATGCCTTATAAAATATTATTACAATTACATTGATTCTGAAAAATAACATAACATAAAAGTAAAATATCCTAATCTATGGGAACTACTGTCACTGCTGCAGTTCCTAAGTCAACTATTGTTTCTTTTTGGGGTGTTGGAGCTCCTTTTGTCGAATCTATTGAATATGTTTTACATTTATTCCATATCTCATTCTTTGTCGTAGGAAAATTTTTCAGATTATTATATTCTAATCTGAATGCAATAATTTGACTGTATGTTGGTATTTTTGTAAATAGAGTCTTTACCATCCACAATAGTTGAAAAATGCCTTTGTAAGAAATTAACCATTGTTTCTCCCTTTAATACTTGAGTCTTCTCATGTCTGTTGTCCACCTTACTCTTTGTCAATATCAATAAGTTCTCATAAGAATTCCAAGGTGAAATATTTCCTTCAGCTCCCCAACATGAAGGTAGACCGACTCTTGCTAATTTGTCAAATGATTTATCAAACTGACTTACTGTTTGTTTGATTTCTAATAGTTTCTTTTCTGTAGCCTTCCTAAGATCATTTTATTAACCTCCACTACATACAAGAGTCTATATTTTATCTCAATCTCTTCTAGTTCTTCATCTGACTTGGAATTAATAAAATTAATAAACTTCTTAGCCCAATTAGCTTTCTTAATTGACCTCTTCTTATCAGACATGATTTCTTCTTTGTATTCCAAAATGAGACTTTTCTCCTTTTCGACTATAATCATAAAATTCCAATTTGATTTCATCTCTGAAATGATATCAGCCCAAATGATATCCTTGGCTTTTATGAGTGAGAGAGTTCCCTTCAATCTTTCTTTAATATTTTTAATCTCAGCTTCAACATTTTGGAAATTTAACTTGTTCTGGTCAGCTTCATTCTCTAATGTTCTGATAAGCTTTGTGGTAGTCTCCAACTTTGCTTGAGCTTGCTTTCAATCCCTTTTAGCCATCTTCAATTCAGTGCTTAATTGAGCAATCTGTGCCTGAGGGTCTACATCACCTGTAGGAAAAACAAAAGTGCAAGTATGACTTTCAATATGATTTTGTAATGAAATTACAGTCTGCTTTGTTTTGGATAGTTCTTCTTCCTTTTGCACTAGTTGCTGCAGAAGTTTTTATTTTTCTTTCTCTACCTCTGAAACCTCTGTAGCCATTGAATGTTCTGCAGCAGACAGTTTTAGTTTCTTTCTCAAGGTAGATATATTTATCTTAGCAGTTTTCATGAACTTATGTACAACAACTTTATCACTGGGGTCTACTCCAATCTTCATAATGAATTTCTTCAATTCTTCATTTTGGACTGTTAAGGCCCTTGAGTTGGCTTTTTCTAACTTCAATTTTTTGATAACTTTCCCTAACATGTTTTCAGCTTTAACTGCCATTGCATTTGTCTTTGTGAGATCGTTTACAATCAATTGTCCTGTCTGCATATGCAAATTCATTTTGTCCATTAGTGAAATATTTTTAACATCCATAGTCACATTTACAATATTAAAACTGTTTGAAGACCCAATTGACATTCCTGTGGGATGTGACAGGGTAATCCTAAATTGATCTTTTTCAAGATCCATTACAGTTAACAGCCTTGTCTGATCAGTAGCAACCTGATGGTTTGCTTGGGCCTCCATGCTGGCCTTCATTTTCTTATTTCTCCCTTCAATTTGTTAAAACACCTGTTTGATTAAGGGTACTTGTTCATGAGAGGATTCATGAACTCTAGGGGAAGCGAGAGCATTCTACTCTTCACCCAAATGCAAGGAAAAATAGGTGAATTAGAAGAATGATCTTCAACAAATTTTTTCCTTTTCTCACTTCTCGGTTCCTCATCATCCACGTCAATAACAATTTCTTTACGTCTTTTATTTGTTTTCTCAGTTATAACAAGAGTCTGAATACTTGTATTCATTGAACTTATTTCGCCTTTGCTTGATACCTTTTCTTGCTCAGGTCTACTTTCATGAATGAAATTTGAGTATCTGTTCTCAATTCTTCTCTGTGAAATTAAACCATGGGGATCATAAGCCCATTTTTTTCCTAGTAACATATGTGTTTCCTCCAATAATTTTGTTACTTCGTCAAATGCCTGCCTCATATTAACTATGAAAGGTCCCACAATCATAGGTAATTTATACATATGACCTTTCTTCATAGGAACAAAGTGCACATGATCAACATTCAAGCTCTGTCTGATAAATTCTAAGGCGAAGAGCCTCATTGGTACAAACAATGGGAGCCTATAAGGTTCAACATTTGCTCCATAAAACCTTATTTCAGAATATTCTTCAAATACAAACCAATCCCCAAATTTATAGCTAGTTCCTAAATCTAGAAACTCCAGGGCTTTAGGTAAGAAACAAGGAGGATGAACTCCATTCAATGTTTTATATGCAGTGGGCATATACTGACTCGCAGAATCAAATAACCCTGCTTAATTTTTCTTCCTTCTGATTATATCTGTCTAGAATATAAATAATTTTCTATGCCTGTTTACATCCATTATATTTAGACCTAACTAAATGAATTCCTCAACATTATGATATAAAAATAAGTAGACAACGAGTGAAGGAAATTTAAAAGAACCTGTTAGTGAAAGACTCATCAACTGTGAGTTTACTGCTTCTTGCCAAAAGGATGGAATATTCAGGACCATTCCTGGCTTCATCATCATGGCGAACATTCCCAGGACTGACTTATCCATTGTGATGTCGTCTTCTTTGCCCAAGATTTTAGCAATACTGGTCAATACAGGTCAGGTCTCTTCGTCGAAAACTCCCATAGTAAATTCTCCACACTCTGGCTGAAACTGCTTCATGTTAGGCTTCAAATGAAACATAAACTGATTGAATTCTTCTCCTGCAAGGCTTTCATAATAATTAATCAGTGAATCATCTAAAAATTGAACTGATGATATGGCCTCACGAAAACATAGGGCTTAGCGGATTAATTGGGTAGACACCTGCAGAACATTTTCTCCTTGGGAATTCATTATGAAACATTTTTCGGGATACATTAAGGAAACCAACCAATAGATAAAATCTGGGAATAAATGGGTCTTCGAGATGCATGCAAAAAGGATTCCAACTTTTATCATGGCGGAATAGACAAGGGAATTATCATTATTCAAGACAACTAGTTGATAGAATGGAAGATGCATTACTGAAGACACAGTATCTTGAATGTCTCTCTCATTATCCATGAGAGGAATGTGGCTCGATGAACCAGAAAAAGAAGACCTTTTAGCCATGATTAGAAAAGGATCTGAAGGAATACTCTTGCAAGGTGACTAAAAACAGAAAGGTGACGGGAGAATGCAACAGGTCGAAATGCAATAAACTGCAAAGTATTTTGAAAACAAAATGAAAAATACCCCCAAATAGGTGGTGCAGCTTTCATATTAAATGCCTACGCAACGTGTCACTTAACTGTTGGATTTATTTGACATGAATAACAGTTGTTTTCCATTCGACATATGACGTCACTATGGGGTGTCTCAAGGTATGGCTGAGAACTCCAGCTAGTGCCCCCACAGTCAATATCCATCGTCAATCTCTATTGCCTCTGCAGTCAAGCCAGTCAATTGTGGAGGCACCCATTTCGTTAGTTCTCATGCTGGTAGTGCCCGCGGGTTGGGTCATCCGACTTAGAATTTTAATATCATCACTCTCCACCTATTGAATTGATTGGCCTTTAATCTTTGGATATAAAACCCACTTGTATAAGGTTTGAAATAGTTAAACTTTAATACATCAAACTAAAATAATTTTCTTTTTATGCCAAAGTATAAAACTATAATACTTTAACATATTTTCTTTTCTTTCAATTTCAATTTTTTTTTGTATTTTTAATATAAAATTAAAAGGATATGTAGATGATCCACAACATCTAGCTCCACTTGGGGATAGTTTTTTTTTTCCACGAAACACTAAGAACCTGTAGATCAGTGCCTTAACTTCGGGCATGGAGTAAAAAATTTCTTGATAAGAAATATAAAATAATAGGAAACCTGATATGTACAATGCTGAAATGACTGCTTCTAGTGTTGGAAATAGTGTTTCAAACACTACCCATTCACAGGTAGTTCTACTGCTTCTCCGTCAAGACTTTCCAGCATGAAAGTGTTATTTGTTCTGGCTTCAATGATTTTATATGGACCATACCATAAAACATCAAATTTTCCATGCTTCCCTTTATCCTCTTTTCTTGTATCCCATATTAGTACCAAATCTCCATTTTGAAACATGATTTCTCTTACTTTTCTATTGAAAATGGACTTCATTTTCTCCTGATAAGTGACCAAATTGTATCTAACCTTATTTTTGCTTTCACTCAATTCCATCACTCTATTCATTCTTCTAATCAAGGCATTAGGTTCCTCTTGAGAATCTTGAAGAAATGATATTACTAGCCTTACTAATTGAGTGGGAAACAATGCCTGGGTGCCATATACTAATTCATAAGGTGACTTACTAGTGGATCTCCTAGTAGTCATCCTCACTGCCCATAAAGCAAATACCAGCTTTGAATCCCAATTCTTCTGGTTCTCATTTATTGTCTTCTTCAAGATTTTCACCAACGTTTTATTAGAGGATTCTCCTAATCCATTTCCTTGGGGGTGATATGCTGTAGAATGGGACAATATCACATTATAAGATTGACAGAAGTTTATAAACCTGACTGAGTTGAAAACTTGAGCGTTATCTGTCACAATATTCACTGGACATCCAAATCTGCTAAAAATATTTTCCTCCAAAAGTTTCATTACAACCAAATCATTTGCTTTTTTGGAAGGGACTGCCTCTACCCATTTTGTAAAATAATCAGTTACAGTCAAAATCCATTGAAATTTCCCACTTGATGGTGGATTGATTTCTCCAATGAAATCCAATCCCCATTGTCTGAAGGGTTCTTCAACAAAGACATGAAAAAGAGGTAAAGGAGATAACCTTTTCTTTTCTGCAAACAACTGGCATTTTTGACAACTTCTAACAGTTCTGTATACATCTGAAAATAAAGAGGGCCATCAAAAACCTGATTTAAGAATATTATGAGTAGATACTTTCCAACTGTAATGACCTACACACAAGCACTTATGATACTCTTTAATCACTTCTATGGTTTCCTCTTCTGTTAGACATAACAGCAACACACCAGCAGGATCTTTCCACTACAACTTAGCTTCAATTATAACATAAGGTTGAGCTTTAAGTTTCAAGGCTCTGTACTTAGCTCTGTTAATTGAAGGATGACAAGAAAGGAAACACAAATAATGAATAATATCTTTATACTAGTTTGAACAGAGGAATTTATATTTAATTGCTGCTTTTTTGTGAATGTGATTTGCTTCTTCAGTGACTTCTTCTACAGGTGCAAGTAAGCTGATTCCCAAAGCTTGGAAATTAGATTCTGTTAGCAATTTAGCCAGTCCTAGTCCTTTGACTAGCTTTGTTGGTTTGATATCCAAATCATATTCTTGGATTTTAGCAATCCATTTCCCTCTTTTCCCTTCAACATCACTCTATACTAATACATCCTTTATATCAGAATTAGGCACGTATGCTACAATTTGAGAATGAAGTATATAAGTTCTGAAAGCCTTCAATGATTTCACCAGAGCATATACTTGTTTCTCCAAGATATTATACTTTAGTTCTACATCTTGAATAACTTTTCTAAAAAACACTACTAGTTGCTCACTTCCTTCTTCATTTTTTGTAGTAGTACAACAAAAATTGTAGAGGAAGATGAAAATGAGAAAATTTGAAATTGCTTCAAGTAATCCGGACTGATTAAAATAGGAGCTTCTTGGAGAGCTTCTTTAATTCTTCCAAAATATTCCCTTGCATCTTTTTCCCACTTTACTTCAGCATCCTTTTTCAACATATATGTTATTTTCCTGACAATCTCAACATAATTTGGAACAAATCTTCTCAGAAAATTGATTTTTCCAATAAATCTTTGGATAACCTTGTTACTTTGAGGCAGTGGAGTTTTCTGTATGGATTCAACCCTTGCTGGATCAATCTTCACTCCTTGCTTTGAAACTATATGGCCCAACAATTTTCCTTCTTCTAGAGAAAACAAGGATTTTTTAGGATTCAATGATAATCCATATTTCCTACATTTTAAAAGGCTTTCTGGAAATGTTGTAGGTGTTCATCATCAAAATTTGAAAAAATTGTAACATCATCAAGATAAATAACTACAAATTTGTCCCCTACAAACGCAATATCCATTTCCCTTTGGAAATTAGCTCCTACATTCATGAGGCTGAATGGCATCCTAGCATACATGAATGTTCCCCAGGGTGTAGTGAAATCAATTTTCTTTTGATCTTCCTTCTCCACAACAACTTGATTATACCCAGAAAAACCATCAACAATGGATAACCTGTATGCTCCAGTTACTTTCTCCAAGACAAAGTCCATCTTTGGAAAAGGATAATTATCCTTCAGTGAAGCTCTGTTCAAGTTTATGAAATCTACACATAATCTTATCTCTCCATTTTTCTTCCTGACCGGTACAAGATTGGAAACTCAATCTCAATATCTTAGAGGAACTATAATCTTTGCTTGCAAAAGTTTCTTTACCTATTTTTCAATTGGAGACAACAATAATGGGTTAATTTGTTTGAGCTTCTGTCTATGAGGCTTAATCCCATCTTTCAATGGAATTTTATGCTGAATAATACTTTTATCATAAGTTTTCAGATCTTCATATGACCATGCAAATACATCCGTAAACTGCTTGAAAATATCTACATACCTCTCTTTGTATTCCTTCAGAACTCCTTTGAATAGTTTGACTATTTTAGGCTCATGTTGAGTTCCTAAATTACAGTCCTCCATTTCTCCATCTTGGGATACGTTTTTTTGGTTTACTGCCACATTGTTAGCATCAAAAAGTCTTTCAAGAGGTACCAAACCTCTGGGCAAAATATTATCTTTCAACTAAATTATCCTCTGGTCTCCAATTGTCTGCTTCAGATTTTTAGACATTTCACCTTGATCACTTTCATCCACTTCTAAATCAATTTGACTGTCTTCAAAATTTCCAATCATCGTCAAGAACTAATTAATATGCTCATCATCCTCAAAGACCTGCCAATGATTTACATTATTAGGAATTGAAGGCCTATGTCTCAACCCAATCTCATATCTCAACCTTGGATTGATTGGTGGTTTGAATGTACTGGCTGCAACTGCTAACGAATCTGCCATTCTATTCTCCTCCCTTGAAACAAACTGTAAATTTAAGGCCTCAAAATAATTTTCAACTAGATCCCATACCTCATTTCTATAGGACCTCAATGGGATGCTTAGTCTGACACCAATTTTTAATTTGCCTTATGATTAATTCTAAATTACTAAAAATAGAGATAGAATGAATTCTCATCTGTTTAGCTGTTTGCAGACTTAAAATCAATGCTTCATATTCAGCTACATTATTAGTGGATTCAAATTATAGTTTTAAATAAAAAGGCACAAGTTTACCTTCAGGATATACAAATATGAATCCAGCTCCGGTGCCCTCCTTAGAAAAATCACCATTGAAATAACACTTCCAAAGCTTATTTGAATGCAGCTCCTTATGTACAATGGCTGAAGGCAGCTACTTTTGTGAATCTTCAGCAAATTCTACATCTTCATGCAGCATGAAACAAGAGAGATCCTCCTTCTCTTGACCACAAATGGGGGAATTACCTGCATATTTCTTGGTAGTAGTTTTCAAAAATCTGGTTTCTCTATATAACCTCCTTTCCTCCCCATTAAAAATAGGAATGATGGCATTCGTGAAATATAATTTCAAAACTCCTCCAAGTTTTGCCTCCCAATATCTAGACAACAACATACCAAATCTGGCTGGAATATCTACTACTACCACATTCATCATAATACTCTTAGCTGGAATTTGAGCTAAGGAAACGACCATATCTTTGATAAGATCCACACACTTCACCCTTTTTGAATCAAAGGAATAAAGGTCTCTATATGGCTTGGTAATTTTCAAATTTAACTCTTTCATCACAGATAGTGGCATTAGATTATGTGATGCACCAGAATCTAGCATACAATTATGTAAAATGAAATCATGCAACATAAATAATATATAAAAAGGTGGAATAGAAGAATCTACCTCTTCAACATGAGGTCCAAAAGTAACCACTGGTTTCTCCTCTTACAGGTTCACTATATCACCCACCTCGTTAGACTAAGATAAATTAATAAACTTTGCAATTTATTTCTTATAACCATGTGTTTTGACCAACTCAAGAAGTGGTATTTGAATATTCACTTTTTCTAAATCTTTTGACAAACTGAAATTTTGATTTTTTTCTGTCAAATTTTCAGGTTCTTCTTGGTTTCTATTTGAATTTGTAGTTTGATCAGAAATAGTAAAAAAATTCTCCAACATATTAGGATCATTATGTTTTATTTGGGAAGCATCAACTTGTTGTTTTTCTTGATTCATGGTCTGTTTCCCCTTGTATGATTTTTTAATTTGGTTCTTCTGTAGTGGAGTCGCCACTAGAGTAGGTACTGATTTTGATGCTTTCTCTTCATCATCTTGAGTTCTCAATTTCTTTTTTGACCTCAAATCATATTTTTTATGCAATTCTGATTGCATAAATCAGTAAACTATTTGCAGTAATCATCCATTTCTTCTTGATCAAATGAGATATCAATTTCTTTACTTTCCTCTTCATATTCTTCTTCATTTTCTTCTTCTGTTCTGCCATCCTCCATATATACAACAGAAATTCGATCTTCATATTCCTTTTCATTATCATCAACATAATGTGATGGTGCTGCCTCTATATATAAAGGTGCTTGCACTTGATCTTGATCCTTTCTTTATCTTTGTAAAATCTGCAAGGGCTGTTTTCTGAACTGGGGATTGAAAACCCCTCTATTTTGTTTTGTAGGTTTATTGTTGTCTATTTCCATATTTACTAATTTGTTAGAAATTTTTTTTATGACCTTAGTCATATCATCGATCCTTTGATCTTGGGATGAGGCTTCTTCTTTGGCTTTTTATTTATCTTGAATTTTACCAGCAGTAGACATATTTGCCTCAATCTCTAAGGCATCAGTTTGAATCTGTTCAAGAGTGGGGGATCTTCTTTCTCTCAATGTAAAACTAAAATACGGCTCAAATTCTACAGAAAAACAACCCTTGCTCCGATAGGAGGAGGTTTCATTTCTAGGGGCAAACTATTATACAAATTATTAAAACTTTTGACAAAATCACTCATATTTTCATTTAATTGCTTCTTTATTGCATTGAATTTTGTTAAAGAATAACCATGGTCCCTTTTTTCACCCCATCTCTGGATGAAATGTCTTTCTAATTCATCCCAATTATTTATTGAATCATTTGGTAATCCTTTGAACCATTTTATTTCCTCTCCACTTAGAGACTGCACAAAAATTCTCGTTACAACATCTAGATGTTCTACATTAAAATTTTCAGCAAATGTGCAGAACAAGGGCAAGTGCTCTTCTGCAGTTATTTCATCTTCACCAGTAATCTAGGGAGAATCTTGAGATACTCCTGAGGCATTACATTCATTGGTTGGGGTAGATTTAATGGTGCATATCTATTCATGAAGAAATCAGGGGCTGCTATGTTTATGCCCTAATTGACTGCTCCTTGAGCGGGGGTAAAATGGATACTAGTTGTAGGTGGGGATGAATAAGGTGGAACAATTGATATAGGGATAGGTGTATGAACAATAGCAGAAGAATTGGCAACTGTATGAGGTTGGGTTTCTGTAAGAGGAAATGATACAAACTCAAAAGATTGTTCTTCTAATGTTGGTTCTTGGAAATGAATGGGTGAAGGTGAGGATTCTTTTTCCGGGAAAATGAGTTTCCGAGAAATATCCTTGAATGAAAAATTATGTGAACTGTTTCCTGGTGCAAGTAGTGTGGCATCAGGTGTAGAAAATATTTTTGTTTTCTGACCCTTCTTCAAAACTAGCGTTTCTGGATCAGACAAAACAGGAGATTTTTGCTGAGAGGTATCTGACCTCGTGTGAGGGTTCTTTGGAGCCAGAATTATTTTAAAGAAGCACAACTTAGTATTTCCTCCTCTTTGAACAACTAGAGGAAATATGAAAAACCTAGGGAAAAATTCGAATCTTCGCTCCTCGGCAACAGTGCCAATTAATTTTGTACCTTAAGAGACAATCCCTTAGCTGTGATAAGGAACCAGTGTTTAAGGCATCTATCTGATTATGTCACAAATGTATATATCTGTCTCTGTTTTATCAACCCTCAAATATTAAAGATAAAACACTTAAAAATCAAATATATGAACATTCTGCAATGCTATATTTAGCCAATTTTGAACGAAAGAACCAGAAGAAACAGAAAGGAGAATTCCAAACTGATATGTTGTTTTATACAAAAAATATCATTTCAAAATCCAGAAGAAGTATATGAAGAAATAGTTAAAACAGAAGAGAACAAATTAAGGTTTTTTAACTATCAAATACACAAATATAAAGAGGCCTACTACTCATAACTCTGTTTCATTCATATATGGAAAAACATAACGTAAACTGTGAAGACATTTCAACATTAACAAAATGATAGAAACTTGCATACTCATTCATTAACTTGTCAATCTCTGAGTACAAAAATTAGGCTCTGAAGGTCCAAAACTCAGAATCTTTCCTCCTTTTGAAATTTTCAATAAGCACAATAAATAAGTAGTTTAATTGCTGTAACTAACCCTAACTGCTAAAAATACTTAGAACTTTGGAGGCATATTCCTTAGAAAATATTATTACAATTACATTGATTCTGAAAAATAACATAACATAAAAGTAAAATCTCCTAATCTATGGGAACTACTGTCGCTGCTGCAGTTCCTGAGTCAACTGCTATTTCTTTTTGGGGCACTGGAGCTCCTTTTGTCGAATCTATTGAATATTTTTTACATTTCTTCCATATCTCATTCTTTGTCGCAGGCAAATTTTTCAGATTATGATATTCTAATCTGGATGCAATAATTTGGCTGTATGTTGGTCTTTCTGTAAAGAGAGTCTTTACCATCCACAGTAGTTGAAAAATTCCTTTGTAAGAAATTAACCATTGTTTCTCCCTTGAATACCCGAGTCTTCTCATGCTTGTTTTCCACCTTACTCTTTGTCAATATCAATAAGTTCTCATAATAATTCCAAGGTAAAATATTTCCTTCAGCTCCCCAACACAAAGGTAGACCGACTCTTACCAATTTGTCAAATGATTTATCAAACTGACTTACTGTTTGTTTGATTTCTAATATTTTCTTTTCTGTAGCCTTCCTGAGATCATTTTATTAACCTCCACTACATACAGAGTCTGTCTTTTATCTCAATCTCTTCTAGTTCTTCATCTGACTTGGAATTAATAAAATTAATAAACTTCTTAGCCTAATTAGCTCTCTTAATTGACCTCTGATTATCATACATGATTTCTTCTTCATATTCCAAAATGAGACTTTTCTCCTTTGCAACTATAATCATAAAATTCCAATTTGATTTCATCTCTGAAATGATATCAGCCCAAATGATATCCTTGGCTTTTAGGAGTGAGAGATTTCCCTTCAATCTTTCTTTGAGATTTTTAATCTCAGCTTCAACATTTTGGAAATTTAACTTGTTCTGATAAGCTTCATTCTCTAATGTTCTAATCAGCTTTGTGGCAGTCTCCAACTCTTCTTGAGCTTGCTTTCGATCCCTTTCAGCCATATTCAATTCAGTGCTTAATTGAGCAATCTGTGCCTGAGGGTCTGCATCACCTGTAGGAAAAACAAAAGTGCAAGTATGATTTTCAATATGATTTTGTAATGAAATTATAGTCTGCCTTGTTTTGGATAGTTCTTCATCATTTTTCACTAGTTGCTATAGAAGTTTTTCTTTTTCTGTCTCTACCTTTGCAACCTCTGCAACCATTGTATGTTCTGCAACAGACAGTTTTAGTTTCTTTCTCAAGGTAGATATCTATATCTTAGCAGTTTGCATGAACTTCAATATAACATCATGATCACTAGGGTCTACTCCAATATTCATAATGACTTTCTTCAATTCTTCAGTTTGGACTATTAAGGCCCTTGAGTTGGCTTTTTCTAACTTCAACTGTTTGATAACTTTCCCTAACATTTTTTCAACTTTAACTACCATTGCATTTGTCTTTGTGAGTTCGTTAACAATCAATTGTCTTGTCTGCATATGAAAATTCATTTTGTCCATTAGTGTAATCTTTTTAATATGCATAGTCACATTTACAGTATTAAAAATGTTTGAAGACCAAATTGACATTCCTATGGGATGTGATAGAGCAATCCTAAATTGATCTTTTTCAAGATCCATTAGAGTTAATAGCCTTGTCTGATCAGTAGCAACTCGATGTTATGCTTGGGCATCCATGCTGGCCTTAATTTTCTGATTTCTCTCTTCAATTTGCATAAGAAGCTATTTGATTAAGGGTACTTGTTCATGAGAGGATTCATGACCTCCAAGGGAAGTGGGAGCATTCTTCTCTTCACCCAAATGAAAGGAAAAACCAGGTGAATTATGTTGGGGTTCCCATGTTTTGGCCAGATTGGCAAGACCAAAAGATGAAACATCATCAGAACCACTTTGGGGCCCTAGGATCTAGCCCTCTTGGACCCGGAGAGGGATCTCTCCATAAAAAAAAGAATGATATATATCTTTGAAGTTCAAAATGAGATATTAGGCTAGTTATGAAGCACAAAGGGGGGTTTAAAATGATTTGGTTGGTTGGTAGGGTTTAGTCATGAGATCATAGACTAAGAAAGTAATGGGAGAAAAGGAACAAAACAACAGGATGTTTCAACAAAGAGGATAGGTCAAGAAAGTGCCATCCATTGGGCTATGGAGTCATGAAAGGGAAGTACTTGCAACAACAAGATTAGGCTTTCAGAGGGCAAGTCATCTACACTAAAGGATCTTTTTAGATAGATGGTGGGATGGAACATTAAGGAAAGAAGGTGAAAGAAGGAAAGAAACCCAATTTCTGTCTATAGATCAGGTCAGAGGTCATTTAATTCCATACCTTCTTGGACATACTCAAAGGAAAATTTCAATGAAGGGACAAAGGGGCAGCTTGTAGATCTGACCAGAGGTCATTTAACTCTAGGTCAGCTTTAGCATGCTCCAAAGGAAAAACATAGATAAGTTTTACAGAGCTAGGGTCTATAGATCAGAGAAGGACTTTGAACCTTCAATGCTTTGACACCAGCAAGAGATCTCAGAAAGGCCAGCTGGTGCACAAGGATCCTAGTGGACAGGGCTAACTTTAATCCCCAGTGTTCCCAAATCTTCCCGCTTAAACCCAACAAGAACAACTAAAGATAGATTTCATTAATTCATACATCAGCTAGCAAGCAATGATATCCACTACACTGGTTAAATTAACTGAAATAAACCCTTAGATAACACATTTAGCAGAAAACATTGAAGGCAAGAAGAGTAGAGACATAGGGTACCTAACAAGGGTAAATCCTATGCCATATTTTTGATGTAAGCCAGCAGAAAATGAAACAGTATGAAAATGTAATAAACAATGTTAGAAAAACATCACCAATAGTAATAGACCGGGATCTTGTGAAATGTGCTTGATTAATTGATGCAAAACTAGTCACATACACTGAGGTCAATCGCTGTTACAATCCAAACTTCTCCTCCTAGCCTACTACAAGACAAACTACTCTGCTACTTTCTCCCAAAACTGTTCTAACAGTCAAAACCGAATCCCTCTAACTACAACTATAACAGCTGAACAACAACCATTACAATATGTTCTTCAGGATTCTTATAGGAGAAAAGAAAAACAGGAGTAGATGTAAAATTAAATGCAACATTAAATTCTGAAGCAGCAGGAGGGCCGAGGCCCCACTCAGTTTAAATTCTGGGCATTTATCTCTGGTACTCGTTGGATGATGGAGTGGTCTTCGTCAGGTTTCCATTTACTCTAGGTATGTCTTTGATGTACTGAACAAAATGCAGAACGATGATGCTAGGGTCTTCCATACTGTGTAACTAATGCACTGGTAGCATAGGACTATTGTCAGGGCTGAAAAAGCTCCCCAGAACATGGCATAGAATAAAAGAAATATGGATACTGTGTCCTTTTATGGAAGAACGTACTACTGATATGAAAACCCTGATAGTATTATTTTCTGTGCATTGAACCTTCTGATTGATCCTTAGGGTCTTCGATTTGGTACCTTGCCTTTGAATAACTGGATTAAGGCTTATAATTTGCAATTACAGGCCTTAAATGCTCTATTTTTCCACTGATACTCTTTGCTGCTTTCTCGATTTCCTCTGACTGCGAAATCTGTGCTTTAATGGCGCCGGAGAGGTTTTGCAGAGCTTTAATTCTGTCCTTCGATGAAATTTATGTCGCAGACACCTTTCCAGACATTTCCCTATAATATCAGGCTCTAAATTCAACTTCTTCTGCGCACTATACCACCACAATGGTGAATATGAATCATGGCGGTTATCGGCTTGTCTATAACCCTGTAAAACATGAAAACCTATTAATAAAAACACGTATGGAGGTGGTGGATGCAATGAGGATGACAAAAAATGGTAGTGTGGCCCGGACGTGGACGATGAATGTAGCAGATACTGTGGAGGAAAACCATGGAACAAGGAAATGCATGGGAAGACATCAAGATAGATGGTTTTAACGTAAAACATTAAGCTTTGACCTATGAATGGAATATATATATATATATATATAAAGGGATGGGCGAAAAATGTGATGGGACATGTGGAAAGGGTGACGTGGCAGGAGTGGTCAATGGCGAGACATTCAATCAAATCTGGACTGTCCGATCTTGGGAGGAGATCGACGGCTGAAAATGAATCAGAGGGCGATGGATGGTGGGCCTGGGGTACGGATGCCATGAGTTATCCCCCGTGCAAATTCGCGGAGCGATGACCATTGGATGGACGATCGCAGATCAGAAGGTGTATATGCATATCGTGCCATGTCAAATACCGAACGATAACGTGCGGTGGGGGTCGGTTTTGGAATAATTACGGAGCCACGTGTCAGGCGATGAATGGAATCGCTCCGAAATGAAAAATATCGCCCACCTCCCAAAGGCGGTGTGATAGATACCGCCGGTTTATGAATAGTGCGTGGGGACCACTGGGCAGGTAAAATACAGACCGTTGATCTGGCGGGTTAACGGATGGCTGTGATGCGATCTGAGCGATGAACGGGGTGACCAATGGACACTGTAGGGAATGCGATGACCGTCCGATCTATACAGATCGATGGTTTAAAACGCTCTCGATATGGATTCTGAGGTAAGTGCCTTTTGGGCTAGCGCGTGGTTCTGGCGTCAGGCCACATGGGGGGAAATATGGTTCTGGGGCTAGCCGAAGGGGGCTAAGACCCATATACATGGAGAATATGGTTTTTGGCACATTTTTAATGAAATTAAAGGCCAAAAGGGGTAACGATAGAGGGAAGAAGGGGTTATTAAACCACACCAGGGATGTGTGTATGGTTTAGAGAGGGTTTTTGGGAAGTTTTAGAAGGATTAGGGGAGGGAGATTGGGGGTAAAAAGGGGAACTTTGAAAAAGGGAAAAAGGGATGAAATGGACAATTCTGTAGGGATACAAGGGATAAATGTAGGCCTTTTGGAGCACAATTTTTTGCAATCAGAGAGGCTTTATAATAGGAATCAGCAGAGGGGATCTATCAAAGGGAAGGGCACAGGAGACTTCAAGGATGATGTGTTTTCAGAGGAAATGCATTCCTTTAAGGCTCAGAAACATTTTAGCCCCCTATTTGCTTGTCAAAAATTTATAGGGGGCTAATAGTGGCTCCACATGGGGATGGCTTCTTCTTGAAGGAGTCAAGAATTCAGAAAATGATATTTGGTGTAGGCCAGATGCCTGGTACTTGACTCATTCTTTTCTTCTTTGATTTTCAGCTGCCACAAACATGATATATCAGCAGAAACATTCCCAAGCAATATACCTACCCATCCTACAATCCTAGCATTTTTTCTTCTAGGGTGCATTTGGACTAGCAGACCCTTTACATCATTTATTTTTTACAAACAAGAAAACAAACCTATTCTATTTCTACCCTTATAACTCCATGAGACCAAATTAAACTATTGGTCTCATAGTTTCTCTACCTAAACTAGTATCTTCTAGGATTAAACTATCTAGCAGATTTCTTCTCTACATTCTATGACAGAAATTGAAAAATAGTCAAGCCAGGATTAGACTTTCTGGCTTGCTGGAATTTGCAGAAATTAAAACAACTAACTACATGCTCAAAGACTGAGCTTTATTTAGCTTTTCCTACCTACCCTACTCTAACTAGAATATTTACAAGTCTAGCTTACAAACATTGTCTTCCAATGCAACTAGTTCATCAAATGATCCCATGACTGGTCTCTCTTGCTCAACTCCTTGAGCAGGCTGGATAGGCAGGGTAGCTCTCACTCTTTTTTTTCAATAACAATAGCTTTGAAAATTTTTCTTTCTATTTGCAACATGCTGCTCAAAAAGACCCTTGATCCTTCTTCAAATGTTTGCAGGAAATGTACATAAGGATCATGAAATGATACCTGGCTATGAATATCTGGTAGATAGGCTTCAACCATGATTTCCTCTTCTTCCACTAGATCAAGAATAAGACTCTCTTGAGAAAGAGAATCTCCCTCATCTTCTTCATTTTCTGAACTAGAGGACTCATCATATATGGCAGTGCTGTCCTCTTGGAGCTCTGATATATTCTGCTCTGGTGGGCTGAGCTCTGTGAAAAAATCTAAGTATTCTTGAGCAGTGGTTTGTTCCATTGCTTCCTCTTTTTCAAGAGAAGGCTCATTGCTTTCAAACTGCTCAAAGATCTCTTCGTTGTTTTCCTCTTCAATTTCTGAGATGAAAGGTTGCTGACCTCCAATCATGTGAAAACCATCACTGATGAGTTGTAATGGAGTGAAGCAAAGATCTAGATATCTTTCACCCTCTTCTGCACTCTTAAAAATTTCTTCATCGGTATCATAAATAGCCTGCATTGGCTCATTACTCTCTGGAAGTAAAGGGAACTGATTTTCCTCCCATAAATCTACTAATGATGACCCTGCAAGATCATCTTCTGTTTGGAGAACATCACCATCAGATAGATCAAAAATAGGAGAATCATGAATGTAAGTAATACTACCAATCATGTATACTGGATTATCAACATATTTTTCTTCACTCTGATTTACATGTGAGATTTCCAACTCTGTACAACAAAGCTCATCAAATGAATGGACAAGGATGTCTGATTTGTAAAAAAAATCAGAGGCTGGATGTCTATTGATGATCTGATCTATTTCTTCTTCTGTCAAAGGGGAATATGGTCTTGTGTTCCTTTTTGCAGAAGTGCAGCAGCTCTCTGTTTCCTTTGAAGACTGGATTTGAGGCAGAATGTCATCTGAAGCCTCAACTGCAAGGGATGATGGATCAACATCTGAGTTTTTCATGAATATCTTGAGGAATGTCTATGGTCTCTTGAATTTTTTCTTCCTCAGCTGATTCATCCATGTTCTTGTGATAGCTAGGATGCATATGAAATTCTTGAATGGCTGTTAATAGATCTTCAGGATGCATATTAACCAAATCCTCATCAATATCTAACAGATACTGTATGATATTCTGATATTGATCACAACAATCCCATGATAAGGATGGAGAGTTTCCTTTATAATTCTTGTAAAATACTTAGCGCATGTCCCTGAAAGAAAACAAACTCCGAGGTTCTAACCATTCATACCAGACCCTAGCTTTTCCTTCTAATGTTGCCATGAACATTTTCATTAGGAAGTATTCATGCCATTCAACTTTAAATTTCCACACATGTATATGAAACTTGATAAGATGTAGCAAGGGGTCATCAACGTCTTCACCCTGAAAGGTAGGCAGGTTTTTTAACCAGTCCACTTCAGGCATTTTGTATGGGAATCCAGGGATATGCTCCCTACTCATTGGGGCATATCTTCTCTGTATGCGTGGAAGCATGTTTGTAAATCAGAAAGAGGTCATTTTATCTGGTCAACCAGTTCAGAGTCTTCTACCAGTGGAGTCATTTGGTCTTTTAGGATTTATGGAGTGTGGAGTCGCCAGGTGGATGTATATGAATGCTTGAAGCAGGATGCTATGCACCATCAGAAATTGAATGCCAAACTAACCACAGATCTTGGGTCTTTTGAGTGCTTAAGAGTATGTAAGATAAATGCACTCAATTCCCCAGCGGAGTCGCCATTATGTTGGGGTTCCCATGTTTTGGCTAGATTGGCAAGACCAAAAGATGAGACAACATCAAAACCACTTTGGGGCCCTAGGATATAGCCCTCCTGGACCTGGAGATGGATCTCTCCATAAAACAAATAATGATATATATCTTTGAAGTTCAAAATGAGATATTAGGCTAGTTATGAAGCACAAAGGGGGGTTTAAAATGATTTGGTTGGTTGGTAGGG
Source organism: Pinus albicaulis (assembly GCA_034641835.2). Classification (NCBI taxonomy): domain Eukaryota; kingdom Viridiplantae; phylum Streptophyta; class Pinopsida; order Pinales; family Pinaceae; genus Pinus; species Pinus albicaulis. The sequence goes on from CM076574.1 coordinate 1,225,135,321, forward strand.
CTGAGTCGTGAGATCATAGACTGAGAAAGTAATGGGAGAAAAGGAACAAAATAGCAAGATGTTTCAACAAAGAGGATAGGTCAAGAAAGTGCCATCCATTGGGCTATGGAGTCATGAAAGGGAATTACTTGCAACAACTAGCTCAGGCTTTCAGAGGGCAAGTCATCTACACTAAAGGATATTTTTAGATAGATGGTGGGATGGAACATTAAAGAAAGAAGGTGAAAGAAGGAAAGCAACCCAATTTCTGTCTATAGATCAGGTCAGAGGTCATTTAACTCTAGAATTGCTTGGACATACTCAAAGGAAAATTTCAATGAAGGGACAAAGGGGCAGCTTGTAGATCTGACCAGAGGTCATTTAAATCCAGGTCAACTTTAGCATGCTCCAAGGGAAAAAAATAGATAAGTTTTACAGAGCCAGGGTCTATATATCAGAGAAGGACTTTGAACCTTCAATGCTTTGACACTAGCAAGAGATCTCAGAAAGGCCAGCTGGTGCACAAGGATCCTAGTGGATAGGGCTAACTCTAATCCCCAGTGTTCCCAAATCTTCCAACTTAAACCCAACAAGAAAAACTAAAGATAGATTTCATTAATTCATACATCAGCTAGCAAGCAATGATATCCACTACATTGGTTAAATTAATTGAAATCAACCCTTAGATAACACATTTAGCAGAAAACATTGAAGGAAAGGAGAGTAGAGACATAGGGTACCTAACAAGGGTAAATCCTATGCCATATTTCTGATGCAAGCCAGTAGAAAATGAAACAGTATGAAAATGTAATAAACAATGTTAGAAAAACATCACCAATAGTAATAGACCAGGATCCTGTGAAATGTTCTTGATTAATTGATGTAAAACCAGTCATATACACTGAGCTTAATGGCCGTTACAATCCAAAATTCTCCTCCCAGCCTACTACAATACAAACTAATATGCTACTTTCTCCCAAAACTATTATAACAGTCAAAACTGATTCCCTCTAACTACAACAGTAGTAGCCGAAAAAAAACCATTACAATATGTTCTTCAGGATTCTTATAGGAGAAAAGAATAATAGGAGTAGATGTAAACTTAAATGCAACATTAAATTCTGAAGTAGCAGGAGGGCCGAGGCTCCACTTAGTTTAAATTCAGGGAATTTATCTCTGGTACTCGTTGGATGATGAAGTGGTCTTCGTCAGGTTTCCATTTACTCCAGGTATGTCTCTGGTGTACTGAAAAAAATGCAGAACGATGATGCTAGGGTCTGCCATACTGTGTAACTAATGCACTGGTAGCATAGGACTGTTGTCAGGGCTGAAAAATCTCCCTAGAACACAACATAGAATAAAAGCAATATGGATATTGTGTCCTTTTATGGAAGAATGTACTGCTGATATGAAAACCCTAATAGTATTATTTTATGTGCATTGAACCTTCTGATTGATCCTCGGGGTCTTGGATCTGGTACCTTGCCTTTGAATAACTGGATTAAGGCTTATAATTTGCAATTACAGGCCTTAAACACTCTATTTTTCCACTGATACTCTTTGCCGCTTTCTCGATTTCCTCTGACTGCAAAATTTATGCTTTAATGGCACCAGAGAGGTTTTGTAGAGATTTAATTCTATCCTTCAATGAAATTTATGTCGCAGAAACCTTTCCGGACATTTCCCTGTAATATCAGGCTCTAAATTTAGCTTCTTCTACGCACTATACCACCACAATAGTGAATATGAATAATGGCGGTTATTCGCCTGTCTGTAACCCTGCAAAACACGAAAACCTATTAATAAAAACACGTATGGAGGTGGTGGATGCAACGGTGATGACGAAAAATGGCAGGGTGGCCTAGACGTGGACGATGAATGCAACGGATACTATGGAGGAAAACCATGGAACAGCAGGAAATGCATGGGAAGACATCGAGATAGAAGGTTTTAAAATAAAACATTAAACTTTGACCTATGAATGGAATATATATAAAGGGATGGGTGAAAAATGTGATGGGACACATGGAAAGGGTGATGTGGCAGGAGTGGTCAACAGCGGGACATGCAATCAAATCTGGACCGTCCGATCTCGGGAGGAGATTGACAACTGAAAATGGATTGGAGGGTGACAGATGGTGGGATAGGGATATAGATGCCTTGGGTTATCCCCTGTGAAACTTTGCGGAGCGATGACTGTTGGATGGACGATCGCAAATCAGACGGTTTATATGCATATCACGCCATGTCAAATACCAAACGATAACGCACGATGGGGGGGTGGTTTTGGAATAGTGACGGAGCCACGTGTCATGCGATGAATGGAATCACTCCGAAATTAAAAATACCGCCCACCTCCCAAAGGCAGTGCGATAGATACCGCCAGTTTATGAATAGTGCGCGGGGACCACCGGGGCGATTAAAATATGAACCGTTGATCTGGCGGGTTAACAAACGGCTGTGATGCGATCTGAGCGGTGAACGGGGTGAACAGTGGACGCTTTAGGGAATGCGAAAACCATCCGATCTATACAGGTCGACGGTTTAAAACGCACCCGATATGGATTCTGCGATAAAGACCTTTCAGGCTAGCGCGTGGTTCTGGCGTTAGGCCACATGGGGGGGAATACGGTTCTGGGGCTAGTCAAAGGGGGCTAAGACCCATATACATAGAGAATATGGTTTTTGGCACATTTTTAATGAAATTAAAGGCCAAAAGGGGTAACGATAGAGGGAAGAAGGGGTTATTAAACCACACCAGGGATGTGTGTATGGTTTAGAGAGGGTTTTTGGGAAGGTTTAGAAGGATTAGGGGAGGGAGATTGGGGGTAAAAAGGGGAACTTTGAAAAAGGGAAAAAGGGATGAAATGGACAATTCTGCAGGGATACAAGGGATAAATGTAGGTCTTTTGGAGCACATTTTTTTGCAATCAGAGAGGCTTTATAATGGGAATCAGCAGAGGGGATCTATCAAAAGGAAGGGCACAGGAGACTTCAAGGATGATGTGTTTTCAGAGGAAATGCATTCCTTTAAGGCTCAGAAACATTTTAGCCCCCTGTTTGCTTGTCAAAAATTTATAGGGGGCTAACAAATTAGAGGAATGATCTTCAACAAATTTTGTCCTTTTCTCACCTCTCGGTTCCTCATCATCCAAGTCAATAACAACTTCTTTACCTCTTTTATTTTTTTTCTCAGTTATAACAGGAGTCTGAATGCTTGTATTCACTAAATTTATTTCACCTTTGCTTGCTACCTTTTCTTGTTCAGGTCTACTTTCATGAACAAAAGCTGAGTATATATTCACAATTCTTCTCTGTGAAATTACACCATGGGGATCATAAGCCCATTTTTCTCCTAGTAACAATTTTGTTACTAGGAGAAAAACAATTTTGTTTCTTCTTCAAATGCCTGCCTCATATTAACTATGAAAGGTCCCACAATCATAGGTAATTTATACATATGAACTTTCTTCATAGGAAGAAAGTGCACATGATCAACATTTAGGCTCTGTCTGATAAATTCTAAGGCGAAGAGCCTCATTGGTACAAACATTGGGAGCCTGTAAGGTTCAAAATTTTCTCCATACAACCTTATTTTAGAATATTCTTCAAATACAAACCAATCCCAAAATTTATAGCTATTTCCTAAATCTAGAAACTCCTGGGCTTTAGGTAAGAAACAAGGAGGATGAACTCCATTCAATATTTTATATGCAATGGGCATATACTGACTAGAAAAATCAAATAACCCTGCTTCATCTTTCTCCCTTCTGATTATATCTGTCTAGAATATAACTGACTGTCTATGCTTGTTTACATCCATTATATTTAGACCTAACTACATGAATTCCTCAACAATCTGATATAAAAATAAGTAGACAATCAGTGAAGGAAATTTAAAAGAACCTGTTACTGAAAGACTCATCAACTGTGAGTTGACTGCTTCTTGCCAAAAGGATGGAATATCCAGGACCATTCCTGGCTTCATCATCATGGTGAACATTCCCAGGAATGACTTGTCCACTGTGACGCCGTCTTCTTTGCCCAAGATTTTAGCAATACTGCTCAATACAGGCTGGGTCTCTTCTTCAAAACTCCCATAGTAAATTCTCCACACTTTGGCTGAAACTGCTTCATATTAGGCTTCAAATGAAACATAAACAGATTGAATTCTTCTCCTACAAGGCTTTCATAATAATTAATCAATGAATCTTCTGAAAATTGAACTGATGATTCAACATCAGGAAAACACAGGGCTTGGCAAATTAATTGGGTGGACACCTGCAGAACATTTTCTCCTTGGGAATTCATTATGAAACATTTTTTGGGATACATTGAGGAAACCAACCAATAGATAAACTTTGGGAATAAATGGGTCTTCGGGATGCATGTAGAAAGAATTATAGCTTTTATCATGGTGGAATAGACAGGGGAATTATCATTATTCAAGACAAATTGTTGATAGAATGGAAGAAAAATTACTAAAGACACAATATCTTGAATGTATCTCTCATTATCCATGAGAGGAATGTGGCTCGATGAACTAGAAAAAGAATACCTTTTAGCCATGATTAGAAAAGGAGCTGAAGGAATACTCTTTCAAGGTGACTGAAAACAGAAAGGTGACGGGAGAATGAAATAGGTCGAAACACAATAAACTGCAAATTATTTTGAAAAGAAAATGAAAAATACCCTCAAATAGGTGGCGCGGATTTTGTATTAATTCCTATGCAACGTGTCACTTAACCGTTGGATTGATTTGACATGAATAACAATTGTTTTCCATTTGGCATATGACATCACTGCGGGGGGTCTCAGGGTACGACTGAGAACTCTAGTTGGTGCCCCCCAGTCGATATCCACCGTCAATCTCTATTGCCTCCGTAGTCAAGCCAGTCAACTGCGGAGGCACCCGTTTTGTTAACTCTCGCTCTGGAAGTGCCCTCGGGTTGGGTCATCTGGTTTAGAATTATAATATCAGCACTCTTTGCCTATTGAATTGATTGGCCTTTAATCTTTGGATATAAAATCCACTTGTACAAAGTTTGAAAAAGTTAAACTTTAATACATCAAACTAAAAATATTTTCTTTTTATGCCAAAGTATAAAACTAATACTTTAAAATATTTGCTTTTCTTTCAATTTCAGATTTTTTTTTGTATTTTTAATATAAAATTAAAAGGATATGCAGATGATCCACAACAGGAGGCTTGTTTGTATATATCATATGATTTGTGCCTCAGTGTTTTGTACTTATTTGCTGCTAACAAGAGGAATATAATGGCTCCATATTGGTCTCATATCTTGATGTAATGTTATTCACTTCTATTTCCATCTTTTTGTTCAATATTGCTACTTTTCCTGTTTAGGAATATTGCATTTTATGTTAATTTTGTTATGTTATAGTTGAGAGTTTTTAGAAAGAAAAGTTCCACTCCTTATTGTAAAGAAATATAAAAATCCCTCTTTGAAACTCGTTGTAAGGGGTTGTGAATTTTGGAAAAATAAAGGCTTTTGTTGCACTTTTGTACTCAATTTTTTCTTTATTATAATTTGAACCAATATCAATTCCATCATGCACATATTTCCAACAGTATGGGTACTACTATATTCTATATATGCATTATATATTTAATGGAATTGTTTTTAAGTATTTATATATTATTCATGTATGTGCGTTCATTAATTCTATCATTATCACTTTTGATGTGTGTGGATTAAATATTATAACATACAGTGAATAAGGAGATTGTTATATGTGATGAGCTTATAATTGATTTTATTAACTATTTAATCAAATAAATTCTTTTATTGATTTTAACAACGTAGATTCGTGGGAATATTCATTGTCATGAAACAACACTATTTTTCTAGCACATATAAGTTAATATACCTAGGTAAAAGTAGTTAGAATGGATTAATTTTATTTTATATCAGTAATCTCATTATTTAGTAGTTATCATCAACATCCATCTCATCCCATACACAATTAGTTGAAACATGTAACTGGATCCATAATCCCAATCAGAACCACCAGTTTCAACATAAAAGAGTCTAATTTGGGGCTTTGACTAGGTGGATTCTCAAATGTTGATGCATTCAATTTTGGCTATCAATAATGCCACAAATCACACTACTCATTTCCTCTACCATTTACATTTTCTCTACTAGTTGGGGTGATACCTTATTTCATTTTTCTCGGGTTCTCTCACTTTCTCTCACAAGTCTCTAAAGTTAATACTTTCTTTCTACTTTTTCTCACCCAATTATTTTGGTTTCGAGGGACACCTCTAGTTTCAAGGCTCCTTCACAATGTCAAATTAGTTGGAGGGGTGGGAGTTCAACCCCATTTTCATAAACACATAGGATATTTGAATAAGACTCAGTGGTGAACTTCTTTGACATCGTCCCTCTAAAAGTCAGAAGAGAGATCCTACTATTAGAGTTGAAAGAGTTTGGAGGGAAATATTATTTCTCATATTTTGAAGTCTCTAGCCATAGATGCAATTGGGTTCCAGACCCTAGATAGTTTAGGAAATGTCACCTCCATTTTATCCATTCTATTAGTTTGCACCAACAAATTGAGATCCTTCGACACATGGGTATAAGAGACAAACAAGTTGAAAATTATTGTTTGTTTGTAGGACATGAATACATCAAAATAATCCTAAGGAATCATCACTTCAGCCTCGATGATATTGACACCGAGTTTGCTAGAGTGGAGAAATACATTATTTATACCTATAATACTGAATCAATGGACGACCATGTGGGGGACCATGAGGCTGTGACGGTTATAAATGACGTGCCTTTAGCTATGGCAGCCTCGATTGCTCCCTCTCCTCAATAACAACCAACGTCTTCCTCACCGATCCTCATATCTAACTAATATACTTGCACTGGTCTTGTTAGTATGAATCTTTTGTCATAAAAGATCAGTTTAGCTACGAATAAAAAATAGCCCTAACATCGATTATGGCTGCCAAACATCTTTAAATCTGCAATTAGATGATCCAAATAATGCTGTAGAAATCCAAATCTAAGCATAAAAGAAATTAAGCATATAAAGTAAAATATGGCTCCATGCATCCAATAGACAAGACAAGAACAATGTATTTGATAGAATTTTTGTATTATATTAAAAGGGGGCACCTGAGAGGAAAACAAGAAAGGTGTTTTCTGGTTCTCCTCAATGGGATGGGTTCTTGAAAGTCCTCAGTGTTTCAGATCTAAAATTCCTCTCCTATTGGTGTAGAAAACCTAGACAAACATAGAACTCAATGGGAGCTCATAAGACAAAAATGGAAAATGGTGACCAAGAGTAGATCCAGAGTGATCTAATGCAATGGAGGTGACTAATGAATGGGGAAAAACCTTCTATTTATAACAAAATATTAGGGTTATCTAGAACTTGGCACATGAATAAAATATTATTAATCAAATTCTAGAACCACCCTTTATGAATATTTTATTATATTTGTTGGAGGGAAAAGGTCTTTTGACTTGGGTCAATTCCTTTATTTATAAAGAATAAATAAATAAATGATTTATTTATTATTTTAGGGAGATGGTGGGAATATAATTAAATAAATAATGATTTATTTAATTAATTTCCTTGTTTTGGGTTAAATAAGACCAGGAAATATAAACAAATGTTATTTCATAGGGTGAAAGCAATTTTACTGATGGTAAAATTGGTCTTACATGATGTACTTGGGTTCATCTAATGATAATAGGTTAGATGACCAAAAAAATGGTGTAACAGATTGCCCCCCAACGTACGAGTGTTAGGAGCAAATCGTATGACTGAAGTACGTTGTAAGAACTCAATCACTAGACATCAAGAGGACAGTGAGAGAGAGGAATGTAAGGTAGTCTAATGTGCTAAAGGACTAGACCCTGAGGAGACAAGACTTATAGGTGCAACAAGTCTCTAGTTTATGAAGTGGTACCTATGCTAAAGGCGGAGGGGGAGGCATACCTATGCCCGCTGAGACAAAGTACAAAGAATAGGAAGTCCAGTAAACAAGGGACCGAACCATGAAGAGTATGTTGGCATAGATAAGAGCTAGAAAAATAGAATGATAGATCCAACATACATGTTATGCCTGGAATAACAATCAGGACTTATACAATAATATTTTAGTACATGAGATACAAATACGCCCAAATGCCCCCTACACATGGGGAAGGGCTCACAAAATCTAACTGATACATGCAAATAGAAGAGGCACTGCAAGTGGCTGAGGCCAATATCATCAAATGGGAGGAGCTGCATTAAGGGCTGAAATGAAGAAGTTATCCGAGCATGTGAGGGGCTACCTGCAGGGCCACCCCCTCATGAGGGTTGAGACATCTCACACACACCCGGGAATCACCAAGAGCTGCTGCTGCATTACTGGACTGTCAAGTGTATAGATCACGATCATGCTGAAAAAGAGCTTGAACAAAGGTACATTGCCCCCTAGACTGGGCTTCTGGAGTAAATGAGCTGATGTCGACAGAAGTAGGTCCGCCATAGGTGAGATAGTAAGGGAATCTCAACTAAGGCACGGGAGAAAATAGTAGAGCGACGAACAGATGGACACTGATGATGATAATGAGATGAGGGGTACTGAGTAGCGGATGGACGACTTCCCTTGTTAGAGCATAAGGGTCATGAATGGCTTCGCAACAACTGACACAATATCAGGGAGGATAAGTGACAATGATACAGAAGGCCATAATGTGCAACAAGAGAGAGGGACCAAGCGATGAAGAATGAAGGGCTATGGTGGGAAATAAAAGGGCTCGATATAGATTCCATGACGGATGATGACCTAACTCGGATGCTCTAAACAAGGGCGACTCAATGGTGCTGCCACACAGAGAAGGTCCAATGGGGGACCATAAAAGCATGAGTACAAGATGGTATCTCATGACGAAAATCTACACGAATAAAGCCAAGTAAAGAGGTAACATGGTGCCCCAAGTACAAGCTTTGTAAGTGAAGAATTCCAATTGGAATGAGAGATGAGGGGACCCTTTGTGGAAAAAATTTGTCATGGTGAAGTATCCAAACATGAAAAAATAACAGATACCCATTTGAGTGCTCGGTGAGATCTTTCCAACGATGCAGACAGTGTGTCAAACGGGGCTACGGTTTGGTCGCAGCAGGCGAAATAAAAAACATAGGTTTTTCTTCAAATAAGGCATTTTCCCTCCAAAATCATTCATTTTCTTGTGTAGCTGTGGTGAATGTGGAGAGGAGAGAAGGCCCTAAATCTTATGGCGATCGTAGCGGACAAACCGACTGTTGGAATCGCGATCTGTCAGTTGTAGGTAAGAGGCATAATCCTACTCTTTGTTTTTGATGGATTCAAAGTTCAGAATAGGGTTTTAAATCTTAGTTACTACTCCTACTTCATCATTACGGTCGGGTCACACTTTTTGGGGCAAAAGCTGCGACCTGGGACAAAGGTTTTGGCTTGAAAAGTGCGACCTGGCCCAGGATTTGGCCAGAAAGTGCAACTTGTTAGATGGGTGTGGTTTCAGTGCTGTTATGGGCTGAGATTCAGTTCTGGTGTAAGGAAATGCAGTTTTGTTTCTCTGTAGACTAACAAAGATGATGGTTTTTTGTAGATATGGCAGATATACAGATCAAATGGAGGGAGAGAGACCTAGGTACAATACAGATAGAAATCCAAGTGGATCAGGGTGTCCGTCGTGCATTGGCTATATTTGGGGTTCTGAAATTTGTGGAGAACCCTTTGATGAGGGCTGGTGAGCCTTTGCTGGCTCGGATTATCAGATACTGGGATCCAGACCATGAGGTGTTTATAGTGCAGGGTCACAGGATTGAGCTGACAGTCCAGGATCTGTATTTCCTGACTAGTCTCCTACCATTAGGGATGGTGGGAAATACACAGCCAGTGTTACCACGAGGGTGTAACATCATGGAGTTTGTTGAAAAACATTGTCGACCAGATATCCAAGTCAAAGGGACTCGGATATCGATTGGGGATCTAGAGAGGTTGGAGACCCGGGCAGTGGCAGTAGCAGTGTTGCGGATTTTGGGCAGCCAGGTGTTCCATCACATCAATGGAGGGCAGATGATGATTGTAGAGAGTGTGTTGGGTGGGACCTACTATGGGTGGGCCCAGATGATGTTGATGTCGGTGAAATGACAGCTGTCGCTATGCAAGCGGCAAGTGAATCATGATTGTGCCTATGGGATGGTATTGTGCTCTTTCTTCTTTGAGAATATCCCAACCTTACGACCTCGTATACAGTTTCCTGATGGAGGTCCGAGAGAGCCTTGGATGCATCAGTGGGGATGACTACTGTGTAGAGGAGGGGGAGGGGCGCTCGGATGGGTGTTCCGACCAGAGTTATTCGCCCATTGGGATCAGATGCCATTATACATTGACGACTAGCCCTATAGTGGGATGAGTTATTGGGGAGATCCGGACTTGCCGCTTCCACCTGGTCGGGTGTGGGGGCCCCATGGTAAGTAACAAGAAACTAATCTATTATGCGCATTTTAGAGTTTGTGACTAGTATTCATGGTACTAATCCCTATATTTTTTGGAATGCAGATATAGCTCTGGTAAAACTGGCTGGATATATGGGACGACCTGCAGCAGCAGGAGCTACAGGTGCAAGTGGATCAAGGATGGCACAAAATAAGGATATGGCTGCTCTGTTGGAGGAAATCCATTGTAGATGTGAGGGGATGCTGACCGGTATGTCAGAGCGTGGTTCGCAAGATTTAGACGACCAGTACATAGAGTTATGTATTGGGCTACCCTCGGAATGGCGAGGTATCATGCAACGCATGGTGATGGCCGGTCAGATTGTGCATGATCTACAAGCTGTGGGAGCAGACCCGTTGGCTCAGGATCCTCCAGAGAGTGATTATATGTAGGGCAGGTGGTGCCCCCCAGCGTCTATGTAGGGGCAAGTGGTGCCCCCCATTTTTGTAGTTTTGGTTTTTGTAACATGCTATGGGCATGTCATATGTTTCAGAGTAGATGGACTCTAAAAACACATGTTATATGATATATATGATTTTTATACATTTTTTTGATGATGTTAAATGTTATTGTCTTGTGTGTGATAAATGCCAGTCTAGAACATGATTTGCAATTTGATCTATGTAGTGATTTTGAATTCTAGGAATATGGTTGAAAGTAATGAATCTAAATTAACGTATCAAAAGTTTCACTCGTAAATATTGTCTAAACAAGATAGGGTTATGCACATGATAGACACCATTAAGTTGTAAGACAAGAAGTAAGGAATCTAAATGAACGTGCAGATGGAGGATGTGATGAGAAAGGGCATCGGCTAAGAGACCACGTACTGCATCATATTCAGCCTGATTATTGGTGGCATTACCAATGCAAACCCCATTTTCAAGAACCAGGGAATGCAAGGGGGTAAAGATGGCCCATGCTGCCGAAGCGAGATTCCAGGAATATCGACTTGCCCCATCGGCATAGCCAAGATAATGTGTGGACGAGACGGCCAGTGGAATAGTGTCACAAGACAAGAAATGGGAAGGATGAGAAGAAGGATGGCAGTGTGAGTAGAGGGTAGACATCCACTGAAAACTATGGGAGGGAGCAGTCTGGGTAGGAAGTCTAGGACTCATAGATCGACGAGAGGGAGATGAATGAGAACTATGGGATGAAGAGCAGGAACTCAGGCTGCGAAGAACATCATAGATATGGATGGGATGGTCATGATTATGGGAGGAAATGGAAAGGTCAAGGAAACCACATGACACTACAAAGCTACCTAAATCATTAGTATGGGAAGAGAGGTGCAGATACAGGTCGCCATGGGGAATGAAAGAAGAACAGGTAAAAAGATGGTCAAAGCATGAAGAGCCCGAGAATGTGGCTCAAGGAGAATCAAGCAAAAAAGATGGAGTGGATTCAGAGGGAATGTACTCCGAAGGTTGTGCGAATGATGATAGGTATAGGAGGGGGGCAGCAGGTTCTAAAATCTCAACATCAGGGGGAGGAATGTCAATGGTAGCAGGGGGATCCTTAAGTAGACCTGACACATATTGAGCAAGGATGGGAGAGGCGGATTGATTTTGTTCAACTTCGTACTCACGAATGACCTCTAAAGAGGCTCGGTAATGCGTGAGGTGAGGAAAATGGTGAGAATAATGGCCCTGGACACCACACAGAGCACAATGTTTGTTGGTGTGAAGAGTCTTTGGGTTCTTGGCTGTGGAGGAGGAAGAAACAGAGGTTTTAGGGACCGTAGATTCATGGAACGCGACTTTAACCATGGGTTGGATACAGGGTAACTTAGGACAGGTATGGGTGGGATGATTGATACCATCACATAAGGCACAAGGCTTGGTGGGTGGGGGAGGGGCAGGGTCGGGTGCAGTGGCCTTGTCTTTGGATGCCCCCTTGCGAGTTTTTATTTTCTTTCCTGAAGCTGTCACAGCATGAGGAGGGTCCTACGGAGGGGCTAGGGGCATTGTAGCGGTGGAAGGAGTGAAGGGAATCGGTTGCATTGGTGTCACAACAATGTATGGTTTGGGGTGGCCCGGTGGGGTCTCAGCTGGAGGAGTAAGATACCATACTGGTATTCCCAAGGTTAAATTAGGGAGGGAAAGGGTGGCCATGACGGGAACCGAATAGACGCCGGGGGGGTACCAAGGAAAGGTATCTAAACGGCGGGGTAATGACCAGGAGGGACGACTCCCATGTGGTGGAGACCTGAGGGAACTGACTTAGGAGGGTAGGGAGGTTCCTGAGTGTGAGGTGGATGGAAAGGTCCAGGCGAAGATGGTTCGGTCGACTGAAGTGAAGGGCTAGGAGCAAGTTGTGGTGGGCGAGATGGAGGTTGCTGACTAGCCGAAGCAGGTTATGGAAGGCCAGCCTGAGATGATTGCATCATGCAAACATTCACTAAGCTGGGATCAAAGACAGGAGGGGGGGGAGGACCTGGGAAAGTTCCAAGCAAAGAGGAGTCTTTGTAGACGCCAGAGGAAACACTGGTCAAAGAATCAACAGTTTGCTTATTGGTGACAGTGGAGATTGTGGACTCAGGGGAGGTCTAAGATTTTGGTTCATGGTACGTCAATTGGTTGATGGTGACAATCTTTCCATTATGAGGGAAGAACATCTTGTGATGGACTGCGAATGGGACGACAGACATGGCATAGGTGTAACTATGCCCCAAAAGAATGTTGTAGTCAAGAGGGGTGTCGATAACTTCAACGTCGACACAAAATGTCTTGCCTGCAAGGGTGATAGGACAGTTACGGAATAGGCCAATGGGCTGGGAGGCATGGCCATCCCATTCATGAAGGGTGATTGTGGAAGGGGCTAGCTCAGAAGATTCGAGTTGTTTCCAAACTGAAGCGGACATCACACAGGTAGATGCCCCCTCATTAATAATACACCGAGCGACATTGGCATTTCGAATTTTGATTGGGATTTGGAAAGCAACAGGAGCAGGAAGAGGGGGATGGTCTGACTCGCGGGCATCACAAACAATCAATTGGTCATCAACATGATCTACAACACCCACGGTAGATAGTAGAGCCTTATTTTGAGAAGGACATGACTGGAGGAGTTCCAGTGTTGAAATGGCAACAGGAGATTGTGCTAGATCATCTACTATGCTGTATGAATGGGCAGCCCGACCAGAGGCAACATTTGTGGCGTAATGGGCCCTTAGGAGTCTTGGTATGACCCTCATCTTTGGGCGGAGGGATTTGCAAGGGACCATTGGGTGTCGACAGAGGCTTGGTAGGACCTGAAGATGGGGACTCGGAGACAGACGGAACAGGAGGCGTGGAATACTAACAGGACCGAGTTTGAAGGTTGAGGTCGATGGTGAGAGGTTGGTCAGAGGCCATCATGAGAATCTGGTAATCGGAGGAACCAGAAGGGGAAGGTTGAGTGGTTACCGGGGCATGAGGTGGTTGAGTGGCTACGAATCCTTGTTGAGGGAAAGGATCGGTAAACATAGCAGGTTGAGAAGTAGCTGGATTGGGAGGGACAGTAGGGGAGGAGTGTTGTCCCCGCACGGTGGCCTGAGACTCCCACATCTACCACATTTTTGGTAATAATGGACACTCGTGAGTGTAATGACAATAAACACCGCAACACGAATAGGGCTTATTGGTGCGAAGTGGCCTGTCCAACTTGGGCTCAGAGCCCTGTGGCTGGTTGGCACTGGTAGAGTCAATACTGGAAGGATTGGATCCACGATTACCAGAAGCAGATTGATTGCCTTTCCTCTTTCTTTGAGAAGGAAGAAGATTAGTTTCCCCCTGCTGTGAAAATACTTGCCCTGGAGGGGTTAGTAAGTGCGGTTGCAGGGGTGGAGAAGGAAAGGGAGTGGGAGGTCCAAATATTGGAGGAGCTGGGACACCAGGTTGTGGGTATAGATAAGGGGTAGGATGGGAAACATTGAGGTAATCAGGAGTGTGGGAAAAAGGAGGAGGCATGCCGTATCCTGGATACATGCTACCTGGAGGGGGGAAAGTGCCGGAGGGGCTGGCCCCTCTTAGAGGGAAACCATAGCCCATAAGAGGTTTAGCAGAGGTATGTGATAGGGCTCCAATGATACCGTCAGAAGAGTGAGATCCCCTCGAGGCATTAGGGCCACCGGGCTTGGGGAGGTCAGGAAGGACAGTATAAACATAACCAGATTGAGCATAGATAAGGTCATATTTCAAGGCTATTTGGAGGGCGGCTTCTTCGGTTTGGGGAAAATGAGATGCGAAAACTTTGCCAATTGGAGGTAAGAGAGAGCGAAGGAACCAGTCCATGTAAACCCGATCTTCAAAGAGGGGAGCACGACATAGGCTCTGTCTTCGTCACCATTCCTGGACATGAGCGGAAAGGCGGGTCGAAGAGGATTGATGAAAAGAAGTTAAGAGTTCAGTACCAGTGTTGTATCAGAGAGGGAGCTGGAAATAAGATAAAAAGGCTCAGGCAATGGTCGCAAAGGTGGTATGGGAAGAGGTGGCTTGATCAACATACCATTTAGAAGCTTCGTCGGTAAGCATGCGTTGGAACAATCGAAGACAGATGGAGTCATCAGTGATGGAATTGGAGGAACACCACATGTGGAAAGATCAAATATGGTTAGAGGGATCTTCACTAGCAAGGCCTTCGAACTTGGGAATGTTGGAGGGGAGCTTGGTTGGCATAGCAGGCCAACTGAAATCGTGGCATATAGGATCATTAATCAGCTGATTGAAGTCACTGAGGCCAGCCATATAAGGGAGCAAAGGGGCAGTCGAGGTAGGTCTTGTAGTGGTTCCACTGGAAATAGACCCAGTAGTAGAACTGGGGTTGTTGCTGGTAGTAGGCCCTGAAGTAGACATGGTGAAAGTAACACGGGGAAAACCAGGAGTAGGGGGAGAACTCAAACAATTAGAAGAAGAGTCAGAGTGCGGACTTGGGGGAGGACTTACTCGATGGTGACGGGAAGGAGGAAGTTGACCAACCGGAAACTGAGGGTGAAGGCCAAGAAGTCTCCATGAAAAATGCCTTGGGGGTGCAATGATGACGGGAAGAAGAAAAACCGACAAGGGCAGGGAGGGGCACAATCAAGTGAGGTCAATGTCGAAGAAAGGGCAGAGAGGTGCAGTGTCAATTGATTTTAAAGTTTTTCCAGGCGGTGTTAAACAGGCTCTTCTTCACTTAGGGTCAGTGTGTGGCATGCGTTAATTTTAATTGTTTAAACCCAGACGTTTTGAGAGTAAAATAAAAAGTGTGCTGCATAACTGAAAATAAATCTGCAGTAATTAAGAGTGAAAGAACAGAAAATTAACAGCTAACAATGCATCAATCTAGCCCAAGAAGGCGGGTCTCTCAAAACTAGTATAAAAGAGGGAAAAAAATAAGCAAAGCACGTGAAAAAGAGGCCAATAGATCGAAGGTCAGGAGGGACGGGGATCTAAAGGAGAAATCTGCTAAAAAGAGGTGCAAAGAACAACAAAGAGGCAGAGGCAAGGTTGCTGCTAAAAAGGAGGATATCAACTAAACATAGAAGGGACAATGAGGCAGCCTTAGAAATGAACCCCAAAAAAACTATATGAGGTGATTTGAAAGAGATAAGAGCTGATCTAAAGGGATCTGAAAATGAGGTATCAGTTCTGAAAGAAAAGAGGTTGAAAATATGGAAATTCAGACTTCTGAAACAGTAAAAAATCTCCCAGAAAAAGTGGAGGGTACTAGAGCCCTAAGGGGCAAGATTCTCGCTTAGTTGAGTGAAATAGATCAGAAATAGGTCTAAACGGGCAGAGACAGAGGCTGGAAAACCCTGACAGAAGCTTCAAACAAACCCAGAAAAAGTGCTAGAAAATTGCAGAAAAAGTGCAGGTTGCAGGTTCTGACCTGTTTTCAGTCCAGGTCACAGATTTTGGGCAGAAAGTGTGACCTCAAGGCCAGGTCATAGTTTTTGGGCCGATAAGTGCGACCTGCAGATCCGGGTCTCTCAACAGCAGATTTCAGAAAAGGTTGTCGTCTCAGCTACGGCTGATGTCTGTCATCTACGTAATAAGGCCAAAAACACACGAAAGTTAAAAATTTGACTATTTGAGGGTTTTAGAGGTGGAAAGCACCATAAAAATAGGAAAAAAAGAAAATGGAAGAGAAACCCTAGGGTCTGAAACGGCTGGATATGCAGGAATATATAAAATGATAGTGGTCGCAAAAGAAAACCCGTGTGGAGTCGCCAATTGTTAGTATGAATCTTTCGTCGTAAGAGATCACTTTAGCTATGCATAAAAAATAGCCCTAACATCGATTATGGCTGCCAAACATCTTTAAATCTGCAATTAGATGATCCAAATAATGCTGCACAAATTCAGATCTAAGCATAAAAGACATTAAGCAGATAAAGTAAAATATGGCTCCATGCATCCAATAGACAAGACAATAACAGTGTATTTGAAAGAATTTTTGTATTATATTAAAAGGGGGCACCAGAGAGGAAAACAAGAAAGGTGTTTTCTGGTTCTCCTCAATGGGATGGGTTCTTGAAAGTCTTCAGCGTTTCAGATCTAAAATTCCTCTCTCTTATTGGTGTAGAAAACCCAGACAAACATAGAACTCAATGGGAGCTCATAAGACAAAAATTTAAAATGGTGACCAAGAGTAGATCCAGAGTGATATAATGCAATGGAGGTGACTAATGAATGGGGAAAACCCTTCTATTTATAACAAAATATTAGGGTTTTCTAGAACTTGGTGCATGAATAAAATATTATTAATCAAATTCTAGAACCACCCTTTATGAATATTTTATTATATTTATTGGAGGGAAAATGTCTTTTGACTTGGGTCAATTCCTTTATTTATAAACAATAAATAAATAAATGATTTATTTATTATTTTAGGGAGATGGTGGGAATATAATTAAATAAATGATGATTTATTTAATTATTTAAAAATTATTTAGTCAAATTTAACTAGTAATATTATTTAAATAATGATTTAAATAACTTATTCCTGGGAAATAATCAAATAAATAATGATTTATTTAATTAATTTCCTTGTTTTGGGTTAAATAAGACCAAGAAATATAAACAAATGTTATTTCACATGGTGAAAGAAATTTTACTTATGCTAAGATTCGTCTTACGTGGTGTACTTGGGTTCATCTAATGATAATAGGTTAGATGACCAAAAAAATGGTGTAAAAGGTCTTGTCTTGCATATGATGTGAATGTTGATTTCTGGTAGCATCAAATGTGCTCTAACTCTCAAATTTTGTAGGGAGACTCAGACACATGTATTCAATAACCCAGAAAGTGTTTTGGGAAATTCCACATGGATTGTGTTTATTATAGTAACTTATTTTTAATAAGATCTTAAGTTTAAACTTAGGGAATTAAAATAATTAAAGGGTATTAGTAAAAAAGGGTGTGAATATTCTAGAAAAATATGGAGATAATATTAATCGTTGATTAGAGATTTAATATTGGTCGTTGAAGTCTCAATGAGAATATTATAAGAAGGACTTGATGGGAATTTCAGAAAGATGCACTGGGAAGATACTCAACTACCCAAGAAGAACTATTTTCTCAATGGTTGAAGTTCGGCAAGAGAAAATCGAATGAGAGGGAGAGTTACAGGTTGGAGAGAGAGGGCATCAGCAAGAGATGAGAGTGCAGTATTAGACTGGAGGAAGCAGCTCAAATGAGGGCCAACGCAGATGTTGTGACGGAGTGGCAGGGACATCACAAAGGGTGTGATGTTGGGACTGCACAATCACTGTGTAGGGGATGATGCAGTGAGACACAGAGAAACTATAGGGCCTCTCGAGGGTCAAAATTTGACTACAGTATAGTGTGTGAGAAACTTGTTTGTAAATTTATCACATATACTCCTCTTCTATTTTGCTGGTTATATTTTGTATAAGCGATTTTGTTGAATAATAATAAAGAAATCCTCATCTGCTGCATTGATTTTCCCACACTAGGTTTTTTCGACGACAATTTTCCAAAAATAACTGTCATTATGATTATACTTGTGCTAGTATTTTTCCTTGCATTTACTTTCTGCAAAATTTTTAATTTTGAATACTGTAGTGTATTTCATTTCGATATTTACATTAGGACATGATAAATAATTTGTTCATTTAAATTACAAATATAATAAATCTAATCCGTTGTTGTAGTAGGATCCCGAGTACTGGAATTTTCATATGGTATAAGAGAAAAGAAAACATATCCAGAAGAGAAAACACTGAATAGAAGAGGGAGATCAGGATACTGCATAGGAAGCAAATTGAATCCCCAAAGGGATTGCACAGTCTAGTCCACGAGAGAAAATTTTCATGGGAAAGTATCTCTCCAAGTGTGTCAATATATATAAATATTTCTGGATCAGAATTTTCTAGTGACAGAGGGAGCAGTCGCAGTAGATTCAACGCAGAGCAGACTTCAGGTGGGACACAGTTTTTTCTGGGAAACAAAAGTGTCAAATTTCGAAGGAAAAATAATACAAATTAGTATGGAAAATCTAGATGTCTCTAAATTATCTTCCAAATTGGAAGAAGAGTTCGCATGCTTGTCAAGTTCAACATCTGTAGGTGTTTGGTACATTGATAGTTGGGATTAAGCGCACATGAATATAGTACGAGAATATTTATTGAGCTATCAGGAAGAACATATGGACTTCTAGATCACTTTGGGAAAATGAAAAAAATGCACTCCAGCAGGGAGAGGCACCATAGCATTTCAGACGAAGGCATGAACCAACATCAGAGCCACTAATGTGTTTCATGTGCTTGGGTTAGGAATGAATCTTATTTTAGTGTCTCAGCTACAGGAAAAGGGATATGATGTATACTTCATTGGAAATAAGGTATACGTAAAAAATCCAAGCTGTAAGAGGATGAGACAAATTGGAGCTCGAAGAAATATACTATACAGATTGCAACTCGAGTCTCGAATGGCACTAGTAGGCAACAGTCTTGATGGCGAGAAATATTTGAATGAACTATGGTACAGAAAAATGGGACACTTGCACCACAAACCACTAAGGATTCTCAAAGAGACTGTCACTGGAGTTTTAGTCCTCAGTACATAGCATGATGATGTATGTAGAGGATGCATACTAGGAAAGTATGCTAAGGTAGCTTTTCCCTGAAGTGACAGCTAAGAAAAAGGGGTATTAATCTTGATACACTCAGAAATTTGTGGCACAATGTCCATGTTGGCTTGAGGGTTCCTAACCTAGGTTCAAATTTTATGGATAAACCAACAAACCCTCCAACTACTCTCACCCAAAGCAGTATGGGGGGTTCTGGAACCAAGTTTCCGCACCCTGAGAGAGAATTTAATGAAGTGGTCCTTGGAAAAACCCTAAGTGATCTTCCACAGATGTGCACAGTGGGTTTATAACAGAATTACAGATCAAGAAAATACTATAAAAATGCTTATATTTACTTATTGCAAATAAAAAATCGGAACCAGATCTCGATCTAATCAATGTAATAATTAACAGTTTTGTTGTCAATACTCATCCATAAACATATCAATCAACTTTGCGCATTCATCAATAAGTAAAAATACAGTGCGATCTCACCAAAGCATAACAAATAATCATAAATAACAAATATACGCATAACACAGAGAATTTTCCAAAATTGTTCCTTCTATTAATTCTTTAGATCTATCAATACATCAACTTTCCTTCAAAACCCTTACAAAACCCTTACAATCCCTTCTGAACACACTACCAGCAGAGTCCGCACACAGTGTAATATTCCAAATTTTCCATCAACTAATTGGAATATTATAGTTCTTAATTTTCTTATTTAGTTAAGTAAATAAAAGGGTGGAGGGACCCATGAACCTAGTAGATGAATAAAATCCAGTTCTATAATGTGAATACCAGTTAATTAAGTAGTGGAGTAGCATTATGGAGTAGTGGAGTAGCATAATAGTTAAGAAAGAGTGGAATTCATAGAGAATTAATGAGGAAGATGATCGAGATAGTGGAGGAATAAATGCAAGATGATGGAGACAGTGGAGAAGCAATTGCAAAGATGTTGGAGACAGTGGAGAAGAAATTGCAAAGATGATGGAGGAAGTGGTGCAATAAATGCATAAATGATGGAGGAAGTGGAAATTAATTGCAGCAGCGATGGAGATCATGGAGGACAACGTAGTTATTATGGAGGCTAGTGGCCACATGTGCAACGTAGTGATGAGGTGGGCCAAGGCTAGGGAAGGCTCACAACCATAAGAGGAAGATGAGGGCAAAAAAGAAAGGGAGTTTGGATTTTTATTGTTGAGTGTCGTAAGACATTTATTTGCATGCTTCAGCTGTTTAGCTAAGTATGTTGTGTTGTTTAGCACCGGGTGTTCCCGAGTGGGAGTCCCACCCTTACCCATGGGGGACTTCGAGTGCCTACTCTGGGAAGTTTTTCTTGGGTAACATTCATCATCTTTCAATCAGTGCCATATTCAACCACTCTCATCTGCACTTCCAACTACAGGAATTACGCATTCTTAAACTAGGGCTTGAGAGTTGGGAGGTTATTCTCAGTTCTTCAGCTGAGAAACTTGTGGAGGGATCAACCCTTCACACTGTGGATCCATTATAGTCTTCCGAGAGTTTCATTTTAATATCCGGCATCAAGCCATCCATCTATTCTCCTATGCAGCAAATTTTCCTGCAGGAATTGCGTAATTCTCCAGTGAGGGTTTGAGGAGAAGAGGAAGTTTAAAGCAACTCAGCTTGGAATCTTGTGAGGGATTAATCCTTCAGTTCGGGGATCACTTCGGCAACCTAGGATCAACATTGTATTATCTATCAGTAGGCTACATGATCATCCCTCCTAGACAACACAATATTACCTAGCAGTTGTGCATGCAACAACTGCATATTTAGTGGAGGAGCTATATCTTGAGTTTCTCAACTTGGGATGGGGAGAAGTGACCAGCCCTTTAGTTAGTGAGTTGAGTGGGTGCTATTTCAGTAGCTAGATCATTATTTCAGCCTTATATCAGTAGTTATCTCCAAGGAGTGCGTAACTCAGCCAGTAGGGGTGCAATGTGATGTTAGGTTCTCGTGATTTGTTAGATTGGTGAGATAAAATGCATAGGGTAACATCAGACCAGTCTTTGGAGTCCTAGGATCTATCCTTCCTGGACTTAGATAGGGCTCTGTCTAGTTTGTGCAAAGGATGTGAACTTGTTTTCTTTTAGGGTTTGATTTTAGGCTAGTTGTTAAGTGTAGGGTTTGTTTATTTGTTTTGGTTAGGTAAGATGATTAAGTAGAATAGGTGAAGTGAGGAAATATTCAAGTAATTGGGCTATGGATTCAATAAAAATCTTAGAAAGTCCAACAATGAATCAGGGAGCATCACAGGGAAAATCTAGCATGGTCAAATTAATTTTCAATGTTTGTGTGAAATGAAATGAACATCAAGTTTGTGAATAAAGTGGGGCAAAGGGAAATTAAGAATCCTTTGTCATATACTTAAAACAAGAAGGAAATTCAACACTATTTAGCATAAAGAAGTAATAAAAATACAGGACACACCAATATCTCTTTGATTCAACTCAAGAAAATAAGAATTTCAGACAAACAATCCAATGAAATATAGAAGGTGAGAAACTCATTTTACATCTAGTGATTTCACCTTCAAGGTTAGAAAACATTTAAGATAAACATGTAACTTTAATCAAAGAAGAGGGAATTCCTAAACATCATTGATCATAGCCATAAATATCTCCAAAGAAACTATTCAAGCATGGAAAAAGGGTATGATCGAAGCATAGCCTCTTTGGAAAACCTAATTAGTGGTAATTTAGAGAGAGATCTCAAGAACATTGTTTTAATGACATCAAACAAGAAGGGCTAACCATAAGATATATTTGATACCTATTGTATTAAACCGTTCATGAAATAAACAAGCTTAGGTGGGTCTAGAGAGCAATCAAGAATTCTCTAAAATGACCTAGCAGAGGAAAACATAGAGGCAGTGAAGAACAAACAGAGCTAAGGTTCCTTTGAAAAACATTTCTTAGTCTAAAAACTTTTTCCTACTGCAATATAGAAGGATGAGACAACATGATACATAAGAAATCATGAATTGAATAGAAGTAGATCACCTTTAATCACCATTAACCAAGCTCAAGGATCCTGCATGCAAGCCTTCTCCATCATCAATCAAAACAAGCCATTCACAAGCTCCAAAACACTAATTTCGTCTTCAATCTCCCAAAAACCATATATTTCTCTCAAGAGTCATTAAATGCCAACATTTTACAATAAGGCACTCATGCTCTATTTATCTAGAAAAGGAGGGAAAAAACCCTAAGTAGGGTTTGAAAATGTCAAAATCATCCATAAATGTCATTTATGCCCAAGAGACCATGCAAGGCCCAAGGAACAAAATATCTCATGAAATAAATTCTAAAATAACTCCTAGCACCTAATTTTGGATTGATTTGCCTCAAAAAACATTAAAATATCAATTTTCAATTAATGAGTGTCTTTTTTTGACTTTTGGCCAAAAATGCACAATGAAGTCTGAACGAGCAGTGCCTTCCCAGACAGAAAATGGGTTCACTTGAAACCAAGTTTTGGTGACCTTACCAATGTCAAAATTTTCTCTGTGATGGATTGTTGGAAAGCTGGCTAAGTCTACCTTCCAAATATACCCTTGGTTTTTTTATTGAGCTCCATTAACTTGTCCAAAAGGAAAAATTCCCAAAAGTGCTCTAGGCGCAACGCCAGGCCTGAAAATGAGGTAGAAAGGTGAAAAATGAGGTGTTTTTGGCCTTTTGAGGGGTCACAATTGATCCAAATGATCTGAAATTTGGTGAGAATACTGCACTAGATGTGAAGATTCAAAAAATGCAATTTTTTTTTGCTGAGGGTACCTAAGATGAAAGTGTAATTCCAGGGGTGCTACGCTTAGAGGCCTCCAAATTCACAAATAACCAAAATTTGAAAAAAAATCTCAAAATTGCTGGATGTCTTCCTCATGGGGTTTGAGAAGCCTGTAGAGAAAATTCAGCCAATATTCCAAGGTTTTCTTGGTGTTTTTCCTCTTTGAGTGCCTGTAGATTGGCATGGGCCTTTTTGAGTTTAGCCCTTGCAACTTGATTTCTCTGGGCATAATCTTTGCTCACCTTCCTTTGTAGATCAAGGTCCTTATTTTCTCTCTCTAACTTGGCCTCCAAGTGTATGTTAGCTCTTTCAAGCCATGGATCTTGATCATGCTCTATCTCCATGGCAAGAAGCTCATCTAGAGGAAGCTGTTCTGCCAAGGCTGATTATTTTTCTCTCTGTTTTGCCAAAGCCTTCTTCAACCCCATGGTTCTTGGTCTCCTCCTAGTCTGCCCTTCTTCATCTTCACTTTACTCATAGGTGCCCATGAATTATTCTAGCTTTACCTGTGCCCTTTGAGCTTCTTTATGGGATTTTATTACTCTAACCTCATAAATGGCAATTTGTCCCCCTAGCTGCCTATTTTCCATCTCAAGGGCATCATTCACACTCTTGGCCCTATCTAGATTTTCTTGGAGGTCTTCAATTAGGGAATTTTTGTTCTGGATGAGCAAGTTTGAGATCCTTGCTTCATTCTCCTCATCACTGTCCACCTGAATGATTTCAAACTCCCTCTCAACCTCATGGTGATCTTCTTGTTCTTCCTTTACATTTTCTTTTCCTTTGTCTAATGGTGTAGTGGATGTGCAGGTCATACCCCCTTGCCTTTTTGAGGTAGCAAACACATGCCTTCCCCTCTTTAGTATACCAATGAAAAAGTTTTTCTTTTGCCCACTTTGGTTTTTTCATCATGGCTGCCATCATTTGTTTCCATGTCTTCTTCTTCATCACCCTGACTGCTATTTACCTCTTTACCTTCAACATCAGCCTCACTTTTAGTCTCCTCACCGATCTCTACACTTTCATTTTGTTCATCATTGAAGCTGCTTGCCTCTTCACCGCTGTGATATTTATTTTCATTATCACCCTCTTCACTTTCTTCTTTGTCTTCATGACTATCATGGCTACTATCAAGACTGTCATGAATGCCCATTTTCTCACTGATGTTGGTTTCATTGGTGTCCATGATGTCTTTAGCTTCTTGATTTTCTGCATTGTCATCATCTTCATCATTATCCACCTCCATTTTCTTTGCTCCATTGCTGACCTCTTCTTCATCACTGCTCAATTCATTTCAACTGTCAACTTCTTCATTTTCTGCACTATCATCATCCCCTTCTATTTCCATGTTCTCTGCCTCTTGTGGGCTTAACTCATCACCACCATCATCCTTATTTTGGCTTGACTCATTGTCATCCTGACCCTCATTTTGGCTTGAGTCTTCACTGCCACTTCCTTCTTGATCTGATGCATCAGGAGAAGATGGGGAAGGGAGGTTTTCTTGAGGAGATAATACTTGGGTAGATGATGAATCATTGTCAGTAGGAGGTGATAGAGGAGTGGAGGGAGGAGGATGAGATGATGAGGGTAAATCTGGTTGATGATGGGGCTGAGGGCTTGTGAATACTTCATGAGCTATGAACACCTCCCAAGGTATGCCTTTTTTCTCAAGTTCATGTAGCACCACCATATTGATCAAGGAGTGGTGGAAAAAACTATGCATTTGCTGGGAATAACTGCTCCTTCAGACAATAGAAGACATCTTGTCGATACTTCTATACAAGAAGTAAGGAAAATGAAGTATTTTAACCCTGGTAAAATGCATGAGTATAGGGGTAGAGCCTAGAGTATCTCCCCTCACATGTAAAATATTTCATGGTGACATTCATTAAGGGTGCATACCTCTCTAGTATGTGTGAGAAAGGGAAAATAGTATTGTAGCATTCTTTGTACCTAGGCTTGAGGAATGGCTCATAGCAGCTCATGTCCAACTTTTCCCTTTTGAACCATTTCTCACCAACATCAGGAAGTCCAGTAGCATGGGCAATGGTATCTGATGATAGATAAAAGTATACCCCTGCAAGATTTACTTTTTTATTGTGTAGGTTGAGGATAAACAACCTAGTGAGCTCAGGGTGAATTTTTACTTGTTGGACCTTTTCACAAAACTAAAAACACCCTACATTCTGAAAACATGTTAGAATCATGGGAGAGATAGTAATCTCCATAGTTTCTTGGGGCTCAAATCTGTTAACCTTCCCACCCTTGTGCTTTTGCATCATAGGCACTTGGCCTCCTTCACTACTGAAAATCCCTTCTTCTCCTAACATGGTGATTAGGGCTACCTTTAGACAAACTCAGGCCTGCTTGTGAAACTTGGTAGGAGGAATGAAATGAAAATATGGTGAGGGCAGTTCTTGTAAATGAATGAGATGGAGGTGTGGGTTTATGACTGACCTCCATTGAGCTTTGATGAAGGTTTATCTTGAACTGATTGTAATTACCCTAATTGACACCCCCATTAACTGTTAATTTTTTTATTGGAGGTTAGAACAAAGAGTTTTCCATGAGGACCTAGGGTTTCCAGTGACTAGGGTTTAGTCAATTTATTTTAACCATTAAATCATAAAACCACTTGGAGGATAAGGAAAAAATGCACCTACCAATTTTCGACTCCTTTGCAAGTCCTTGGATGCAGGTTGGAGGTGGCTCCCTTGTTTTTTTAGAAAATTTGTAGGTAGAAGGAGGTTTCTAGCCTAGGCGCAGCACGTGAATGCACTGTCGGGTCGCCTCTGCCCTAAGCGCGGCGCCTACCTGCGTGCATGCCTGTCGAGAATTTCCTATGCCTATCGAGTCCTCCTGGGTGCAACACTACCTGTGCGTAGGCCTGCTAGTCTCCTAAGCATAGCGCTGAATGGGTTTTGGGCCTGTCGGGCCCTCTGAGTGTAGCACCGGGTGCATTTCTGGGCCTGTCAGGCCTCCTTCTGGGCGTAGCACTACACAATGCCCTATCTGTCAGGAAAAACTAGGTGAACGGGTAGCGCCCATCTATAAGTATAGTGTGTCCCCTTGTAAGCACAGCGTAGTGTAAAATTATACTGCGAAATCTTCCTTACGTGTAGCGTTGGGTGCTGTAAGCGTAATGCCTGCACCAAAGCGTAGTGCCAAGTAACCTTGCCCAATTCTCACTAAAACTCAGAAATTTCTTTTTTTAATGCTTTTCACTCTTTTTACAAGTGATAAATGGTCTTTTATACTTTTAGGGAAATAAATTAAAATCAAAAACCCACTTTGCTAATGTTTTCTGAGTTGTTCCAATTGACTGATAATATTTTGACCTTTTTTGTTGTGCAGGAGATTTGAAAACTTTTGAGTGGCTCTTTTCTCTTGGTGGCATCTTGCTGGAGAAATGAAATGGTCCTTCTCCAGTCTGATGGTCTTGGCAATGTCAAAACCTATTTGTTCTTGCATTGTGAAACTAAAATCATTTTTTTAATCTCTTTTGACATTTTTGAGTGTGGGTGACTTGAAAAATGGTTTCTCCCTTCTCATTGATCCTTAGGTATGAAAAATCCATCTTTGGCCACTTCTAATTTGCTGCAGGTGCCATGACATACTGATTTAGCCTCTTTTGATGTTTCTTGGTGTTTGACACATTCATCTGCACAACAATAGCCTCAAGATTAGCTTAGCTTCCCATCTTTGAAACTCAACCCTATGCTTTATTCCTTTGATCATTTGAGTGCAAATGACTGAAAATGAAGGCTTGACCTTCCTTATACTGATACTCTTTCATGCTTTCCCTTTGAGGTAGTGAAACACTTTACCTTGGCAAACCCTAGAATTCATCTTCAATAGCCTCTTCAAATTATCTTTTTGTTGTCATCATGGAGGCTCATTATCTTCATTTCACCTTCTTTTCCTATCTTTCCAAAACCTTAGGTTTTTTGGGCTGTTAGAGAAGAATCATTAGTGTTGTCTTATAAGTTCTCTATAACCCTTTCAATTTCATTCATTTCTGTTCATTTCACCTCACCTTTTTCCCTTTTCCATCTATGATTTCTAAAAATATTTAATTCATGCTTGGTTGCATTAGTGTGCCTCTATCCATGTGATTTGCTGCATTGATCTTTGCTTGGCATACTTTTGGCCCAATTAGTGTTAGGAACCCTGATTTTTCCTGAACACATGCTGCTTCCTCTTCCATTTACTTATTTATATCCTCTAATGAGGAGCAGGCCTCTTCCCTTACCAATTTATTTTGCTGATAACCACCTTGACACTCCTGCAGAAATGTCAAAAATGGATATTTTTCTTTTGTAGAATTTTTACTTGATTAAGGAGGTCTACCTTGGAGATTTTTTCTGATCTATCTTCAAAAAATAGGTGCTGAATTTCTTTCACATCTGATTCAACTTCTTAGCACATGAAAAATAGTGATTTAGAACACCAAATATAACCCTATAGCCTATGAAACCCTAATGACCTAGTGGGAGGCTCTTTTGACTTGGTCCTTGACTGAAAGCTTGGCTCGGGGTCTTTAAGTATGAAAAACAATGTTTTTGACAATTTGATGTATTGAAGATCCAAAATCCAATGTACTTGATTTATCTAAAGAGCCTACAGAGATAGTTTTGAGACCATAAATGCTTGAGGCATCTGGTGAATATGGGAAAGTGTAGGCTGTTTGGTAATCTTAGTGGGCAAGTGGAGGGGTGAGGTAAAGGAAAAACAGAGTGTTGTGGTCATCGGTGGGAAAATAGGATGAATATGAGTGGCATGAGCCCATGAGGGGTATTCTAGGAGTGGTAAGCTAATCGTGTCATGATAGAATAGTGAAACAGTGAAAAAATTTATCTTAAGGATAATGAAAGCAGTGAGATTTCTAAAACTCACAATATTCATGAATCTTGTTTTTAAAAATCTAGGACAAGAAATTAGTGATCTAAAAACTAGTAAAAATTACTGATGACTAACATGTGCAACCCAAAAAGGGCCGAAATTCCAAACTCCAAATCTTCCCTAAACATTTATGGGTTTTTTGGGTTTTTCAAGTAGAATCCATGGTTAAAATTCTAGATCTTTCTGAGCACTCCAACAACCTCTCGCACATAGATCTTCTTCCCAATAGTAGTAGTTTTGAGTAGCAGTAGTTTATACATTTCCAGTGCTAGGATCTAGAGTTGTTTCAACCATCTTCGGATGAATTGAGTGCATTATTTTTAGAGAACTCTATACATTCATTTGATGTGATTATAATAATATGGATTAGCTGTTTATTATCCTATGTATGATGTCTTAATGTATTCCAACATTTTTCCAGTTTATATGTTTTATTCTTATTTGGAATTACACATATGTTCTATATTCCTATCTTTCCCATTTTGGGATATTAGAGTGGTATCAGAGCATGATATTTGGCTCATCTTGTGGGCATTTCATGACATCAGAGGAATAAGAAGAAGAAACAGAAAAAGAAGAAGTCTACAATGGTGAAAGGGATTAGTTT
Organism: Pinus albicaulis; assembly: GCA_034641835.2. NCBI lineage: Eukaryota > Viridiplantae > Streptophyta > Pinopsida > Pinales > Pinaceae > Pinus > Pinus albicaulis. The sequence goes on from CM076574.1 coordinate 1,225,164,195, forward strand.
TTCCACACTTCTCTTTAGATATATGTAGGATCTCACCATGGAGATCAAACAAATAAGAAGGGAAAGGAAAAATGAAACCTCAAGAGGGTTTTAGAATGGAGAAGGTCTGAGCACTTCCTATTAGTAGTATAAGCAATCGATGATGCAGAAATTTCCACAATGCCCTACTATGCCCATTTTCTTGCAGAAGGAAATGAATGGCATGGATATGGAGGATATTTGGAGCATGAGGCTCTGAGTGATTATCTTGCAGAGTAAAAATATTAATCTAGATAATTCAAAGAGAATATAAATTTTGAGCATTTTTTCTAGATTAAAGAGAACCGAAGACCCCGCAACAACAATAGAAGAAGAGGGCATATGCAGAATATATTCTTTGCCTACATTCGCTGGGTTATCAAAAAGCACAACAAAGGATTATATGGAGAAGTTAGATGATTTGTTCCAGCTACACCTAGTAGTGGAAGTAGAGGCTATTCATATTGTAGCGCTACACCTTGGGACTGACCTAAATGATTGGTGGTTCGATATATTGAAGCATGCAAGAGTGACTGCATATGTAAATTTTACTCAAATATTGGTAGAGAGGTTTGATAGAAGAAACCCAGAGGAACATTCCATTGAGAAATTATCTGATAATAAAGAGAAATTGTATGAGGAGTAGAAGGGAGATGTTAGTGTTGATACACCGAGAGGAGATCAGTTACCTCTACCACCAGCTACAGCAGAGGTAATTGCATCAGTGGGAAGAGAACTTTCATATTTGCAAGATGGTCCCAAGAATTCGACATTGATATTCCCAGTCATGGTTCAGGAGGTGCATGAGGAAGAGGAAGCAGATACCAGCACTGGTGTAGCAGTATAGGAGTAGCCATCACCATCACCAAAAGTTGGAGAAGAAATTTCACCGGTTGGAAGAAATCTTGTAGCCTTGGAAGATGTTCCCAAGCATCAGTTGGTCCAAGGTATGCAAATATTTCTACCACATATTATTTCAGCACCTCAGGTTCAGATTTGTGGAGTCATGCCATTAGGGAAATTGCATGACCAAGGGTCAGATCACATTGCTGATTTGGAGCAGCAAACTATCACTGTGCAGAGGACCCTTGACTGGTTCAAGGTGAATATGTATAGCTATCCTAGTTTGACATTGTTGATATGGACACAACACCTTTTTTTCGAGTGTGGAGTTTCAAAGGATGGGATTAGCATAGTCCTAATGCAGGGAAGCTATACAATAGCTTTCAAGAACCGAAAGTTACTGTTGTATGAGATATCGTATTCTATCTATGATAAAGAGATGTTGGCTATTATCCACACATTGGCCAAATTCCAGTAGTATTCGGTAGGCTATAGATTTTGGGTGAAGACCAACCACCATAGTCTCCGACATATTTTTGAGGAGGATCAGCAGCTGCAGAAGAGGCAACAATGGTGGATCAGTAGAATGCAGGACTATGAGTTCAACATTGTGTATGGAGAGGGCCATGTGACAACAGATGCATTATAATGGAGATCAACAACGCTGTCACTGAGGAGTAGTGATGATTTGAGGGCCTAGTTATTATTTGAACATTCCAATGACCGCTTCAATTATGAAGCATTGGATGGGTAGATGGTAGATGGTAGACATCATGTAATGGATAATATCTTCCATCATCAGGACAAAGCCTTCTTGATGATTATGTTAGATCTCAAAGATAATTTTCTGCATGCAGCATATTCAGAACCTCATTGGTTCTACTGGGCCATCAGAGAGAGGTTCTCATGGAGAGACCTCAAGGAGGTGTTATTCATCAGTATTTTTCACTTGTCACTAATGACTAGATCCATAGCTGAGTTTTCTAGAAGCTGATCTCCATATGTCAATTTGTCATCTAGAAAAACCTCATAAATTTTTTTTCGCCTTTCTTACTTTTCAGTCCGCACATGTCAAGGTTAAAACTCATCATCACTATCCTATCTAGCTTTAGCCCTACTTGTCTACCCATCAACTCTAAAAGAGCAACCCAATGACTGGTTCAAAAGTCTCCCCTAAGTTAGGAAGTGTCGCTTTAAGGCATTTTACCTTTGGCAAACATCAAAAAGCCAAAAACCTCCATCTGATACAAACCAATCATGACAGACCTCCCACTCTGCAAATGAAATTGATCACAGCCCTAAGTCGCGCCACTTACACACCCCTAAGTCTCAGCACTACATAGACCACAGTCTCAAGCTGATTATTAAGTGTTTTACAGTATTTTATGGATTTTACAAAGGCAAGAAATATAACTTCATCTCAGGAGATGATTCTTGAATACACATTTAGAAGAACAGCTGCTTCTTAATGTCAAACATGAGCCTGAGATACATATGTAGAGTAAGGAGTTACTTATCAAGACCTTGCAGTTTCTATTCAGCATGAAATCACAGTAGAAGAAAGACACCACTGTCAAACAAATTAGTAATGTGTCATGGCCAAGAACCTCCTTCATCTATAAGAAGAGGGTTAAGGCGCCTCCTTCATCTACAAGCAGAGGGCGCTGGCCAACATTAACTTTAAGGATTGCAAAAGCACATGCTTTCTTTTTACTAGACAATAAAACAGTGACTCTAGGTTTCTGAGTGTAAATGATGATTATAACAGGGCTAAGATCTGAAATGTGGAAGACAAAAGAAAACAGAGTGTGTAATTTTGTAAAGAGAATCAGTTGAGGTTTCAGTCATCATCAGGGCGCATCAAAAAAGGGACTCCTTAATCAAAGCTATCATAACAAACATCTCTACAGGGGTGTTGAGATGCACAGCTTCAATTAGTCTTAAACAGGAAAATACTTCAGTGAAAAGACCCCTGTGTGTTTTTTGTTCCTGTTGAAATGTGAAGTACAGTCCATGGTTTCTGGATGAACATAAAAAAGAGGCAGGAAAGTAGTACATGCAAGTTACACTCCACCACAAAGACATGTATTTTCTCTTTAGATACAACAGGTTGTTGTTTTCAGAACTCCATCAGAAGAAAGTGGCCAAAAGGAGCCTCGGTATCTATGAGTAGAAGAAAGGATGGTTGTTTTTCGAAGAGTGCTAATCTCCGTACTCACAGAGATTATCTTTCAAATGACTTATCATAAGTTGACCAAGGAAAATGGTGACATTTCAGTTTCCCCTCAACAAAGAGCAGTGCAATGAGACAGTGAAGACCTCCTTCACAGGAAACAAAAGGGAAACTCTCCTTGTTTCACTTTCTAACTCTGATATATCATCTTCTGTTTTGTCTTCTACCCATAGTCAAAGAACAAAACTCAAAGAAACCTAACAGTTGCAGCTACAGTCAAGCAACACCTGTCACCTAATTAGATTTACATTGCAGACAAGATTATAGGATAATACCCAGAGAAAAAATATATTTGATCTAGTTTCTCTCTTGCAAACAGGTATACAAGCTCATCAAGTACAAAACGAGCTTTGGCACAGTGTTTCAGGTTCTGGAAATCATCAAAGGAAAAATCTAAATGCCACTGCTCCAAAAAGAGACTTTATTATTCAATGGACAGAGATGTTATATGATATGTTTCGAGCAGAGAAGTGTATTGAAAAGGGGCCCCCTTCTTAAATCAAAGGGCCATGACCAAATCCAAATAAGGTCAGCAAATTTGGGCACCTACAGTGGGAAAGAGGTTGAAGAAGAAATTGGAGACAGAAGCTGCCAAAGTAAGTTAAAAAGACAAGCCTTATCCTTCTAAATAACAGAGCAGTTTTCCAGTATTCTTTTTTTTAACAGATTCGGAGTGGATTTTCTGTTTTAAATAATCACCAACAGTGCTAAAAAGTGTCAGGGGATGGTGCACAAGTTCATTTAGTCTTTCTCCAAAACTGGAGCTCCTGTGCCAGTTTTACACCAAAAGGACAATGATAGCAAAAAAACACCTTTGTCAAGTCATTAATGTTATAAAAGTGGTTCATGTTAACATGGTTTAAAAACATGAAAACCCCTGCTGCCTACATTATTTCGAAGCCCAAGCTTCGTGATGCACCAAAGGAATTGTTGAAAAAAGGGCAAAAAGTTGTGAAAACCTTTGCAAGTGATGGTCAAAAGTTCATTTTGTGTTTCAAAAAAATAAAATAACCGTTGGGGTTTTTGTTGTTTCAAAAGGGTAAATTGAATTGACCAACTTCATTTTTGAAATCTCCGAACAAAAGTATCGAGCAAAGCCCCTTGCTTCCATCAAAGATCAAACACAGAAGTTTTTGGAGCGATTTGAAGTTTTTTTCAACAGTCGGAACTGCGTGGCGCGCCTGGAATACTGCGCGACACGCTCAGGATAATTTTAACACAAGCCGATATCAGTCGCGCGACGTGCCTGTACGTGTGCGTGACGCGCCTGTACATGGCGCCTGGCCGACCCGACAGAGCCACCCGACACCACTTTGTGCGCGGCGCCCTCCACTGTAAACATGCCGCGCACATTTAAACCCTCCAACACGCCTCCAAATCACTGCTGAAGGTGGCACAAGCTTCTTAAAGGATCTTCCATCAAATTCAAAGAGGTATTTTGAAACTGCCCTTGAAATTTTCGAAACTGTCAAAGTAATAAAGGCTAGTTTGTGCATAAACATATCTGTTGAAGCTGCATATGAGGGTTGAAGTTCGTTGAAAGGGGAACCTTGATTTTTGAAAAAATAGAATTCCTATAGGTTTTGTTAAAACTTTAGAAACATATGCAAATTCTATCACTAGCTATATGAACAGTTTCTGCTGTGTATGCCCTTGTTTAAAACCGTGCTGGAGTGGTGGATATACTGCTAGAAGTGCCTACAGAAAAAAGAGTTTTTAATTGTCCGAGAGGGTAATTCTCCTACAATTTTTTCTAAAAAACCTTTGAGACATTTTGTCACCTTTATTCTATAGAACAGTGAGATTCACTGTATGCCCACACTGGAGGTTAACTGTATACGTGGTATGAATTTGTTTGATGGAGTGACATACCAATAAAACCAATAAAGAACAGTGAAGTGTAATAAGAAAGAAGGGTTTTGTTAAAGAACATTTTATTGGTCGAAGGCCACAGACCTGGTTATTACATAAAAAATACTATAAGCCCTGTTAACCTACCTCAGAAATAGCAAGCCTCGGAATCTACTAAAGTCATTGTGGGGGACTGTGTGCATATTTTTGGATTAATTAGTAAAGTGGCACAAAAGGATGCAGTATTCTGATTAAAGGAAGCCTCGATTGTTTGAAAATTCCCACAGACCTCTGCCAGCACCTCGAATGCCTTTCAAAAACCTGCCACCTCATCCTGTGTACAGAAGAATTTGACTGTGTTTTTTACTCTTCATACTCATTTGATAAATTGATTTTCACAGGGTATAGAGGAATTCTTCCAAGGAGGACTGGTATTCTATATTGAAAGGAAGTTTATATTGTTGAAAGCTACAGGGAAAAGTGACTCCTATTTCTCACAGAAAAGGACAGTTTTCACTGTGTATTTTGCTTGACTGTCTTTTATTCCTCGAGCTTATTTGATAAGTGGATGTTCATATAGAGCAAAGGAATTTTTCTACAAAGACAAAGGTGTTACATTGATAAGAAGCCTTGATTATTTTGAAAAGAGAAAACTCTTACAGCCTCTACTTAAAACTTTTGGAGCTTTTTTAAACTCTGTTGCCTTTGTTCTAGGACTGTGACATTGACTGTCTGATTGCACTAAAGGTTGATTGCATAACATATGAGTTTGTTGGGTGATTGGCATGTTAGACAAGGGAAAGTTTGTGAAGATTGAGGAGTTTATCAATGATCAGAAATACAAACAGGTTTTAAGCTCCAAACATCACAGAGCAAGGCAATTTTGACACTGTAAACAACAATTTCACCTAACAGCCTGTTTTAATTTCACTATATTGTTTCTTATTGAGAATTCTGCTGGCTGAGATACATTAGAGGTGAAAAGACCACTATTTAAAAGAGAAGGGGTTTTGTATTGTGAGGAAATATTTTGCAAATCATCCAAATACATTGTTTCTCTATCAAAACAGTGAATTGACACAGTTTGGCTCCAAGAAGGCAGTTTATAGACAGTGAGGTTGTTTGGTTTCTTCAAAAGCACATCTAGGTCAAAATGCCTCCTAAGCAGGACAACATAAGTGGTTCGGATAAAAGATATGAGCCAATCTCCACAGAAGAGGTTAATACTCATCCATCCATCCTCTTCAACTTTCATGAAGTAGGTTGTCTAGATTTCTGCTAGAAGATACACGAGGTCAAAATTTTCTTGCCATTGACACACCTATGCGCCCTGAGGTTCCAGAACAAGCATTTCTAGGTAGCGGACCTTGATTTCAAGTTTTCTCCAAGATCAGTGTCCAAAGCCACCAAGATTCTATATCATGGCGAGAAATGGTTCAAACAGACCCGTCTTGACTTGGAAGATTACAAGCCTTTAATCAAGCCTGAGCATAGAGATACTTTCACTGCTATTTTTCCTTTTTCTTATCTTCTTGACAGCTATGCTCCTCTTATGAAAGTCATAATGAAGTATTTTACTTGTGAAGGGAGGTTTTCTCGAGTTTATGCCTACCATGTCCGACTATTGATGCATTTCACTAGAACCAAAAGCCTAAATCACCCTTACTTTTTATACAAGAGTATCGAGAAGATGGCATCCACATTCCAGAAGAAGGCTCCATCTCTGCAAATACCTTCCCTTTTCCATCATTCTCTCATCAAAATTATCATCCTACACCAGCTAGAGAAAAAAGAGGTTCCATGGGATGTTTTTATTAGCCACCCAGATTTCTCTAATTTTCCTCCTATCCATATATCTCCCACCCAGCCTGTCCATCGCCCTGTACCTTTGTCCAGCAGGCCTACTCCAAGAAGGCTCAAGATCACCAGAGAATAGTCAAGATGAAGCAGGAAGAAGGAGAGAAGCCCACTTAAGAGGAGAAGGCACATCAAGACTTAAAATTTTGGCTTCAGCTTCAGAACATGTTGCCAAGGACCCTTGAGGGTCATGCACACCAATTTTGGGCCCATTTTGACAACTTTTGGTTTTTTGGCATTTTTGAGTTTTTGATAAAAAACTCATAAATTTGCCATTTCATTTTGAGGATTCATCAAGGGAGGAGAGTGGTATCATCGGATGCCATAATTTCATGAGCATGTCCTCAGCGATTTTCAGAGAATTTGGAGATCATCTGCCCCCTCAAAACGGTGCTTAAAAAATGCCTCACTTTTTTGCAATATCTCCGCCCGCATATCGCAGTCCCACCTTCCGGCTTTTTACACACAAAGACAGACGGAGGACTGTAACTATCAGTGTTTTAGTTGCGCCAGAAAGTAGAGACTTATATCTTTCCAACAAGCTATCATGAGCCTCGTTTCGACATCAAGAAGGCTACCAAATGTTTCCGGAAAGTCGGGGGACCTTTTGCTGATGAAAATTTAAAGTATTTTTGTAATTTTTAAACCTCTAAAATCTGCTTTTTCCAAATGTGCGTTTAGATATTTTTCCACATGAAAAATGATGTAAAGTCAATATAATTCCCATTTTTAGCATTTTCTTAGATATTTTATGAAATATTTTGTGCCTTGGGCTTTTCAAAGCCTCAAGGACAAGTTTAGATATTTTGATTAGGCCAATGAGGATGCAAGTTGAACCATGAGGTTTTCCTCACTTTAGCCTATATATTCCAAAGGCTCTCATTGTAAACAAGGCTAAACTTGAGAAGAGAAGCAATATATGGTCATATGAGCTTTGGAGAAAATACTTTTGTTATGCTTTTGAATTGCCTCTTGAATGTTCTTGGATGGATGATGAAGGATTGTTGATGGATTCCATGACATGGTAGAATGGTATAATGTCTCTTGCTTTGTTGTTGTCTTCTATTTTTCATTCATGATACATGTTTCTTGTTTGCTATAGATCAGTAGAGAACAAATTTGAGATATGCCCATGGAGGCACCTCAAAATTCCTGAATCTTCATAGCTTTTATGTTTTCTTCTTCCTTAGTTGCATTAAAGAATTCTTAACTGCTCTTTAACAACTTGAGGATATTGTTGCTAGTTTCATTCATAGTTCTATGCATGTTAATTAGGATGTATGGTGTGCCCTGCTTACCTATGACTGTCCATAGTCCCATCCATGAAACTATCTCTTTGACTGATTAGATTATCATCTTGTTGAACCAAGGAGGCCTAGTTCCGATCTAGCCCTTTGCCTAAAACTATGCGAATCTTGTTATTCAAAGTGCCCACTAACTTGAAATATTGTGTTTAGGTGTTCCAACATAGTGTTTTGAGCTTTTAGTCTGTCTTATGTGTTTTCCCCAAAGTCTGATAGCCATTTTCCAAAGTTAGAGGGTCTTATACTTCTATGCATGGCTTGAATGTTTGTTTTTATGTGTTGATTAGTTTATAGTTATATTTTGCATGATTAAGGGTTTTCCTTACCATGTTTATGCTATCTATTGAACCATTAATGCTTGAAACTCTTTGTTGCTCACAAACTTGATGTCCATTTACTCCATTTTTCCCAAAGATCCTTTCTACCTTCAATAAAATCGGCCCTTCAATAGCCTTGCATCGTCCTCTAATAGCTTTCTTGACCTTTTGACCCCATAGCCCAGTTAATCTAACATCTTATTATCTATTTTATATCTTTGATCAGTTTCATCCCTCAAAAAAAACAAAAATAAAAAACTTACTTCGTAACTAGCCTAAAATCAGAACACAATAAACAAACACACAGATATCCCTTACGCATATAGAGAGAGCCCTCTCTGAGTCCAGGAAGGCTAGGTCCTCGGGCTCCAAATCTTGGTTTGATGTTACATTGTCATTTGGCTCACCAATCAGCCAAATCACGGGACCCTAACATTAATGGCGATCACGGTGGGACTTTGAGTCAAAACATCCTAGGTATCCCTTAGGAACTCTTAGATCTCAGTCAAACTTAGAAGAGTAGAATCTGGTTGTCTCACCATCCTAGCAAAATGATGACTCAGCTGTAGGACACTCTTCCAAACCTTAGGATTACATAAAAACTAAAAAAACCCCAAAAAACTCCCTTAAATTGGTTTGTGTCAGTACTGGTGGTGGACCATACACATATATCTCAAAATAACCAAGTTCCACCTGGTGACTCCACTAACCTCTAGTAGGCCTTACTATTTTACCAAACTCTAGGTTACTATCCGATAGACCTATCCCATCGCTCACTAACATAGCGGGAGATGGTGGGACACTGAGTACATGATAGTTTAGCAAACTCTTATAGACTCTTTGGTCCTTTAGATACTTAAACAAGCAAGCAGCCCATAGACGCATTTAGCATAAACTCTTTTTGTTCTCATCACCCTAGCAAGGTGTTGAAACAAGTCTAGGATACTTTAACAAACCATAGGCTACACATAAATTCAGAAAATTTAAAAAATATTTCCAGATTAGTTACCGGTGGTGGACCATAGCTATCTTCAGAAAACAACCAATTTCCACCTGGCGACTCCACTAGCTCATCCCTTTTACTTTTTGACCATCCTTCACCTTAGTAGAACTTTAGAGAGATCACTCATCCAAAACATTCATCAATACCATCCTCTCTAAACTCTAGATCCAAAATTTGGCTTCACGAAGAATCAACACCAGATCCCATCCAGACCCAAACCCCCCTATCATAGTAGATGACCCAGAGAAGATTCTATGGCAAGCTTTCGAAACTGATCATCTAGCTACTGGTAGATCCATCCGTAAAACAAGATCAGTACCTGAACATCTCACTATCCTACCAGATTCACCTTTTGGATTAGAGTTGTCAAAAACTCTTTTCAGAAGCAGATCTCATAGTAAGATAAACTTTGACGATCTTGAAACCTTAGACCAATCACACAGTCATAGTAGAGAAGCCTCACCTTCCACCCCCCTAGACTTTCAGCTTCTCCATTACTTTGGCTCCCACCATCCCAGATCTTCTCAAAACCAGATCACTAGTCCGAGTTCCTCCGCTACACCTATCCAAACCACCACTGTTCAAAACACCTCATCTCATCCCACTAGTCCTCATCTTGTACATCATCCATTAGCTCCCGTCATGGCAGCCTAGTACGCACCTTTGGTGTTGCCACCACCCTTGGCTCCTCTCCCAAATAAATATCTAGACAAAATCCCACACTTTACTGGAGAAGACACCACCACGCCTCAACAGCATATAAGTAGGATGACTGATGCTTATGAATACTTGGAGGTACAAGACGAGACCGTCAGAATGAGAATATTCGCCCAAAGTCTTGGAGGTGAACCCAAAACATGGTTCAAAAGCTTGACTCCAAACAACATCCACAATATCCCAGAACTACATCAAGTCTTCAGAAATAGGTGGGAAGTCCAAAGAAGCCCTATTCAAATCCTGTCAGAATATAACAACCTAAAACGGGAAAATGGGGAAAGTGTCCAAGCTTACTGCACTAGATTCAAGAGTGTGTATAACTCCCTTCTGTTAGAGTCGGTCCTTACAGCCCTCCGTCAGTGATCATTTCGTCTTTTGCATATTCATTCTTAGGTGTCTCGCTTGTTCCACTTCGTTGCATTTCGCTAGGAGCATGCCATTGACTGACGAAGGGGTCTGTTGTCTTATGTTTCCTCATGCTTACACCTGCAGTGCTATTTTAAAAATTTCCTCAAAAATCACTCAAAATCATTGTCATTTCATTTATGGTCATTAAAATGTCAATAAGTGTTTTTGGTCTTAGTGTCTAGGGTTTTTGAGTCATTTGTATACCAGTCATAAAGCCTGCAGGATGAGGATGGTTCCACAAATTTTGATTTCATGTTTTATTATCATCAGCATTTTAAAAACATTTCTAGTCCAAAACTCTGTTTTGGAACTAGAAATTGTTCAATATTATTTTTGTAATAAATTGTATTTGTTTCACCAAGAAGAAATTTCAAAGCAGACCTCTGATCTTTTCCTCAGCTAAAGAAGCCATACCCCTGCAAGAAGACAACAAAATCATCAATTTAAAACTCAAAAAAAGCCAAAGAGAGATTGTATTAAAAAGCCAAATGTGAAAATGCAAAAAACATTGTAATATGGGTTGTCAAATAGATTTGGATCAAATCTGATTGTGAAAGATATTTACATCATATATAAAAGGCCAAACAAGTTTCATTTCCAACGATCCACAGCATACAAATCGAAATCTGGAGTTTGAAGGCCGAATTCGAGTTTTGAAGCATCGTTGACAGGGTTTGAAGGTCGAGCGACCCACTTGGGCGAAAGCGACCCACCTGGGCGTAGAGCGACCCACTCGGGCGTTTTTCACAGTGCAAAATATAACAAGAGCGACCCACTTGAGGAAAAGCAACCCGCTTGGAGAAAAGTGACCCGCTTGCCAGCAGAGTTCAGAAAAGTCGATTTGAGCGCCCAGTTTCGTTTTAGATCGCCTCCAACGGCCTTCAAACAGGTTCTTAAATATTGCACAGTAGTTTTTAATATGTTGGTGGTATCATTGATGACTTCAAACATTTGAAATGGAAGAGTGAAACCCCACAGTCATGGCAGTTTTGTTCCTCAGGGTTTTTAAATGTATATGGATGGTTTTATGAGTTTTTCTCCTACCTTATATCAGTGATATATCCACCTTTGCATATATTATCAAAACCCCACTGTTTTCATACCCATTATACCATCGTGGTCATCGTTATTGCTTTACCATTGTCAAGACTTTTGTTCCATGGTGAATATGGTTATATTGTGTCTCACTGTCCAATGACAAAAACGTTCTCATAACTCTGTTTTCACTGCCCATTGACACTTATAACTTTGTTTTTATTGCCCATTGACAAACACATTCATATGATGCATTGCTCCCTTTGACAAGGTTTTCCCAATATTCTAAAGGCTGCCTATTTCCTTTGGTCAAGTTTCACTTGCAATTAAAACAGAGACTGTGCTTCTATTTCAATCCACCTAAAACAGAGATATTATCATTGTTTGTTTCCTTATGGTGCTTTGACGGTGGGGGATATTTGTTGGGTGTTAAAACACACATCATAACTTTGTTTTCACTGCATTTATATTAGTATACATAGTGCCAATATCTTGTTCAGAGCCATGTCAGAGACAGAGTCAGAGTATGAGCAAGGGTCAGGCAGTGATTCTATGACTGAAGGTAATGTGCCACGGGGGTCTCATAGAGGTAGCAGAAGTGGTAATCATCGCAGAGAGGAGCCTACTTCTTTGGCTCGGTTGCAGGCATGTCCATTAGCAATGGATTGTTTTCGGTATTTGTCATGTTTCAGATTTTGTGAGATGATTTCACAAACCCGGCTTCATCGTGAATTGGCCCGTCTATTTGTTCTACATTTACGGGATGGCCGGGTAAATCTTGCCGGGGTTGATTTCATTTTGTCACCCTTGACTATTGCTCAAGCCACTGGCATACCAAACATTGGCGAGGAATGGAACAAACGTCAGCATTTAGAGAAATTCCACTATGAGCCATACATTAAAATTGGATATATGAGCTACTTGAGCAGAGTTTTTCCATTCAGATTCTTGAGGGAGGAGTATGCACCGCTGATGAAGCTCATCATTCAGTATTTCAGTTGTGAGGGCAGATATACTCGTCTCTTTGCGTATCATATTCGTTTGTTGATGCACTTCACGAGGGTACGTATGATGAACTTTCCGTACTTCATATATCGCAACATAGAGAGGATGGTGATGTTTGTGCAAAAGAAGACAAGCCCAGTGCAGCAGTACAGGAGTATATACCATTACGCTTTGATCAAGGTCATAGTGTTGCATCAGTTGGCAGAGCAGGGCATCACTTGGGAGGATTTCATTTCTAGAGACTTTTTCAAAGTGCCACAGCCACCTCCCGAGACAGTTCATGATGCAGGAGAGCCTTCACACCAGCCGGACATGCTTGAGGTTGAGCATATCAGTACTCCTTTGGTTTGGACATATCAGCGAGGCCACAGGGCCTTATTTGCAGCGACACGGCGAGTATTATCTCCACATGAGGTGGAAGGGGTCTTGCCGACTTCATCAGCAGAGCGAGTATTATCTCCACATGATGTGGAAGGGGTCTCGCCTTCTTCTTCAGCGCAGGTACAGGTACAAGAAAGGGGCAAGAGGCCCATGCATGATGAGGGCCCATCAGGAGGCCGGGATACAGATTTCACAGTCATTGATGTTGATGCGAGCTCTCCCAGCTCGAAACTGAGGGAAGTCATCCAGGAGCAAAGGGCCGAGAGTGACAAGCTGAAAGATCAATTGCAGAAGGCTCAGTGGGTGATTAACTATGTGGAGCAGCGCAACAAACAGCTTGAGGATGAGCTCACATATTATGAGCTGCGTCGAATCCGTGAGGACCGACAGTGGAATCGAAAGAGACCCGGTGACATGACACCAACTGACAGAGATACTGTACTCACGCATGTGAACATCCATCTGGAGAAATTGTTGGCGAAGGCCAATCGAGACAAAGACATGCTTCGTCACATGAAAGGCCATTATTGGGCTCGCATGCATGTCTGCAAAGCGAGAATGAAGATTCTGAAGAGGAGGTTGCGTGAAGCACTAAGACGGCGGAAAAGGCCTAATCCACTTTGGATTTTGGCCGAGGCTTCGTTGAATGGGCAAGATACATGATGGAGGACCTCTGCTCCGAATTTGAGCAAATTCGGAGAAAATTTTGTCATTTTGAAATTTTTGGGTCAAAAAACAGGTTTTTCAGTTAAGTGGGTCTCGCACTCATATGCTCATTTTTTTTTGGGACACTTGCTGGAGGAAATTTTTGCATTTTTGGATTTTTCATGGTTAATTATGCATCCTCAGACATTACCTAAGCATTTCATCAAAATCTGGATGGTCAAAGAGCTCAAAAACACCATGAAAACCACCTTGCTGCCACCTTTTGCACCAGCAGGAAGTACCTCTGGGAGAATGAGGTTTTGGAGGGTCAAATGAGCTCCAAATTCAGATATTCCACTTGGGTTGGATAGTAAACATCCAGGGCTTTCCAACGAGCTATCATGAGCTCAATTTGGATGCCGGGAAGTACCTCAAATTCAGGCTGGAAAATGCGCGACCCACTCGGCTCAAAAGCGACCCACTTAAATTTTTCCTGAATTTTCAGCTGCCAGCTCAGATTTTTGCCTAGTATGGACCAGTTTTGCTTGTGGATGGAATTTTTGGGTTTTTATGATGTAAATTCATATTTGACATGTAACTTTGGCTTATTTTTATCTATTCTAGAAGATTCACTCTCAAAAGGGTAAAAAATCATGTAATGGATCAGTTTCCACTCTTTTAGAGGCAAGTTGTTAGCTGCCTAGATTGTGGTTCCATGATTAGAATTGGTTGAAACTGATCCCTGAAGAGGGAATTCGACCCCTAGAGGTGGGGAAAGGTGTTAGAGTGATCTATATATTGTAATTTCTGAGGCATTCTAGAGGTTGGACTCTTGGGATACTTTTGATATCATTGTACATATTTTTCATATTTTGGCTAAGGAAAGATCAGGGGTTTTGCGGCACTTGTTGGGATCCTTGTGGTGTTCTGTTCTTGATGGTGTTTCTTCTTTGTTTACTGTAAGTCTCTTCATGTTTAATGTATGCCATCCTTTCATATGCTTCTGAACTAAATTGAATGAGTGAATAAGGTTGAATCCATTGTTTACAGTGCTTGGCCTTTGAATTCAGTTAGTTCTATATGTTTTCAGCTGTTTGGAGAGGATCCAAGTTCTTCTTTGCCCTCTTCAGCTCCTCGTCATTCTAATCTGTCCATATATCCAATCAAAAGCGTCAAGACATTCACCTACCTCGCCCCAACTCGAACTCTGCAAAGGTCTGACCTTATCCCCGGACCCAAAATTTGTTTTCCCATTTCTCCAGCGAAAACCCAAAAAACCAAAAATAAAACATACCTATCACTTTACTAGCCTAAAATCAGTTCTTATTGTAAGTCATCTCGCATCTTATTGCTCATTTTCTCGAGATTGATGGAGAGAGCCCTCTCCTGTCCTTGTAGGGCTAGCTACGAGGCTGAGCGTGGTTTGATGTAGCCTTGAGTTTACTTCATTTCAGCCTGAGGTAGATTTGAGCGCTAACACCTTCCACCTCATTTCAAACCCCCACTTGGTTTAGCCTTGGAAAAATTCCCCGAGGGTTTCGATCCGAACATGACATATCATGTGAGAGACAAGGATCCCCCTACCTTAGAAGAAATGCAACAAATAGCCATAAAAGAAGATGCCAACTTAGCAGAAAAAAGGGCTAGGACTAGATCAGAAAGAAAGGTCACATATAAAGATGAGGTCTCCACTTCATCACCTTCCCTAGATCCTAGAATAGATGATTTAGTCAAAACCATGGCCAAAATGTGGGAAAGGATAAATGAAAAGGCTCCTGTTAGGGACAACCAACCAAACCCTCCAAACAGAAACCGTAACCAAAACTTTAGGAGGGAACAGCCCCAATAGACCAAGGGAAAATGACCAACAGATTAGGCCACCATTCAATGAAAACTATGTAGAAGAGGATGACAGGGATACATAACCTCTTGATGAACATCATTTAAACCTCATAGGATCTGATAATGAGAGTGAGGTGTACCTCACAGAAGAAGAACAAGTGTTCTTTTCTCCTAATCAAGATGAGACCAACTATGAAGATCTCGACGACCCCGCCATAGACTTTCAAAATGCCATAATAGAAGCTCACAGGCAATATGACCTTAGAAGCAAAAGAAACCAAGATAATTCCAAGAAAGGTAACTCAAATACTGCTAAAACCCCTGATACCATCCTCAAGAAAGCAGTAAGCAGTGACAAAATCAAGGTTGAGAAGACTGACCAAAGCAAAGCTAAAGTTACCCAAACTAGTCCTCTCTCAGATACTCCTAGTACCTCTACAAAAGTCACCAAAGCAACTATGGAAAACAAAATCCTGAAACAAAGCCAACAAACTCAGAACATAGAGAAGGTCGTGGTTGAAAAAGCTGAAACAAAAATATCTAAAATTCAGCTGCCTTTTAGTTTTGAAGGCGAAATCACGAAGATCAAGATCACCATGCCTCTTACTGAACTCATTGCACAAAACTCTTATAAATCCCAAGTGCTAAAGGTCCTAAATCTAGGGAATGATGCGAACACTGTTAATCTGGTTGATGACACTCCCGAAGTGTTGTTTGGTCCAAAGATGGAGGGAAAATTCCAAGAAGGAACTACTCTTCCATTTTACATTAGCCTAAACATTCACAACCAAATCCTCCACAATGCCATGCTAGACTCTGGCGCCTCGCATAATCTTATACCGAGGGTAGTAATGGAAAGAGTAGGCCTGGAAATCACAAGACCATACAAAGACTTGTATTCATTTGATTCGAGCAGAGTCAAATGCCTGGGTTTGATCAAAGACCTTTGTTTTAGTCTGGCCCAAATACCTGCAAAAAATCTAATCATGGATATAGTAGTGGCAGACATTCCTCCCAAGTACGGGATGCTTCTATCCAGATCTTGGGGAGCCAAACTCCAAGGGAATATTCAACTGGACATGTCATACGCCACCATTCCTGTGTTCAGCCAGACCAGAATACTCTACCGAGAATCACACATGAAATACATGATTAGCAGTCAAGATAGGCCAGACAACATTCCAATGTATTCCTTGCGTTCCGACCTGAACTCTTTCATTATGCATATTGATGAAAACATGGAGGAAGAGTCAGAAGAAACCGAAATAAACTTAGATCCACCACATCAGCTGTCCCTAGTGCCTTATGATGAACTAGACACTCAAAAATACCATGATCATGAATAGCTGTGTCATGAAGAAAGTAAATATGTCCTTTCCAAGGTGGGATTAGAGCAAGAAGCGCAAAACCTTATGTACTATCAAGCGAATTACTCTAACCCTAGTCAAACACTAGCAGTAACTTGCGGAAATTTTTTCCGGGTAAAGGCTTTAGAAGACTTACACATCATAAACCTGTTCGGAACCCGGGAGCAAGGGAGTTTAATGTTTCTACCATATCTCAAAGATTTACCATCATATGGATCATCCACTGCAAATGAAATTTTGACTATAGCCCCAGCAGCTCAAAATCTAGAAAAAATGCCTGATAAATTTCTTATGAGCAAGAATGATAGTTGCAGTCCCAACAAACTTGAGCTACTGAAATTGGCTCATATTCTGTCTTTTCATGAAGAACTTAGAAATGATAAAATTAGAAATCTCATGCAGAATACCAATTTCTACAGAAAAAAACAAAGAAAAATGTTGTGATACTTCTTCTCCCTCAAAGAATAAATTTGACAAAAGAAAACATAACAATATGAACCAAACTGAAATAATCAGGGATAAAACAGCTGGTCAAAGAGTCTGTTTCAATTTTAGAAATACTACTACATTTCCCTATAACAAAAATTCTGTTTTTTCTACCCAAGACCATGATATACCAATTAAAAGTGCTTTAAATCATGTGTTTTCACAAGATAATGTTTCAGGTCATGTTCAAAAGATTCCCTTGCAAAGTAGACAGCTTAAAGATTTTTTCCAGTTTGCGGGAGGTAGATCTAATTTCAAAATCAAAATTGAAAAACCACCCAATATCAGAAATCTATTCATGAAGGCCATGTTCCCAGTTTTAAATTTATGCTTTTTTGCATACCTTGATGATGTCATTATCTATTTCAAGAATGACCAAGAGTACATGCATTACTTGAGGAAAAGGTATAGTAAGGAAAGGAGTGGAAATCAGATATTCAAAGAGGTACAGCGAGAAGATACCAGTCTGTTCAGAGATTCTTGCATGAATCCCTATGTCATGTTAGAGAGAGAAAACTTTCCAAATTTCTCTTTTCAGGAGTTGAGTGGGCCAAGGGTGAGAGGAGATCCTTACAAGGATAATATGCTTAAATTCCGTCATTTCCAAGATTTTCGAGTTTGAAATACTCTCATTCATTGTATATACCATTGTTTGAAATATAGAAAAATAGAAAAGTCAAAAAACAGTAAAAGATAGAAAAGTCAAAAACAGTAAAGGACAGAAAAGAGGGCGAGTGGAGATAGAACAGAACAAGGCCCCATGTTCCAAAAAATAGTCTTTCGGAAAGCGAGCAAGTCTAAATTCCGCTACTAGTACTTCAATGTCTTGTTCAGCTATCTAGCCTAATCATAGCTGAGCATGTTTAAATTTATTTGCCGATAAGTTAGTGAGTGCAAAGATAGTCAACATTGTGTAAGATTGACTTATCACAGAGTTTAGATTAGGGAGAGATTCTGGTCCCACATGCCTAAAACAGAACCAAAGAGAGAAGCGAGGGATGAAAAATACATTGTACATCTTAGCCCCGCTTGTCTAGTTTCCCTTTTGTTGCAAAATAATATTTGTGTGCAGCTTGTCTTTTATGTCGCAAATGCATGACAAATCAGACTGTCTAATCTTGATTTGATCATTTTAAATTTCATGCTTTAGATTAGAGAACAAAATCCTGTCAAACTACTTAATCTTGACAGTTGATCTAGCTTAGGTAGAGTAATGAAGGAGTTCATCAGTTTAATCTGAACTCCCAGCAGTTATAAGAGTAGAAATAGATAGGTTCATTTTGCAAAAAGAAAAATATACATTGTCAAAAGGCTGCTAGTTCAAATGCACCAAAGAGAAGAAAAAATGCTAGGAAAGATAGTGGGGTAGGTAGAAATATCATTGATGTTAACCATGCTGTCACTTTTCAGAAATAGCATCAAAGAAGGGTGAAATTTTGCGCCAATGGGTAAGGCACTAGTCTTCATAAGCCAAAAAATCTGAATTCTGGACACCTCCCGATAAGGAGCTGCCCTCCCCAAATGGAGCCACTGTTAGTCATCAGTATTTTTCACTTGTCACTAATGACTAGATCCATAGCTGAGTTTTCTAGAAGCTGATCTCCATATGTCAATTTGTCATCTAGAAAACCCTCAAAAAACTTTTTTCGCCTTTCCTACTTTTCAGTCCGCCCATGTCAAGGTTAAAACTCATCATCACTATTCTATCTAGCTTTAGCCCTACCTGTCTACCCATCAGCTCTAAAAGAGCAACCCAATGACTGGTTCAAAAGTCTCCCCTAAGTTAGGAAGTGGCGCTTTAAGGCATTTTACCTTTGGCAAACATCAAAAAGCCAAAAACCTCCATCTGATAAAAACCAATCATGACAAACCTCCCACTCTGCAAATGAAATTGATCACAGCCCTAAGTCGCGCCACTTACACACCCCTAAGTCTCAGCACTACATAGACCACAGTCTCAAGCTGATTATTAAGTGTTTTACAATATTTTATGGATTTTACAAAGGCGGGAAATATAACTTCATCTCAGGAGATGATTCTTGAATACACATTTAGAAGAACAGCTGCTTCTCAATGTCAAACATGAGCCTGAGATACATATGTAGAGTAAGGAGTTACTTATCAAGACCTTGCAGTTTCCATTCAGCATGAAATCACAGTAGAAGAAAGACACCACTATCAAACAAATTACTAATGTGTCATGGAAAAGAACCTCCTTCATCTATAAGCAGAGGGTTAAGGTGCCTCCTTCATCTACACGCAGAGGGTGCTGGCCAACATTGACTTTAAGGATTGCAAAAGCACAGGATTGCTTTTTACTAGACAGTAAAACAGTGACTCTAGGTTTCTGAGTGTAAATGATGATTATAACAGGGCTAAGATCTGAAATGTGCAAGACAAAAGAAAACAGAGTGTGTAATTTTGTAAAGAGAATCAGTTGAGGTTTCAGTCATCATCAGGGCACATCAAAAAAGGGACTCCTTAATCAAAGCTATCATAACAAACATCTCTGCAGGGGTGTTAAGATGCACAGCTTCAATTAGTCTTAAACAGGAAAATACTTCAGTGAAAAGACCCCTGTGTGTTCTTTTGTTCCTGTTGAAATGTGAAGTACAGTCCATGGTTTCTGGATGAACATAAAAAAGAGGCAGGAAAGTAGTACATGCAAGTTACACTCCACCACAAAGACATGTATTTTCTCTTCAGATACAACAGGTTGTTGTTTTCAGAACTCCATCAGAAGAAAGTGGCCAAAAGGAGCCTCGGTATCTGTGAGCAGAAGAAAGGATGGTTGTTTTTCGAAGAGTGCTAATCTCCGTACTCACAGAGATTATCTTTCAAATGACTTATCATAAGTTGACCAAGGCAAATGGTGACATGTCAGTTTCCCCTCAACAAAGAGAAGTGCAATGAGACAGTGAAGACCTCCTTCACAGGAAACAAAAGGGCAGCTCTCCTTGTTTCAATTTCTAACTCTGATATATCATCTTCTGTTTTGTCTTCTGCCGACAGTCAAAGAAGAAAACTCAAAGACACCTAACAGTTGCATCTACAGTCAAGCAACACCTGTCACCTAATTAGATTTACATTGCAGACAAGATTATAGCATAATACCCAGGGAAAAAATATATTTGATCTAGTTTGTCTCTTGCAAATAGGTATACAAGCTCATCAAGTACAAAAAGAGCTTTGGCACAGTGTTTCAGGTTCTGGAAATCATCAAAGGAAAAATCTAAATGCCACTGCTCCAAAAAGAGACTTCATTATTCAATGGACAGAGATGTTATATGATATGTTTCGAGCAGAGAAGTCTATTGAAAAGGGGCCCCCTTCTTAAATCAAAGGCTATGACCAAATCCAAATAAGGTCAGCAAATCTGGGCACCTACAGTGGGAAAGAGGTTGAAGAAGCAATTGGAGACAGAAGCTGTCAAAGTAAGTTAAAAAGACAAGCCTTATCCTTCCAAATAACAGAGCAGTTTTCCAGTATTCTTTTTTTTAACAGATTCGGAGTGGATTTTATTTTTTAAATAATCACCAACAGTGCTAAAAAGTGTCAGGGATGGTGCACAAGTTCATTTAGTCTTTCTCCAAAACTGGAGCTCCTGTGCCAGTTTTACACCAAAAGGACAATGATAGCAGAAAAACACCTTTGTGAAGTCATTAATGTTATAAAAGTGGTTCATGTTAACATGGTTTAAAAACATGAAAACCTCCGCTGCCTACATTATTTTGAAGCCCAAGCTTCGTGATGCACCAAAGGAATTGTTGAAAAAAGGGCAAAAAGCTGTGAAAACCTTTGCAAGTGACGGTCAACAGTTCATTTTGTGTTTCATAAAAATAAACTAACCGTTTGTGTTTTTGTTGTTTAAAAAGGGTAAATTGAATTGACCAACTTCATTTTTGAAATCTCCGAACAAATGTATCGAGAAAAGCCCCTTGCTGCCATCAAAGATCAAACACAGAAGTTTTTGGAGCGATTTGAAGTTTTTTTCAACAGTCAGAACTGCACGGCGCGCCTGGAATAGTGCTCGACGCACTCAGGATAATTTCAATACAAGCCGATAACAGTCGCGTGACGCGCCTGTACATGTGCGCGATGCGCCTGGCTGACCCGACGGAGCCACCCGACACCACTTTGTGCTCGACGCCCTCCACTGTAAACGTGCCGTGCACATTTAAACCCTCCAACACGCCTCCAAATCACTGCTGAAGGTGGCCAAGATTCTCAAAGGATCTTCCATCAAATTCAAAGAGGTATTTTGAAATTGCCCTTGAAATTTTCGAAACTGTCAAAGTAATAAAGGCTAGTTTGTGCATAAACATATCTGTTGAAGCTGCATATGAGGGTTGAAGTTTATTGAAAGGGGAACCTTGATTTTTGAAAAAATAGAATTCCTACAGGTTTTGTTAAAACTTTAGAAACATATGAAAATTCTATCACCAGCTATATGAACAGTTTCTGCTGTGTATGCCCTCTTTTAAAACCATACTGGAGTGGTGGATATACTGTTAGAAGTGCCTACAGAAAAAAGAGTTTTTAATTGTCCGAGAGGGTAATTCTCCCACAATTTTTTCTAAAAAACCTTTGAGACATTTTGTCACCTTTATTCTATAGAACAGTGAGATTGACTGTATGCCCACACTGAAGGTTAACTGTGTACGTGGTATGAATTTGTTTGATGGAGTGACATACCAATAAAGAACAGTGAAGTGTAATAAGAAAGAAGGGTTTTGTTAAAGAAAAATTTATTGGTCGAAGGCTACAGACCTGGTTATTACATAAAAAACACTATAAGCCCTGTTAACCTACCTCAGAAACAGCAAGCCTTGGAATCTATTAAAGTCATTGTGGGGGACTGTGTGCATATTTTTGGATTAATTAGTAAAGTGGCATAAAAGGATGCAGTATTCTGATTAAAGGAAGCCTCGATTGTTTGAAAATTCCCACAGACCTCTGCGAGCACCTTGAATGCCTTTCAAAAACCTGCCACCTCATCCTGTGGATAGAAGAATTTGACTGTGTTTTTTACTCTTCATACTCATTTGAGAAATTGATTTTCACAGGGTATAGAGGAATTCTTGCAAGGAGGATTGGTATTCTATATTGAAAGGAAGTTTATATTGTTGAAAGCTACAGGGCAAAGTGACTCCTATTTCTCACAGAAAAGGACAGTTTTCACTGTGTATTTTTCTTGACTGCCTTTTATTCCTCGAGCTTATTTGATAAGTGGATGTTCATATAGAGCAAAGGAATTTTTCTACAAAGACAAAGGTGTTACATTGATAAGAAGCCTTGATTATTTTGAAAAGAGAAAACTCTTACAGCCTCTGCTTAAAACTTTTGGAGCTTTTTTAAACTCTGTTGCCTTTGTTCCAGGACTGTGATATTGACTTTCTGATTGCACTAAAGGTTGATTGCATAACATATGAGTTTGTTGGGTGATTGGCATGCTAGACAAGGGAAAGTTTGTGAAGATTGAGGAGTTTATCAATGATTAGAAATACAAACAGGTTTTAAGCTCCAAACATCACAGAGTAAGGCAATTTTGACACTGTAAACAACAATTTCACCTAATAGCCTGTTTTCATTTCATTATATTGTTTCCTATTGAGAATTTTGCTGGCTGAGATACATTAGAGGTGAAAAGACCACTGTTTAAAAGAGAAGGGGTTTTGTATTGTGAGGAAATATTTTGCAAATCATCCAAATACATTGTTTCTCTATCAAAACAGTGAATTGACACAGTTTGGCTCCAAGAGGGCAGTTTATAGACAGTGAGGCTGTTTGGTTTCTTCAAAAGCACATCTAGGTCAAAATGCCTCCTAAGCAGGACAGCAGAAGTGGTTCGCATAAAAGATATGAGCCAATCTCTATAGAAGAGGTTAATGCTCATCCATCCATCCTCTTCAACTTCCATGAAGTATGTTGTCTAGATTTCTGCCAAAAGATACAAGAGGTCAAAAGTTTCTCGCCATTGACACACCTATGCGCCCGGAGGTTCCATAACAAGCATTTCCAGGTAGCGGACCTTGATTTCAAGTTTTCTCCAAGATCAGTGTCCAAAGCCACCAAGATTCCATATCATGGCGAGAAATGGTTCAAACAGACCCATCTTGACTTGGAAGATTACAAGCCTTTCATCAAGCCTGAGCATAGAGATAATTTCACTGCTATTTTTCCTTTTTCTTATCTTCTTGACAAATATGATCCTCTTATGAAAGTCATAATGAAGTATTTTACTTGTGAAGGGAGGTTTGCTCGAGCTTATGCCTACCATGTCCGACTATTGATGCATTTCACTAGAACTAGGCAGCTAAATCTCCCTTACTTTTTATACAAAAGCATCGAAAAGATGGCATCCACAGTCCAGAAGAAAACTCCATCTCTGCAAATACCTTCCCTTTTCCATCATTCTCTGATCAAAATTATCATCATTATCATCCTACACCAGCTAGAGAAAAAAGAGGTTCCATGGGATGTTTTTATCAGCCACCCAGATTTCTCTACTGTTCCTCCTGTCCATATATCTCCCACCCAGCCTGTTCATCGCCCTGTACCTTTTTCCAGCAGGCCTACTCCTAGAAGGCTCAAAATTACCACAGAACAGTCAGGACAACAGGAAGAAGGAGAGGGAAGCGCCCGGCACGGAAAGAGGAGAAAGGCACATCAGCACTTGACATTTTGGCCTCAGCTTCAGAGCATGTTGCTAGGGACTCTTGAGGGTCATGCGCACCAATTTTGGGCCCATTTTGACAACTTTTTGTTTTTTGGCATTTTTTGAGTTTTTGGTCAAAAACTCATAAATTCGCCATTTCATTTTGAGGATTTGTCAAGGGAGGAGGATGATACCATTTGATGCCATAATTTCATGATCATGTCCTCAACTATTTTCCGAGCATTTGGAGATCATTCGCCCCCCCAAAACGGTGAAAAATGCTCACTTTTTGCACATTCTGCCCGACATATCAGCAATCTGCAATTTTCTGGCTTTTTACACACAGGTACAGATTTGGAGGACTTCTAGGCATCAGATTGGGGTGTTTTTAGTTGCACCGGAAAGTAGACACTCAGAGCTTTCAAACGAGCTATCATGAGCCTCGTTTCGAAATCAGGAAGGCTGCCAAATGTTTCCGGCAAGTCAGGGGACCTTTTTCTGATATAAATTTGAAGTATATTTGTAATTTTTGAACCTCAAAAATCTGCTTTTTCCAAATGTGCGTTTAGCTATTTTTGCACTTGGAAAATGTTGCAAAGTCAATATAATTCCCATTTTTAGCATTTTTTTAGATATTTTATGGGATATTTTGTGCCTTGGGCTTTGCAAAGCTTCAAGGACAAGTTTAGATATTTTGATTAGGCCAATGAGGATGGAAGTTGAACCATGAGGTTTTCCTCACTTGAGCCTATTTATTCCACAAGCTCTCATTGTAAACAAGGCTGAAATTGAGAAGAGAAGCAATATATTGGTCATATGAGCTTTAGAGAAAATACTTGTGCTATGCTTTTGGATTGCCTCTTGAATGTTCTTGGATGGATGATGAAGGATTGTTGATGGATTCCATGACATGGTAGAATGGTATAGTGTTTCTTGCTTTGTTGTTGTCTTCTAGTTTTCATTCATGATACATGTTTCTTGCTTGATATAGATCAGTAGAGATTAAATTTGAGATATGCCCATGGAGGCACCTCAAAATTCCTGAATCTTCATAGCTTTTATGTTTTCTTCTTCCTTAGTTGCACTAAAGAATTCTTAACTGCTCTTTAGTAACTTAAGGATATTGTTGCTAGTTTCATTAATAGTTCTATGCATGTTGAGTAGGATGTATGGTGTGCCCTGCTTACCTATGACTGTCCATAGTCCCATCCATGAAACTATCTCTTTGACTGATTAGATTATCATCTTGTTGAACCAAGGAGGCCTAGTTCCGATCTAGCCCTTTGCCTAAAACTATGTGAATCTTGTTATTCAAAGTGCCCAATAACTTGAAGTACTGTGTTTAGGTGTTCTGGCATAGTGTTTTGAGTTGTTAGTCCGTCTTATGTGTTTTCCCCAAAGTCTGATAGCCATTTCCCAAAGTTAGAGGGTCTTATACTTCTATGCATGGCTTGAATGTTTGTTTCTATGTGTTGATTAGTTTATAGTTACATTTTGCATGATTAAAGGTTTTCCCTACCATATTTATGTTATCTATTGAACCAGTGATGCCTGAAACTCTTTGTTGTTCACAAAATTGATGTCCATTTACTCCATTTTGCCCAAAGATCCTTTCTACCTTGAATCAAATCGGCCCTTCAACAGCCTTGTATCGTCATCTAATAGCTTTCTTGACCTTTTGACCCCATAGCCCAGTTAATCTAACATCTTGTTATCTATTTTATATCTTTGATCAGTTTCATCCTTCACAACTTAAAAAACAAAAATCAAAAACTTACTTCATAACTAGCCTAAAATCAGAACACAATAAACAAACACACAGATATCCCTTACGCATATAGAGAGAGCCCTCTCTGAGTCCAGGAAGGCTAGGTCCTCGGGCTCCAAAGCTTGGTTTGATGTTACATCGTCATTTGGCTCACCAATCAGCCAAATCACGGGACCCTAACATTAATGGCGATCACAGTGGGACTTTGAGTCAAAACATCCTAGGTATCCCTTAGGAACTCTTAGATCTCAGTCAAACTTAGAAGAGTAGAATATGGTTGTCTCACCATCCTAGAAAAATGATGACTCAGCTGTAGGACACTCTTCCAAATCTTAGGATTACATAAAAACTAAAAAAATCCCAAAAAACTCCCTTAAATTGGTTTTTGTCAGTACTCGTATATCTCAAAACAACCAAGTTCCACCTGGCGACTCCACTAACCTCTAGTAGGCCTTACTATTTTACCAAAATCTAGGTTACTATTCGATAGACCTATCCCATCGCTCACTAACATAGCGGGAGATGGTGGGACCTTGAGTACATGATAGTTTAGCAAACTCTTATAGACTCTTTGGTCCTTTAGATACTTAAACAAGCAAGCAACCCACAGACCCATTTAGCGTAAACTCTTTTTGTTCTCATCACCCTAGCAAGGTGTTCAAACAAGTCTAGGATACTTTAACAAACCATAGGCTGCACATAAATTCAGAAAATCTAAAAAATATTTCCAGATTAGTTACCAGTGGTGGACCATAGCTATCTTCACAAAACAACCAATTTCCACCTGGCGACTCCACTAGCTCATCCCTTTTACTTTTTTACCATCCTTCACCTTAGTAGAAATTTAGAGAGATCACTCATCCAAAACATTCATCAATACCATCCTCTCTAAACTCTAGATCCAAAATCTGGCTTCACGAAGAATCAACACCAGATCCCATCCGGACCCAAACCCCCCTATCATAGTAGATGACCTAGAGAAGATTCTGTGGCAAGCTTCCGAAACTGATCATCTAGCTACTGGTAGATCCATCTGTAAAACAAGATCAGTACCTGAACATCTTACTATCCTACCAGATTCACCTTTTGGATTACAGTCGTCAAAAACTCTTTTCAGAAGCAGATCTCATAGTAAGATAAACTTTGACGATCTTGAAACCTTAGACCAATCACACAGTCATAGTAGAGAAGCCTCACCTTCCACCCCCCCAGACTTTCAGCTTCTCCATTACTTTGGCTCCCACCATCCCAAATCTTCTCAAAACCATATCACTAGTCCGAGTTCCTCCGCTACACCTATCCAAACCACCACTGTTCAAAACACCTCATCTCATCCCACTAGTCCTCATCTTGTACATCATCACTTAGCTCCCGTCATGGAAGCCTGGTACGCACCTTTGGTGTTGCCACCACCCTTGGCTCCTCTCCCAAATAAATATCAAGAAAAAATCCCACACTTTACTGGAGAAGACACCACCACGCCTCAAAAGCATATAAGTAGGGTGACTGATGCTTATGAATACTTGGAGGTACAAGACGAGACCGTCAGAATGAGAATATTCGCCCAAAGTCTTGGAGGTGAACCCAAAACATGGTTCAAAAGCTTGACTCCAAACAGCATCCACAATATCCCAGAACTACATCAAGTCTTCATAAATAGGTGGGAAGTCCGAAGAAACCCTATTCAAATCCTGTCAGAATATAACAACCTAAAATGGGAAAATGGGGAAAGTGTCCAAGCTTACTGCACTAGATTGAACAGTGTGTATAACTCCCTTCCACCTCATTTCAAACCCCCACTTGGTTTAGCCTTGGCAAAATTCCCCGAGGGTTTCGATCCGAACATGACATATCATCTGAGAGACAAGGATCCCCCTACCTTAGAAGAAATGCAACAAATAGCCATAAAAGCAAATGTCAACTTAGCAGAAAAAAGGGCTAGGACTAGATCAGAAAGAAAGGTCACATATAAAGATGAGGTCTCCACTTCATCACCTTCCCTAGATCCTAGAATAGATGATTTGGTCAAAACCATGGCCAAAATGTGGGAAAGGATAAATGAAAAGGCTCCTGTTAGGGACAACCAACCAAACCCTCCAAACAGAAACCGAAACCAAAACTTTAGGAGGGAACAACCCCAAAATAGACCAAGGGAAAATGACCAACAGATTAGGCCACCATTCAATGAAAACTATGTGGAAGAGGATGACAGAGATACAGAACCTCTTGATGAACATCATTTAAACCTCATAGGATCTGATAATGAGAGTGAGGTGTACCTCACAGAAGAAGAACAAGCGTTCTTTTCTCCTAATCAAGATTAGACCAACTATGAAGATCTCGACGACCCCGCCATAGACTTTCAAAATGCCATAATAGAAGCTCACAGGAAATATGACCTTAGAAGAAAAAGAAACCAAGATAATTCCAAGAAAGGTAACTCAGATACTGCTAAAACCCCTGATACCATCCTCAAGAAAGCAGTAAGAAGTGACAAAATCAAGGTTGAGAAGACTGACCAAAGCAAAGCTAAAGTTACCCAAACTAGTCCTCTCTCAGATACTCCTAGTACCTCTACAAAAGTCATCGAAGAAACTATGGCAAACAAAATCCTGAAACAAAGCCAACAAAATCAGAACATAGAGAAGGTCGTGGCTGAAAAAGCTGAAACAAACATATCTAAACTTCAGCTGCCTTTTAGTTTTGAAGGCGAAATCACCAAGATCAAGATCACCACGCCTCTTACTGAACTCATTGCACAAAAATCTTATAAATCCCAAGTGCTAAAGGTCCTAAATCTAGGGAATGATGCGAACACTATTAATCTGGCTGATGACACTCCTGAAGTGTTGTTTGGTCCAAAGATAGAGGGAAAATTCCAAGAAGGAACTACTCTTCCATTTTACATTAGCCTAAACATTCACGACCAAATCCTCCACAATGCCATGCTAGACTCCGACGCCTCGCATAATCTTATGCCGAGGGTAGTAATGGAAAGACTAGGCCTGGAAATCACAAAACCATACAAAGACTTGTATTCATTTGATTCAAGCAGAGTCAAATGCCTGGGTTGGATCAAAGACCTTTGTTTTAGTCTGGCCCAAATACATGCGAAACATCTAATCATGGGTATAGTAGTGGCAGACATTCCTTCCAAGTACGAGATGCTTCTATGCAGATCTTGGGGAGCCAAACTCCAAGGGAATATTCAACTGGACATGTCATACGCCACCATTCCTGTGTTCGGCCAGACCAGAATACTCTACCGAGAATCACACATGAAATACATGATTAGTAGTCAAGATAGGCCAGACAACATTCCAATGTATTCCTTGCGTTCCGACCTGAACTCTTTCATTATGCATATTGATGAAAACATGGAGGAAGAGTCAGAAGAAACTGAAATAAACTTAGATCCACCACATCAGCTGTCCCTAGTGCCTTATGATGAACTAGACACTCAAAAATACCATGATCATGAACAGTTGTGTCATGAAGAAAGTAAATATGTCCCTTCCAAGGTGGGATTAGAGCAAGAAGTGCAAACCCTTATGTACTATCAAGCGAATTACTCTAACCCTAGTCAAACACCAGCAGTAACCTGCGGAAATTTTTTCCGGGTAAAGGCTTTAGAAGACTTACACATCATAAACCTGTTCGGAACCCGGAAGCAAGGGAGTTTAATGTTTCTACCATATCTCAAATATTTACCATCATATGGATCATCCACTGCAAATGAAATTTTGACTATAGCCCCAGCAGCTCAAAATCTAGAAAAAATGCCTGATAAACTTCTTATGATCAAGAATGATAGTTGCAGTCCCAACATACCTGAGCTACTGAAATTGGCTCATATTCTGTCTTTTCATGAAGAACTTAGAAATGATAAAATCAGAAATCTCATGCAGAATACCAATTTCTACAGAAAAAACAAAGAAAAATGCTGTGATACTTCTTCTCCCTCAAAGAATAACTTTGACAAAATAAAACATAACAATTTGAACCAAACTGAAATAATCAGGGATAAAACAGTTGGTCAAAGAGTCTGTTTCAATTTTAGAAATACTATTGCATTTCCCTATAACAGAAATTTTGTTTTTTCTACCCAAGACCATGATATACCAATTAAAAGTGCTTTAAATCATGTGTTTTCACAAGATGATGTTTCAGGTTATGTTCAAAAGATTCCCTTGCAAAGTAGACAGCTTAAAGATTTTTTCCAGTTTCCGGGAGGTAGATCTAATTTCAAAATCAAAATTGCAAAACCACCCAATATCAGAAATCTGTTCATGAAGGCCATGTTCCCAGTTTTAAATTTCTGCTTTTTTGCATACCTTGATGATGTCATTATCTATTTCAAGAATTACCAAGAGTACATGCATTACTTGAGGAAAAGGTACAGTAAGGAAAGGAGTGGAAATCAGATATTCAAAGAGGTACAGCGGGAAGATACCGGTCTGTTCAGATATTCTTGCATGAATCCCTATGTCATGTTAGAGAGAGAAAACTTTCCAATTTTCTCTTTTCAGGAGTTGAGTGGGCCAAGGGTGAGAGAAGATCCTTACGAGGATAAGATGCTTAAATTACGTCATTTCCAAGATTTCTGAGTTTGAAATACTCTCATTCATTGTATATACCATTGTTTGAAATATAGAAAAATAGAAAAGTAAAAAAACAGTAAAAGATAGAAAAGTCAAAAATAGTAAAAGACAGAAAAGAGGGCGAGTGGAGATAGAACAGAACAAGGCCCCATGTTCCTAAAAATAGTCTTTCGGAAAGCAAGCAACTCTAAATGCCACTACTAGTACTTCAATGTCTTGTTCAACTATCTAGCCTAATCATAGCTGAGCATGTTTAAATTTATTTGCTGATAAGTTAGTGAGTGCAAAGATAGTCAACATTGTGTAAGATTGACTTATCACAGAGTTTAGATTAGTGAGAGATTCTGGTCCCACATGCCTAAAACAGAACCAAAGAGAGAAGCGAGGGATGAAAAATACATTGTACATCTTAGCCCCGCTTGTCTAGTTTCCCTTTTGTTGCAAAATAATATTTGTGTGCAGCTTGTCTTTTATGTCGCAAATGCATGACAAATCAGACTGTCTAATACTGATTTGATCATTTTAAATTTCATGCTTTAGATTAGAGAACAAAATCCTATCAAACTGCTTAATCTTGACAGTTTATCTAGCTTAGGTAGAGTAATGAAGGAGTTCATTAGTTTAATCTGAACTCCCGACAGTTATAAGAGTAGAAATAGATAGATTCATTTTGCAAAAAGAAAAATATACATTGTCAAAAGGCTGCTAGTTCAAATGCGCCAAAGAGAAGAAAAAATGCTAGGAAAGATAGTGGGGTAGGTAGAAATATCATCGATGTTAACCATGCTGTCACTTTTCAGAAATAGCATCAAAGAAGGGTGAAATTTTGCGCCAATGGGTAAGGCACTGGTCTTCATAAGCCAAAAAATCTGAATTCTGGACACCTCCCGATAAGGAGCTGCCCTCCCCAAATGGAGCCACTGTTAGTCATCAATATTTTTCACTTGTCACTAATGACTAGATCCATAGCTGAGTTTTGTAGAAGCTGATCTCCATATGTCAATTTGTCATCTAGAAAACCCTCATCAAACTTTTTTTGCCTTTCCTACTTTTCAGTCCGCCCATGTCAAGGTTAAAACTCATCATCACTATCCTATCTAGCTTTAGCCCTACCTGTCTGCCTATCATCTCTAAAAGAGCAACCCAATGACTGGTTCAAAAGTCTCCCCTAAGTTAGGAAGTGGCACTTTAAGGCATTTTACCTTTGGAAAACATCAAAAATCCAAAAACCTCCATCTAATACAAACCAATCATGACAGACCTCCCACTCTGCAAATGAAATTGATCACAGCCCTAAGTCACACCACTTACACACCCCTAAGTCTCAACACTACATAGACCACAGTCTCAAGCTGATTATTAAGTGTTTTACAGTATTTTATGGATTTTACAAAGGCAGGAAATATAACTTCATCTCAGGAGATGATTCTTGAATACACATTTAGAAGAACAACTGCTTCTCAATGTCAAACATGAGCCTGAGATACATATGCAGAGTAAGGAGTTACTTATCAAGACCTTGCAGTTTCCATTCAGCATGAAATCACAGTAGAAGAAAGACACCACTGTCAAAAAAATTAGTAATGTGTCATGGCCAAGAACCTCCTTCATCTATAAGCAGAGGGTTAAGGTGCCTCCTTCATCTACAAGCAGAGGGCGCTGGCCAACATTGACTTTAAGGATTGCAAAAGCACAGGCTTTATTTTTACTAGACAGTAAAACAGTGACTCTAGGTTTCTGAGTGTAAATGATGATTATAACAGGGCTAAGATCTGAAATGTGCAAGACAAAAGAAAACATAGTGTGTAATTTTGTAAAGAGAATCAGTTGAGGTTTCAGTTATCATCAGGGCGCATCAAGAAAGGGACTCCTTAATCAAAGCTATCATAACAAACATCTCTGCAGGGGTGTTAAGATGCACAACTTCAATTAGTCTTAAACAGGAAAATACTTCAGTGAAAAGACCCCTGTGTGTTCTTTTGTTCTTGTTGAAATGTGAAGTACAGTCCATGGTTTCTGGATGAACATAAAAAAGAGGCAGGAAAGTAGTACATGCAAGTTACACTCCACCACAAAGTCATGTATTTTCTCTTCAGATATAGCAGGTTGTTGTTTTCAGAACTCCATCAAAATAAAGTGGCCAAAAGGAGCCTCGGTATCTGTGAGCAGAAGAAAGGAAGATTGTTTTTTGAAGAGTGGTAATCTCCCTACTCACAGAGATTATCTTTCAAATGACTTATCATAAGTTGACCAAGGCAAATGGTGACATTTCAGTTTCCCCTCAACAAAGAGCAGTGCAATGAGACAGTGAAGACCTCCTTCACAGGAAACAAAAGGGCAGCTCTCCTTGTTTCACTTTCTAACTCTGATATATCATCTTCTGTTTTGTCTTCTACCCACAGTCAAAGAAGAAAACTCAAAGACACCTAACAGTTGCATCTACAATCAAGCAACACCTGTCACCTAATTAGATTTACATTGTAGACAAGATTATAGCATAATACCCAGAGCAAAAATATATTTGATCTAGTTTGTCTCTTGCAAATAGGTATACAAGCTCATCAAGTACAAAAAGAGCTTTGGCACAGTGTTTCAGGTTCTGGAAATCATCAAAGGCAAAATCTAAATGCCACTGCTCCAAAAAGAGACTTCATTATTCAATGGACAGAGATGTTATATGATATGTTTCGAGCAGAGAAGTGTATTGAAAAGGGGCCCCCTTCTTAAATCAAAGGGCCATGACCAAATCCAAATAAGGTCAGCAAATTTGGGCACCTGCAGTGGGAAAGAGGTTGAAGAAGCAATTGGAGACAGAAGCTGTCAAAGTAAGTTAAAAAGACAAGCCTTATCCTTCCAAATAACAGAGCAGTTTTCCAGTATTCTTTTTTTTAACAGATTCGTAGTGGATTTTCTGTTTTAAATAATCACCAACAGTGCTAAAACGTGTCAGGGGATGGTGCACAAGTTCATTTAGTCTTTCTCCAAAACTGGATCTCCTGTGCCAGTTTTACACCAAAAGGATAATGATAGCAGAAAAACACCCTTGTCAAGTCATTAATGTTATAAAAGTGGTTCATGTTATCATGGTTTAAAAACATGAAAACCTCCACTGCCTACATTATTTCGAAGCCCAAGCTTCATGATGCACCAAAGGAATTGTTGAAAAAAGGGCAAAAAGCTGTGAAAACCTTTGCAAGTGACGGTCAAAAGTTCATTTTGTGTTTCAAAAAAATAAACTAACCGTTGGGGTTTTTGTTGTTTCAAAAGGGTAAATTGAATTGACCAACTTCATTTTTGAAATCTCCGAACAAAAGTATCGAGCAAAGCCCCTTGCTACCATCAAAGATCAAACACAGAAGTTTTTGGAGCGATTTGAAGTTTTTTTCAACAGTCGGAACTGCGCGGCGTGCATGGAATACTACGCGACGCGCTCAGGATAATTTCAACATAGGCCGATAACAGTCGCGTGACGCGCCTGTACGTGTGCGCAACGCGCCTGTACACGGCGCCTGGCCGACCCGACAAAGCCACCTGACACCACTTTGTGCATGGCACCCTCCACTGTAAACGTGCCGCGCACGTTTAAACCCTCCAACACGCCTCCAAATCACTGCTGAAGGTGTCACAAGCTTCTCAAAGGATCTTCCATCAAATTCAAAGAGGTATTTTGAAAATGCCCTTGAAATTTTTGAAACTATCAAAGTAATAAAGGCTAGTTTGTGCATAAACATATCTGTTGAAGCTGCATATGAGGGTTGAAGTTCGTTGAAAGGGGAACCTTGATTTTTGAAAAAATAGAATTCCTACAGGTTTTGTTAAAACTTTAGAAACATATGAAAATTCTATCACCAGCTATATGAACAGTTTCTGCTGTGTATGCCCTTGTTTAAAACCGTTCTGGAGTGGTGGATATACTGCTAGAAGTGCCTATAGAAAAAAGAGTTTTTAATTGTCTGAGAGGGTAATTCTCCTACAATTTTTTCTAAAAAACCTTTGAGACATTTTGTCACCTTTATTCTATAGAATAGTGAGATTGACTGTATGCCCACACTAGAGGTTAACTGTGTACGTGGTATGAATTTGTTTGATGGAGTGACATACCAATAAAGAACAGTGAAGTGTAATAAGAAAGAAGGGTTTTGTTAAAGAACAGTTTATTGGTTGAAGGCTACAGACCTGGTTATTACATAAAAAACACTATAAGCCCTGTTAACCTACCTCAGAAACAGAAAGCCCTGGAATCTATTAAAGTCATTGTGGGGGACTGTGTGCATATTTTTGGATTAATTAGTAAATTGGCACAAAAGGATGCAGTATTCTGATTAAAGGAAGCCTCGATTGTTTGAAAATTCCCATAGACCTCTGCCAGCACCTCGAATGTCTTTCAAAAACCTGCCACCTCATCCTGTGGACAGAAGAATTTGACTGTGTTTTTTACTCTTCATACTCATTTGAGAAATTGATTTTCACAGGGTATAGAGGAATTCTTCCAAGGAGGATTGGTATTCTATATTGAAAGGAAGTTTATATTGTTGAAAGCTACAGGGCAAAGTGGCTCCTATTTCTCATAGAAAAGGACAATTTTCACTGAGTATTTTGCTTGACTGTCTTTTATTCCTCGAGCTTATTTGATAAGTGGATGTTCATATAGAGCAAATGAATTTTTCTACAAAGACAAAGGTGTTACATTGATAAGAAGCCTTGATTATTTTGAAAAGAGAAAACTCTTACAACCTCTGCTTACAACTTTTAGAGCTTTTTAAAACTCTGTTGCCTTTGTTCCAGGACTGTGACATTGACTGTCTGATTGCACTAAAGGTTGATTGCATAACATATGAGTTTGTTGGGTGATTGGCATGCTATACAAGGGAAAGTTTGTGAAGATTGAGGAGTTTATCAATGATCAGAAATACAAACAGGTTTTAAGCTCCAAACATCACAGAGAAAGGCAATTTTGACACTGTAAACAACAATTTCACCTAACAACCTGTTTTCATTTCACTATATTGTTTCTTATTGAGAATTCTGCTGGCTGAGATACATTAGAGGTGAAAAGACCACTGTTTAAAAGAGAAGGGGTTTTGTATTGTGAGGAAATATTTTGCAAACCATCCAAATATATTGTTTCTCTATCAAAATAGTGAATTGACACAGTTTGGCTCCAAGAAGGCAGTTTATAGATAGTGAGGCTGTTTGGTTTCTTCAAAAGCACATCTAGGTCAAAATGCCTCCTAAGCAGGATAGCAGAAGTGGTTCGCATAAAAGATATGAGCCAATCTCTACAGAATAGGTTAATGCTCATCCATCCATCCTCTTCAACTTCTATGAAGTAGGTTGTCTAGATTTCTGCCAGAAGATACAGGAGGTCAAAAGTTTCTCGCCATTGACACACCTATGCGCCCTGAGGTTCCAGAACAAGCATTTCCAGGTAGCGGACGTTGATTTCAAGTTTTCTCCAAGATCAGTGTCCAAAGCCACCAAGATTCCATATCATGGCGAGAAATGGTTCAAACAGACCCATCTTGACTTGGAAGATTACAAGCCTTTCATCAAGCCTGAGCATAGAGATACTTTCACTGCTATTTTTCCTTTTTCTTATCTTCTTGACAGCTATGCTCCTCTTATGAAAGTCATAATGAAGTATTTTACTTGTGAAGGGAGGTTTGCTCGAGTTTATGCCTACCATGTCCGACTATTGATGCATTTCACTAGAACCAGGCAGCTAAATCTCCCTTAATTTTTATACAAAAGCCTCGAGAAGATGGCATTCACAGTCCAGAAGAAGGCCCCACCTCTACAAATACCTTCCCTTTTCCATCATTCTCTGATCAAAATTATCATCCTACACCAGCTAGAGAAAAAAGAGGTTCCATGGGATGTTTTTATCAGCCACCCAGATTTCTCTATTGTTCCTCCTGTTCATATATCTCCCACCCAGCCTGTTCATCGCCCTGTACCTTTGTCCAGCAGGCCTACTCCTAGAAGGCTCAAAATTACCACAGAACAGTCAGGACAACAGGAAGAAGGAGAGGGAAGCGCCGGCACGGAAAGAGGAGAAAGGCACATCAGCACTTGAAATTTTGGCCTGAACTTCAGAGCATGTTGCTAGGGACCCTTGAGGGTCATGCGCACCAATTTTGGGCCCATTTTAACAACTTTTTGTTTTTTGGCATTTTTTGAGTTTTTGGTCAAAAACTCATAAATTCGCCATTTCATTTTGAGGATTTGTCAAGGGAGGAGGATGATACCATTTGATGCCATAATTTCATGATCATGTCCTCAGCGATTTTCAGAGCATTTGGAGATCATTCGCCCCCCCAAAACGGTGAAAAATGCTCACTTTTTGCACATTCTGCCCAACATATCAGCAGTCTGCAATTTTCTGGCTTTTTACACATAGGTACAGATTTGGAGGACTTCCATGCATCAGATTGGGGTATTTTCAGTTGCGCTGGAAAGTAGACACTTAGATCTTTCCAACAAGCTATCATGAGCCTCGTTTTGACATTAGGAAGGCTGCCAAATGTTTCCGGCAAGTCAGGGGACCTTTTTCTGATATAAATTTGAAGTATTTTTGTAATTTTTGAACCTCAAAAATCGGCTTTTTCCAAATGTGCGTTTAGCTATTTTTGCACTTGGAAAATGTTGGAAAGTCAATATAATTCCCATTTTTAGCATTTTTTAGATATTTTATGGGATATTTTGTGCCTTGGGCTTTGCAAAGCCTCAGGGACAAGTTTAGATATTTTGATTAGGCCAATGAGGATGGAAGTTGAACCATGAGGTTTTCCTCACTTGAGCCTGTTTATTCCATAAGCTCTCATTTGTAAACAGGGCTGAATTTGAGAAGAGAAGCAATATATGATCATATGAGCTTTAGAGAAAATACTTGTGTTATGCTTTTGAATTGCCTCTTGAATGTTCTTGGATGGATGATGAAGGATTGTTGATGGATTCCATGACATGGTAGAATGGTATAGTGTCTCTTGCTTTGTTGTTGTCTTCTAGTTTTCATTCATGATACATGTTTCTTGCTTGCTATATTTCAATAGAGATTAAATTTGAGATATGCCCATGGAGGCTCCTCAAAATTCCTGAAACTTCATAGCCTTCATGTTTTCTTCTTCCTTAGTTGCACTAAAGAATTCTTAACTGCTCTTTAACAACTTGAGGATATTGTTGCTAGTTTCATTCATAGTTCTATGCATGTTAAGTAGGATGTATGGTGTGCCCTACTTACCTATGACTGTCCATAGTCCCATCCATGAAACTATCTCTTTGACTGATTAGATTATCATCTTGTTGAACCAAGGAGGCCTAGTTCCGATCTAGCCCTTTGCCTAAAACTATGCGAATCTTGTTATTCAAAGTGCCCACTAACTTGAAATACTGTGTTTAGGCGTTTCGGCATAGTGTTTTGAGTTGTTAGTCTATCTTATATGTTTTCCCCAAAGCCTGATAGCCATTTTCCAAAGTTAGAGGGTCTTATACTTCTATGCATGGCTTGAATGTTTGTTTTTATGTGTTGATTAGTTTATAGTTATATTTTGCATGATTAAGGGTTTTCATTACCATGTTTATGCTATCTATTGAACCATTAATGCTTGAAACTCTTTGTTGCTCACAAAATTGATGTCCATTTACTCCATTTTGCCCAAAGATCCTTTCTACCTTGAATCAAATCGGACCTTCAACAACCTTGTATTGTCCTCTAATAGCTTGCTTGACCTTTTGACCCCATAGCCCAGTTAATCTAACATCTTATTATCTATTTTATATCTTTGATCAGTTTCATCCCTCACAAAAAACAAAAATAAAAAACTTACTTCATAACTAGCCTAAAATCAGAACACAATAAACAAACACACAGATATCCCTTAACGCATATAGAGAGAGCCCTCTCTGAGTCCAGGAAGGCTAGGTCCTTGGGATCCAAAGCTTGGTTTGATGTTACATCGTCATTTGGCTCACCAATCGGCCAAATCACGAGACCCTAACAGGAGGATTCACTTCAACATATCATGGAGTGCAAATATTGTCATAATATTGTGCAGGATGGTATTTTCGACATTGATCCATTGTTGAGGTATGCACATTGCTTTGAAATTTTCACATAGTACATCTCTTCACCCGTGCCCAGATTATATTTTCGAGATTTATTCATGATTCATGGTCTTTGCAAAGCCATAGATAGTGATGGGGATAGTTATTGTATGAGAATTTTTTGGCGGGAGCTTTTCCATTGGGTGGATACTGAGTTGGTGCATGATATGAGTCATCACCCACAGTTGGATGGATGGATGGAGATGATGATAAAGTGGCTGAAAAGCCACTTGCATATCTATAACATGGGGCAGTAGGAAGCATGGCTGCGCTGGATACTCTTGGGTGAGTATGGTTACCACCCAACATTTCAGATTGGTATGTTCTATACCTTGCACAGTACTGAGGTGATGCAACAATAGGAGGCATGGTTGTGCTAACTACTCTTGGGAGAGTATGTCCAAGACATTGCATTATATATTCCCATTGGTATATCATTGTTTCCAACCTTGCACCGTAGTGATGAGATGCAGCAGCTGGAGGCAAGGTTGGGCTGGTTACTTTTGAGAGATTTTGGCCATCACATGACATATCACGTGTTAATGGGTATGTTATTGTTTGGGAATTTTCATGATATTCATAGGATGTGGCAACATGAAGCCTATCTATGTTGGTTTGGTGTGACAATCTACATGTCAATCAATATATCATTGCTTCATGCTTTTCATTATGATGATGTGGGGTGGCAGCAAGAGTCATTGTTGTGCTGGTAACTCTTGGAAGAATATGGATTGAAACTCTCCCATACCTTGCATAATGATGATGTGGGATGGCAACACAAAGCCTTGTTGCATTGGCTTATGTTAGGAGAGTATGGCCACCATACTTGGCATGATGATGAGGTGGTTTGGCAGCAAGAGGCATTCCTAAGTTGGCTGCTATTAGGAGAGTATGATTCAAAATTTCACATGTTAATCCACATGTCTCTATCTCCTACTTTGCATAGTGTTGAGATGATGCTTAGAGCAAGCAAGGCCACCAGGGCCAAGGATTGGAGCATGGAGGGACACAACTTACTCCATGTAACATGGGTTGGAGAGATAGTTTATAAGTTGGGACTTTCCACTTGGGGAAGGAACCACTACATTTCACATATCTCATGCAGAGAAGAGACTCTTGGATAGTAGATGGTTTCCACTTAGGGATTCATTGATGAGGAGAGGCATCTAGCTACACCGTTGGAGGCCAATCTATACATTCTAGAGAGGTAGCTATGGAGCTGGCATTCATAACACATTGCATCACATGGGGAAACCTACCTATGAGGATGCCACTTGGGAGGGAGATGGATTTTTGCATCATCCAATTTTGAAGTTACTTGAGGATAAGCAACATTTTGGCGGTGAGGAATGTAATATCCCAAATTTTCCATCAACTAATTGGCGTATTAGAGTTCTTACTTTTCTTATTTAGTTAAGTAAATTAAAGGGTGTAGGGACCGATAAACCCAGTAGATGAATAAGATCCAATTATATAGTGTGAATGTGGTTAATTGAGTAGTGGAGTAGCATTATGGAGTAGTGGAGAAGCATAATAATGAAGAAAGAGTGGAGGTCATAGAGAATTAATGAGGAAGATGGAGATAGTGGAGGAATAAATGCAAGATGATTGAGATAGTGGAGAATCAATTGCAGAGATGATGGAGGAAGTGGTGCATTAAATGCACACATGATGGAGGAAGTGGAGAGTAATTGCAATAGTGATGGAGATCATGGAGGATAGTGCATTATTTATGGAGGCTAGTGGCCACATGTGTAGCGCAGTTATGAGTTGGGCCAAGGACAGTGAAAGCACACAACCATAAAAGGATGATTAGGGAAGCAAAGGAGGGGAGTCTGGATTTTTATTTTTGACTGTCATAAGACATTTCTTTGCATGCTTAAGCTATTTATATAAGTCTATTGTGTTGTTTAGCACCAGGTGTTCCCTAGTGGGAATCCCACCCTTACCCATGGGGGACTTCGAGTGCCTACTCTAGGAAGGTTTTCTTATGAAACATTCATCATCCAGAAATCAGTGCCACATTCAGCCACTCTCATCTACACTTCTAGCTACAGGAATTACACATTCCTAAACTAGGGCTTGAGAGTTGGAAGGTTGTTCTGAGTACTTTAGCTGAGAAACCTGTGGAGGGATTAGCCCTTCAGAATGTGGATCCATTACAGTATTCCTTGAGTTTCATTATCATATATGGCATTAGGCCATCCATCTATTCTCCTATGTAGCTGAATTTTCTGAAGGAATTGCATAATTCTCCAGTGAGGGTTTGAGGAGAAGAGGAAGTTCCAAGAAACTCAGCTTCGAATCCTGTGAGAGATTAATCCTTCACTCCGGGGATCACTTCAACAGCCTAGGATCAAAATTGTATTATATATCATCATTCTACATCATCATCCCTCCAAGACCACTCAATATTACCCAACAGTTGTGCATGTTGCATCTGCATATTCAGTGGAGGAGCTAGATCTTGAGTTTCTCAGCTTGGGATTGGGAGAAGGGATCAACCCTTCATTTACTAATCTGAGTGGGTGATATTGAAGTAGATAGATCATTATTTCAGCCCCATATAAATAGTTCTCTCCAGGAAGTGCGTAACTCAGCTAGCAAGTGTGGAATGTGCAACCTAAAAAGGGCCGAAATTCCAAACTC
The DNA here is from genome assembly GCA_034641835.2 of Pinus albicaulis. NCBI lineage: Eukaryota > Viridiplantae > Streptophyta > Pinopsida > Pinales > Pinaceae > Pinus > Pinus albicaulis. Next base: position 1,225,205,286 of record CM076574.1, read on the forward strand.
AAAATATGGCCAAACCATTTCTGTGTTTTTCTGGGTTTTTCGAGTAGAATCCATGGTTAAAATCCCAGATATTTCTGAGCAATCCAATATCCTCTCACACATATATATTATTCACAACAATAGCAATTTCTAGCAGCAACTGTTTATACATTTCTAGTGCTAGGATCTAGAGTTATTTCAACCATCTTTGGATGACTTGAGTGCATTCTTTTTAGAGCACTTTGTATACTCATTTTCTGTGATAATAATGATATGGCTCAATTTTTTTTCTCCTATGTATGATGTATTAATGTATTCCAACATTTTTCCAGTTTTAGATGTTTTATTCTTATTTGGAATCATACATATGTTCTATAATCCTGTCTTTCCCATTTTGGGATATTACACACAGTGAGTAGGAGTCTTTTATCCAACCCAAAAACCCTTATAGACACAAAATGCTATCAATATCTCTTAACTTCACTTATCCTAATACTTAACTGACTTCTTAGCTTATACAACACTATATATTTATATTACTCCTAGCACGTAGATACTATTGGCCTGTGACCACACCCAAAGTGGAGAATGAGAAAGGAAGGGAAATCCTGACTATCAAAGAGCTTCAAAGGAATCAATCTGCCTTTCAGTTCATTAGAAATGGGAAATTGTGGCTGATAAGGTGTAATGGTGAGAAATCTTCATTTTTTCCCTCATTCATCTCATTTATCATCTTTACCTTCATTTACACTCTTTTACCCTTCATTTTTCCATTTCTAAAGTCTCGCGCTACATTTCTTTTTTGTCGCAGCTCTGCCCCCCACTTTAGTCCATTTGATATATATATATATATATATAACATATATGGTACAGACCACACCTTACTCCCTCCTTACCTCCCCACATTGCAAGACCGAAAAACTCATTTGTAACACCATTTTCCATTTATAACTCCATCGATGCGATATAAAGGGACCCACCTTCTTGCACGAGCCTTTATCGTAAACAATCCACTCCTTTCCCTTCAAAACATTTATAGACACTCAATAGCCTCTTCACACTGCCAACCTCTCCACTCATCACATTTCACACTCCACAGAATATAACCTTTACCCTTTGGTGCTTCCATGAAAATATTGCGAATTGGGGCCTTCGGGCAGTCCCACCTTTGCCACATCACTTCCGCCCATTGCATATCACTCACTGCAACTTTATACATTTACTTCAACATAGTTTTCACTTCGCAAAACATAACAGTTAACATCTGCTTCTTATAACTAAACACTCCCGCTTCCTCTTTGTGATGTACGAGCGGCCCCACCTCGATGCCACGTCACCTTTCCCTGCCACCACGCTTCTCTGATCACATATCTTACCATTCACCTCCCGCTGTTTATAACAAAGGCTTTCGATTCATGATTTGCGATATGGATTTGGGCCCCACCGACCCGCCACACCATCAGTAGCCCTTCCACATATTTTGTCTCTCTCTTTTATGCGTTAATCAACTTGATAGCCTCACATCACTTCCACCATATCCCCTTTATCTCCATCACCAGCATGGGATTTTGAAGAAACAACACAGGCATGGTTTATTCAACCGATCCAGGAAATCTCTGCTAAAAGAGCGAGGTACGTGTAGCACAATTGTCCATTTCATTACGGTTAAAATGAATCATAAGAATTAGAGAGTGGAGGCCTTCCATAGCAGATGGAATCATGTGATGGAAACCATACTGTCCAGCTATTCACGGCTCCTCATCGCCACACCATTTAAATATTCCAGGACTAGGCCCCCATGGCCAACTATGCAGCTTCTTTTGCTATTTCTATTATGATGCTTTGCTGGGGGGTCTCATTTTCACCTGATTCTATTTTGATTTTCTATTTATGGGAGTGATTAATTGATGCATGCTCTGCTAGTAAGTTATGATATTTTGATTTCACATGTGTGGATCGATCAGGAGAATTTGATTCGATCATAAACCTCTAGAGGAAATCTATATGTAGTGAGTTCTAAGATGAAAGAAGGGTTCTAAATTTTTGATAATTTTGTTGTGGTATGTATGATTGTGCTCGCTTTGCTCTGAGATACATATTTGGGAGAGTTTTTTTGAACTTAATATGATACAACACTATTTATTTGGATTCCAGATGTGGCAATGAGTATTATGTATATGTTTTCTTCTATTTATCAGTAATCTCCTTTTTATGTATAATAATATTCCATGCTTTGATGGTTTGATGATTCATGTAATGTAGTTGCCGGTGGTCTACAATTTTATTCATGAATTTGTGTCTATATAATGCTCATGTGTTAACGCTCGTGTATTAAGCTTGTTGCACTCCCTTAATTCATGCTCTACGAATCTCTATTGTTGTCCATACCTCATTCATATTCGCTTCCTTTGATTTCACAGGAGATGGATTCTTAATCCTCTTAAGCTTGTCTCTTGTGGGTTCCTTCTCCATTCTTTCTCAATGCCTCTGCATATTTTTTGAAGCTTCTGCTAATTTTTTTATACTTCGCCCATTTGAAATCCATCAAGCCTCACAACCTCCTGAGCCCTCTCAAAGTATAGGGAATTCACATGAATCAGATTCCGAGGTCTTCTCCATTCCTGAACCACCAAGACCATTAATTCTGTTTATTCATATTATGTCAGGTCCATCCATATACTTGTACACATTTAACCTCTAATTTTTAAGATGTCCTAGGCATTGGTCTTTTGCAACTCAAGGCTGTCTCTAGAAGCAACAAAATCTTTTTGGCACTATAGTCGGGGAAAAAATTAGAAAATTTTTCCCTGGGATACAACATTATCTTCAACCTTCAATCAGGTGAGCATGAAGGGTTGAGAGTTGCATAGCCCTCACCTTGGCGACTCCACTATTATAAAAGTTCAAAACAGGTTTAATCCGGGCTTACACCAGGCCTCATTTCCAATCAGATACTTCTCAGCAGAGAACCCCTTCCGTATCTAATCCTGAAAATATCATATTTAAGAGAATCTGGCAGGAAGCAACCTAAACAGGCTGACCTACCCTCCTTTTCTCTAGAATATTAGCCTTCCTCATCTCATAAAGGTGAAATCTATGGTCCTGGCTCCAAAACCCGTGTACTTGAGTATTCTACAGAAACCTATGCTTTATCCAGTTTAGCCATAAAATACGAAACTAAATCCACTGATACTTCTCTACCTCCCTTGCACCCTACTCCAAAGGCTGAAGAAGTCAAAGAAGTTACAACACTCTAAATCTCTTCACAGATAAATATCCAAACCTCTACTCAGCATATAACTATTATGCCACAGTCAAATCATCCTCATAAATTACCACCACCACCCCTCATGGTTGTACCTAGTTTCCTCCTCAACAAATATGCTCCATTAGCTTTACCTCAAGTATTGAATGACATGCCTCAAGATTACCTAAAGCTCCTACCTTGGTTCGTAGGGGAAGATAGTACTTCTGCGCAGAGGCATATTGAAAACTTTTGTGTCTTTGCTGAGAAAGTGAATGTGGAGCACTTAGACATGGTGTTGAGGCTTTTCGTCCAATAATTGGATGGAGAGGCTCGAAAGTGGTTCAAGTCCCTAGATGATAACACAATCACGACTTGGGAAGAAATGGAGAATTTATTCACACTCAAATGGGGAGAAAAGAGGGACCATGGATACATTCTCACAGAGTTCAATGTCTTTAGAAAGAGACACAATGAGGATGTAATGGAATTCATAAAGAGGTTCAATAAGCCCTATAATAATATCCCTACTGAAATAAAGCCTCCCTAAGCAGCTACCAATGTCGTCTTCACGGGAGCTTTTGAACCGAATTTTGGGTTCACCTTAAGGGAAATAAAATCCACATCTCTAGATCAAATCTAGACTGATGCATTGGATGTAGAAGAAGACTTTGCTTCTACTGGTAAATTCAAAGGGAAGACAGAGCATGAAGCCAGAAGAAAGAGCAGGGAGGAGGCTTCTAATTCAAATTATGAGAGGGAATCACAAGAGTACAGAATGGAAGAAATGAATAAGCTGATCAAGGATCTCTCAAATAAGCTGGTTATGCTTGAATTGGAGGCCAATAATTCCATTCTCGTTCCAACAAAATGATTCCAAACTGTGGGTTTAATCCCCAGTATCTGAAGCCTCCACTACAGCTATTGGAGCGTGAAAGGAAGGAGCAGCAAGATCATATCCAACCTCCTCTATACTTGAAAGGAGAGCTAGAGGAACAGGCCGAGGAACTCATAGACAAACAATAGAATTAATTCATCTCTTACTCCGATGATGAGGAAGGTGAAATCACCCTGCAAGAGGAGAAAGAAGGGAAGGAAGTCCCTTCAAAATACCAAGATATTGAAAATTACTGCAAGAAATTCGTGGACTTCATACAAGCTCAACTCCATAAGAAGTATGATCTCAGGTCCTCCAGGAAGAGAACCCGAGTGCAAGAACAAAATGAAGAGTCGACATAAAGAGAACAAAACCCTCCTAGTTCTTCTAGTAAGGGGGAAAAGCCATTAGAAGAGTCTACCCTGTTGGCTCCTGGTGATTTGCAAGATTGGAAAGAACAACTATGCAGGGAACCACATAAAACCACTTTGGAGTCCAAGGACCTAGCCTTCTTGGTCTCAGAGAGGGCTCTCTCTATGTATGTGTTTGTAAATGATATATCTTTATGCTTTTCATTTCTGATTTTAGGCTAGTTATGAAGTTCTAGCACTGTTTGTTTTGTTTTATTGGTTGATAGTTTAATGGTGTGACTAATTGATGGAGTGTTTTATTTTAATAGATAGATTTTGAGAAGCATTAATCCATTGGGCTATGGAGTCATAAAATGATTGAATTATTCATCAAATCTGCAAGGGTTTTCATAGTGAAAGCTAACTATGTTAATTGGATCTCTTAGATTAGATGAAATATGAAATGATAGTAAGTTGTGAAAAAAGTAAATATAAAGGGAAATTAAGAATCCTTTAACTCTAATTCAACAATAAAATCCTTTTAGGTAACTGTTTGAGACAAACCAAAGGACAAGGAAAACCATAGACTTCTTTGGCCAGACTCTAATAAGAAAAATTTTAAGACAAAAATCCAGGAATCCTCGAATTACTTTCAGACAAAGAAAACATTTAGGATTAACAATTAGAATAATTAAAGAGCAATTAAGAATTTTTTAATCAACCAAAAAGACCTTTGCAACAAAAATTTGAGACAGACCAAAGGACAGGGCATACCATAGACTTCTTTGGCATGGACTATAGTAAGTAAACTCCAAAGAAAGGCCTTAAAAATAATATTTCAAGCTACACCAAAGGACAGGGCATACCATAGAATTCTTTAGCTTGAATCTACTGAATCATTTCCAAGGCAACAAGCTAGGTGGAACTAGAGATAAATTAATAATTCTCTAATTACACCTTGCAGAGGAAAACATTAAGATAAAGAAAGTAGACAAAATTAAGCTGCCAAGGCAACATATCTTGATCTAAATTTTATGTTCTTTTATTAGAGAAATAATGGACAGAATGGAAAACAAAGGAAAACATTGACAAAGAAGGATAAATTCACCATTAAAATAGCTCAAGAGTCCTATGAATGTGCTTGTATTACTGACGTTAAAACCAGTTACAATACTCTAGTCCAAAAAGTCTCCACAATTCAGAGTTTTGATGAAGAAGAATCTGGATTTTCCACAGTGTCAGAGAATATATGTCGACGTTTCAAATCTCCATGGAGATCCATCTTTAGGACGATTGAATGAAGAAATGAAAGAAGGACTTAGGTCAAATTTATAGAGAGGAAATTTTTATCAAATCCAGCCTAACCATCAATCCTCTAATCAAAAGCCAACTAGCTAGCCAACCAACGAACACTAAAAATGAATAATACATGCAGTATTTATCGGCAAAATGAGGAGGTGATCCTAAGCTAGGGTTTTAGGTATTTATTATATATTTAATGCATTTTTTACCTTTGAGACCACGCAAGGCCCAAGGAAAAATATCTGTGACTAGCTAACTATAACAATAACTTCTAGTCATAACTGCTAAGCTAACTTTAGGATATTTTTGTCTTTAAGGCTTTCTCATTAACTTTTTTAATAACTTCTTAGTAGCTGAGAAATATCTCTGACTGTTTGTAATAGCTATGATTGCCTTTATTGAAGTGAAATGAGGCTGTAGGTGTCCAAAGTGTGTCCCTAAAAAAGTAAATGTTGTTTTTTTAGTCATTTGGATCTTCATCTATGTCAATCTGCGTTTGAATTATCCGTTAAACTCTATTTAATTCCTTTTAAACTTGGCTTTGTCTCTTGCTGGTTGTCTTACTATTTTCTCCTTTAATTCTGCTTTCTGAGATTTGTCTTTAATGCTTGTGTTCTAATCCTTCTTTCATCTTTGATTTAGAATTTTAATCCTCTTTTCCTTTGTCTGCTTGGTGAATTTGTTTATGTATTTTCCCTTTATCTCTGCGCATTTACTATACACCTTTTTATTTCTTCACCCTGTCTCTGTGGATAATCCTTGTTGTCTTTAGAGGGTTCGCATAACCATCAATGGTCATGATCCATTAATGTTTATGTTGATTTTTCACCCTTGGTTCCTTTGAGTGTACAAAAAATACTGGATCATCATCTAGGGAGTCTGTTTAGACGTTCTTAGGACCTAAAAATGAAATTCATGCATCTATACCATGATTACCTGCACAATACAACAAACTGTTAATTTGAAATCCTGCATTAAGGGGCTTTCTGCATTTATTTATGTCCTTTCAGGCCTAGGTTCATGGTGGTTGCGGGGCTTCATTGCAAAGGCACATGCCTTTTGAGTGTTTGAATCAAGTGGTGGTATCGGATTTTAGCAAGAGGGAGAAGGGTGGTTTTCGCATGTGAGGGAGGCAGTTTTCACATGTGAGGGAAGGCAGTAAGCGGGTTCAGGTGAATGGATGTGATTCCATTGAACGGGTGCTGCATGGTGGAGGGTACAAGCGGTAAAACTGACCATTTCACGATATTTTGAGTTTTTAACCCCCGAGCTTTTAGATGCAAGATATGCGATGGGGACTGTTGGATTGGGATGATGGAGATCAACGATGGTTGGGGAATCTGGAATGATAGGCAAGTTGAAAAGGGTGGGGCCTGAGGTCACATGGTGGAAGGCGAAATGTATGGTGGGGTACTTTATAGCACGGGGACTGGGTTATATGGTCACATGCTTTGTTTATAAAGGTAGGGGGCTTAGTGTAAATGTGGGACTTTTTATAATGCGAGCCTGGGGGTTAATAAAACAAGTGGAGGCACTTGTTATAAGGTGGAGGGAGGGTTATATGAAAGGTTTTTAATGAAACAATAGAGGGTTAAAAAACTTAGAGCAGGGGATTATTTAATTAAAAAATATTTTTAATTAGAAAGGAATGGGTCCCGAATGGTCTAACTTTTATTTTTTGAAACAATGTAAAAAGGAATTTTTACATTGCTTTAATAGAATAAGGGAAAATAATGAAGGTGAGTGGGTTTAATGGGGAAATTTTGGCTTTAGGTAGGGAGAGGGGGTGAAAATGAGAGGGTTAGGTTCAAACATAAGTCCTCAAGGCAGGAGGGTAATTTTGAGAAGGGAAAATGAGATATAGTGGAAAGGTTTAATGAAGATAATGAAGGCAGTGAGATTTCTGAAGATAGCTGAGAGTCAAAGAATGCTATCTTCAGTAGTTTGTATAAAATCCATAGTCACCTAGTGATACTGTAGAATATAGGAGGATAACAGTGGCTCCAGCTGGGGAGGGAATCTCCTTTAGGAGGTGTCAAGAACCTCAGAGTTCAGATCTCTGGAATTTGTAGACCAGTGCCTTGTTTGTACTTGGTAGATTTTTCTTTTTGCAATTACTAATTTGCTGCTACTCTTTGTAATTGTGGCCTCTAAATCCTGAAAAACATGCTTTCTCCAACTCAATTCTACCTACCCATCATTATTTTCTAGCACTTTTTCTTCATTTGGGTGCATTTAGACTAGCAAACCCTTGACATCATTTTCTTTTGAAAGCATAAAACTATCTATTTCTACCCTTATGTCATCCAAAGGCTCATATTAGACAGATGAGCTATTTTGTTCTCTACGTAATCTACTTATCTGTCAAATTTTAAAAAATTTGACAGATTTTCATGCTCTAATATATCAACATGAAATTGGAAGCATGACCAAATCAAGGTTAAGCAGTTTGATTGTCATGAACTGTGGCATTTTGTACATGTTTCACACAGATTTTATTTTGCAAAAAGTTACACTAAAAACTGGGGGCTATAACCTAGAATTTGTCACATCCCTTTCTTTCTGTTTGGTTCAGATTTTTCTTTGGAACCAATATCTTTTCTTCCTACCTACTGATAAGCCAAGTTTAAACAGTTTAGAAAATCCTCATTTTCTAACTTATTAGCAACAATTCAAAATTTGGTCAATCATGATTTGATTGTATGATTGAACAAGACTTCCTTTTTCAAAAGTAGTGGCATTTGGACTTGCACACTTTCAAAAACATTCTTTTTTGGTATGGGGCTTTACCTTTCTTTTATCTTCCCTCTATTATTATTTTCTTTCTTTTTGTGTTTGTTTTTCCGGGACTTTATTTCAGCAATGTTATATACAATGAATTAAGGTTTTAAATTGATATTTTCAACTGAAATAATGCTTGTGCATCCTGCCATTGACAAGACCTCCAAATAATTCTGTTCCATTCATTTCTTGTAGAAATAATGCATTGTTACCTCTTGCAGAATGGATGATGTATGAACCTTTCCATAGATTTTCAAATTTCCCATGTTTGCCTATGTCTTCCCTTCTTGAATCCCACTTCAACGCTTTGTCTCCAATGTTGAAATCATTTTCCTTGGTCCTTTTATCAAAGATATTCTTGACATTTTCCTGCACCTGCTGTGTTCTGTTATACCATTCTTCTCTGGTTTGCTGTAGTTGGATGGTTTGGCTTATTTTTATTTGAATATCATTTTCTTCAGACTGTACTTCTTGGATGAGCTTCATCACTGCCACTCCTAAGCTTGTTGGGAAAACTGCATCTGCTCCATACACTAGCTGATAGGGTGACATACCAATTGATTTTTTATTTGTTAATCTGTCTGCCCACAGTGCATGAACTAGTTTGCTGTGCCATGACTTCTTATTCTCTTCTAACAACTTTTTAATGATGTTCAGCAAACTTTTGTTTGAGGATTCAACCAAACCATTACCTTTATGGTAATAAGTTGTTGAATGTCCCAATGTAATATGATATTTGTGGAAAAAATCCACCATTTTATTGGATCTAAAGGCAACAAAATTGTCAGTAATGATCTTTATAGGACAACCAAACCTAGAAAAAATGTGTTTTCAAGGAATTTGATAATTACTGATTCTGTGGTAGTTCTAGAGGGAATGGCCTCTATCCACTTTGTAAAATAGTCAGCTGTAGTAAGGATCCATTTGTGCTGGGTAGAGGAGCCAGGGTGGATTTCTCTAATAAAATCAAGGCCCCATTTTTTAAAACGAAATTAAACAGAAATTAGATGTAAAGGCAATGGAAGCAATTTTCTTTTGCCTTCAAAGATTTGGTACTTATGACAGGAAATTACCATTTTATGGATGTCTTGAAAGAGGGTGGGCCAATAGTAACCATCTCTAAGGATTTTATTGAGACTGGTTTTCCAATAGAGGTGGTCTCCACATTCTCCTTCATGAAACTCATGCTTGATCTTATCTGCATCTTCTTCTCGCAAACATTTAAGCAATATACCACCAACATTTTTTCAATATAAAACTTTATCTAAAATGCAGAAATTTACAACCTTTAACATTAAGAATCTAGCCTTTGTTTTGGACAAACCAGGAGGGACATTAATATTAAAAAGCACATATAATATATTAGCATACCAAGATGAATTCATAAATGGTTCTTCAATAGGTGGTGTTGTTAGCTCCTTTTTTTCATCTAATGCATTAATCATATTCTTGAAAATTTGTTTCAGCCATGAGTTTATCTAGTCCTTTCCCTTTGATTAGCTTGGTGGGCTTGATTTCCAGATCATATTATAATATAACAATAATCCACTTACCTCTTTTTCCATTAGGATCTTGGGTCCAGATGTCCTTTACCACTATGTGAGGCACAATTGGAATGATGTGTGAATGTAAAATATATACTCTGAAGTCTTTCAGTGCCATGATCAAGGCAAGAGTTTGTTTTTCCATTATATTATATTTCATATGTGCATCTCTTAATGCCTTGCTGAAAAATGCTATGTGCTGCTCCTATCCTTTTATATTTTTTTGCAGTAGGACAACAACAACTGTGTGTTCTGATGCAAACAAAAATATGAAGAAGTCTTTGGTAAAATCAGGGCTAATTAAAACCGGTGTTTGTGTAAGTTCTTGTTTTAATAAATCAAATTTTTTTTTGCTTCTATGGTCCATTTGACTCCCATTCCTTTTTTTAGCATATTAGTGATGTTTCTTAGGAGTTCAACAAGGTTTGTTATGAACCTTCTTAAGAAATTTATCTTTCCAATGAAATATTGCATCTCTTTGATGTTTCTTGGATTACTGATTTGCAATATTCCTTCGATTATCTTCAGGTCAATATTGATCCCTTTTTCAGATATGATGTGGCCTAAAAGATTCCCTTCTTGAAGGCCAAACAAAGTTTTCTTGGGATTCAAAGAAAATCCATATTTTCTGCATTTTCCAAAGACTTTTCTTAAGTGAGCTAGGTGTTATTCATCAGTTTTTGGGTAGATTTTTATGTCATCAAGGTATATCACAATGAAGTAACCTATTTCTTCCAAGAAATAAATATCCATTTCTCTTTGGAAAGTAGCTCCAACGTTCATTAGCCCAAAATGAATTTTAACATACATGAAGGTGCCCCAAGGTGTAGTGAAGGTTGTCTTGTGTTGATCATCTGGGTCTACTAGCACCTGATTGTAACCTGAAAAGCCATCAAGAAAAGATATTCTTTTGGAGCTTACTACCCTTTGTAGTATATGATCCATTTTTGGTAAAGGGTAGTTGCCTTTTAGGTAGGCTTTGTTTAAATTTATGAAATCTATGCATAGCCTAATTTATCCTGTTTTCTTCCTCACTGATACAAGGTTTGAAGACCATTTCGAGTATCTAAGAAGGAATATTATTCCATCATCATACATTTTCTTAATTTCTTTCTCAACTAGTGGTAGTTGCACAAGGTTTATTCTACACAATTCTTTTTTGAAGGGCTTCTGGTTTTCTTTGAGAGGGATCTTATGTTGGATGATCTCAGTGTCATAGGACTTCGAGTTCTCATAGCTCCAAGCAAACACATCTCTAAATTATATGAAAATCTCAGGATATTTCTATTTGATATGAGCTGGCAGTGTTCTGGATAGTTTTATCATTTTCGGTTCTTGTTCACTTCCTATATTGCATTCTTCTATTTCAGCTTCAGTGTGTTCCATTTTTTTCTTTTTAGCAACATCTTTGAAGTAAAAAATTTCCTCTAGAGGAACCAGTCCCTTTGGCAAAGTATTGTCTTTGGACTGCAGCACTTCAAAATATTCCTTTTCAGAATTCATACACAGCTCTATCTCATATGGGTGTTCTTTTTCTAAATAGATTTATATCAGCGTTATCAAGAGGTTCTTCTTTGTAAGTTTGTTTTTTAGAAAAGAAGTCTTCTTCATGATCTGAGTCTAAATTTGACATTTGAAACTCATTTCTAGACTGCAGGAAATCTTCAATCTGTTTATCTCCTTCAAAAACTTGCCAATATTTTATGTTATCTGGGATTGCTGGTCTATATTTGACTTTTACTGAGTATTGTTTGTTATGATAGGGTTTTTTACAAGTACTGGCTGCAAATTCTAGACCATTGACATGGATGTTTTGATTTCTTGGGACAAAGGTAAGATCATATTATTGGAATTTATTAGGAGGTCAAAGACATCATCCCTATATGCTTTCAATCTTGGATTCTTAGCTGTGTATTCTCCCTCAATCTGCCTAATAACTAACTCAAAATCTCCATTGACAGAAGTCCTCTTGGCTCCTAATTTCCTCAATAATTGTAGCCCTAGGAGGAGTGCCTCATATTCTGTTATATTATTAGTGAATTGAAAGTTTAGCTTATATGAGTGGCCTTCTGTACGCTTATTCTCAGTGTTATACACCCAAACACCTGCTCCTGAACCAATTTTACAACAAGACCCATCAAACCTCATACTCCAAAGAGGTTCAATTTCCGATTTGTCATTATGTTGGTCATTGTGGCTGCCACTATGTTGTATATTATTTTATTCTTTATGGTCCCCATTATGTTGGTTATTTTCTATTTGGGCCAACTGTTCTGACTTTCCCTCCTCTTTTTCTTCCTCTACAATTTTTTTCTCATTTTCTGCTACTTGTTCATTAACATTTTCATCATTGTAAAGGATAAATGAATCAAGGTCCATCTGAATATAATACAAAGGGGATTTTTCTGGTTTTTCCTGACTTCTAACCATGTATTTCATATGATTTTCCCTATATAATATTCTTGGTTGGCTAAAGACAGGTATGGTAGCATAGGTCATGTCCATTTGGAGGGTACCTTGAAGTTTAGCTCCCCATGAGTGTGAAAGGAGCATGTCATATTTAGGAGGAATATCAGCCACTGAAATATCCATTAATAGGCTCTTGGATAGCATTTGTGCTAGATTGACACAGGTATATTTGATTAGGCCTAGACATTTAACTCTACTGGAATCAAAAGAGTATAAATATTTGTATGGTCTAGTTATCTCAAGGCCTAATGTTTCTATTACTACCTTTGGCATAAGGCTGTGTGAAGCTCTTGAGTCTAACATCGCATTGTGGAGAATTTTATCATGGATGTTTAAACTAACATAAATTGGAGGAACACCTCCCTCTTGAAATTTTCCTTCTACTTCTGGTCCAAACAGAAGTTTAGGCTTGTCATCATTTAAATTTACATAATCAACATTTTCTCCTATGTTTAAAGCTTTCAAAATTTGGCATATATATACATCTTGAGTGAATAATTCAGTAAGAGACATGGATATTTTTATCTTAGCACTTTCACTCTCCATACTGAAGGGTGTTTGTGTTTTTGAAAGGTTCAAATCAGTCTTATCAGACACTGTTTTCAAAGTAATTTCAGCTTGCTGGTTTTTATTTGGAAACTCAGTTAAAATTTTTTTGTTAGGGGCACTAGCTGCATTGTTAGTGCTATTTTGGTCACCACTATGTTTGCCACTAGGTTGGCTATTTTTGTTTTATTCTTATCAGAACTTTCAACCACTATGCTTGCATTTTCTGTTGTCTTTTTAGGAACATTTTTAGGGATTTTCCTGACAGAAATTTCAGAGTTCTTTCTTTTGGGAGTATCTTGGGTTTTCTTACTTTTGAGGTCATAATGTCTATGTACTTCCATGATGGAATTTTTAAATCCTTATTTATAGTCTTCAGATTCTAGGCTTTCTTCTTCAAATTGAATTGGAGAAAACATGCTTTGTTCTTCCTCAGTGAGGAAAACAGTATCCTCATTATTTACTCCCATAAAATTGATGCGACTTTCCTCTGTTTCTTCAATCACTCCCTCATCCTCATCAGCATAATTTTCTTGGAAATGAGGCTCAATTTCTTGATCAGGACCTCTCTGTCTTATTTGAGGGGGATTTCTCCTAAAGTTTTGGTTTTGGTTTTGATTTTGATTTCTGTATTGAGGAGCTGCTTGGTTTTCTCTGGGGTAATTTCTCTCATTAATTTTTATTTTCTCCATCATCCTTTCCATGGTTCTAGCAAGGTTATAAATATTAGTATCATATGTGGAGGCTACAGCTTCTTCCCTATATGTGACCCTCTTCTCATTTTTCATTATAGCTCTCTTGGAAATCATAATTGCCTCTACACTTACTGCACCCTTTTGCATATCTTCTAATGTGAGAGGGTCTCTTTCTCTTAATTGGTAAGCCATTTCTGGGTCAAACCCATCTGGAAATTTCATTAGAGCTATACCTTGTGAAGGTTTCATGTGTGCAGGGAGGGCATTGTATACACTATTGAACCTAGTGCAGTATTATTGGACACACTCATTAGGGAAATTTTTAGGTCTAAAATGGGCCTCCTAAGAAAATAATAAAATAATAGCTAAACCAATAAAATAATATTTATGAATTTGAAATTCACTTTTTGCACCAAAATCCATGTAACCATGGTTAAATTCAATTAAAAAGTTGTACCAAAATAAAGTTAATAAAAAAATTGTATTGATGTGACTATAAATAAAAATGGGTTTAAAAAAAAAATATCATTGCACAACTAATGCATTTGTCCTTTGTACTTAAATAATTTAAAATAAAATATAAATATAAATTATTAATGAGATGAATATATAATTTACAAATAAATATATGAAAATATATAAATATAATATTTATTGAAAAATGTGTAAATACATGAAGATTATGTAGGATATGCCTTGTCTCTTTCAAAAAATATGAAATGACAATAATAATATTTTATTCAAAAAGTGTGAAATGACATTTATTATGAGTACTTTACTTTATGACTTTAAAAGTACTTAGAGCACTACCATGGTTAACCATGAGTTTTTATCCACCATTGAGAATGTGACAAGTAAGTACCTTTAACTCAAGCAATGCCACCTCAACCATTAGGGATGATGTCATCCCCTAAAATGCGATTGGTTCTCATAAAGTGAATTTTGATTGTACATTTTCTTTAGGAGGCTCATTTTATACCTCAAAATTCCCCTAATACTCCAACGTTTTTCTTAATGTTTTCATATTCTGATAAGATTTGGAGAGGGTTTTTCTTGAGTTCCCATTTGTTTAAGAATAATTGATGAAAAATAGGGAGGTCATTTATGTTATTAGCAATTAGGATTTTAAACCACTTTCTTGCTTCTCCCCCTAAAATTTGAGCGAACATTCTGAGTTTAACAGTTTCATCATCTATTTCTTGTCTGTCAAATTAGTCATTCATTCTATCCACATGTTGTTGAGCAATAGTATAACTACTGGCATCATATAAAGGAATCTTTGACTGATAGTCCTATAGAAGAACAATTAAAGGCAATCGTAGAACTAATGGAGCATACCATGTTGCCATGATATGTGGTTGGGGAAAGAAAGGAGGGTTTACAAAATGAGGAGGAGGGTTAAGTGGAGAAAGGTGAAGAGTGGGGGATGAGGTTAGTACAACATGATTCTGCTGTAAAGTGGATGGGTCTAAAACTATCTGAGTTATCCAACTCTGAGATCTAGTCCTAGACAAGCTTTGTTCTAGGGGTGGGCCAGAGAGGATATTCTACAAGTCTGAGGTTTTTAGGTAGGGAACTTGCTTTGTGGATTAGTCTACTAATAGTTGGGCTTTTGGTTCCAGGAGTCTTCCTAAGGATGTTTTTAGGATTGTCAACTATTGCAGGAGGGTTTGAGTTAGGATGGGATCTAGTACAGATTCTTTTAGAAGCCAGAATTTGGACCCAAGATTTAGAATAGTTGATAGCTTATAATAGTTTTGAAAAAAAAACCAATCTGTGAAAGAAATACTTAATCCATAAAGTATTCTTTATTGGGTTTATTTTGAGGTTTAATGATATCGAGATTTCTCAATGATTTCCCCAGAGGAGTCTGTTATCACAAAATTGCACCTGATAGGCTGCTAATCAGAAAATATCATGTAACTGTTTCAAACCAATCTTTTGACTGAGGCTTAGCCTCCTCAGCCTGAGAGGGCTCTCTCAAGGGTTAATGATATTGAATAAAGATGTAGATGGCTAACTCTATTTAGGAAACAACTTGCTTATGATGAGTGCAGGTTGAAAATCATATCAGTAAGTAAACATTGGGATTATGGAGTTAATCATTTCAGTAATTCAGTGAGTTCACTTGACATGGAAGCTAAGTCAGGTCTGAGTTTTTAGTAGTAGGACACACATATGAAACATGAAAATACACAGTCAATTCATCTATAAAGGAAGTCAGAGCATTGCAAGAATGAATTCTGAGTATTGTAAATGAAAACCACTTCAAATGAGATACATAAAAGGTATAGATAAGATAAGAAAGCACTAAAAAATCATTTAGAATCTTAGGTTGGTCAAGTAACAAATCTTTGTATTGCTGAAATAGTCAATTTACAATAAGCTCCAATTTTCCCAAAAATATCCAACCCTTGACAAATTCCACTCAATGGCCTTTAATAGAGCTGTTACATCATGAGATGTTCTTCCTATAGTCTATATATATTGAATTTTTTCCTAATGACACCTTTCAAAACCATAAAACATCAAATTAATGACAAATAGACACCTATCCTACTTGACAGTCCTATTCCTACTAGGACTCAAACTACTCCTTATTGCCTTTAACAACCTTGTATACTAAAAAATTACATTCTTTGATAGGTATGTTGTCACATGTTTGAATTTAGATGATGGGATTCATCACTTTATGACCACTTAACTGGCCTCCTCAAAATTAGGAAACAAAACCCTGTTTTTTAGGTAAATGGTCTTCTTCTTCCACGAATACTTTGGCTGTCATTTTATCTTCAATTGGCCATCCTTGAGTGTTGAATAAATTATTGTAATGGTATTTAACCCTTCCATAATCTCCAGACGTCCAAAAGGTACTCCAAAACTTGCTAAAAATGCTGAAATAAAGTGCCTATGAAAGTAAGGCAGTTTCGTAGCACACTTTCGTAGCGTTGCAAAACATGCCTTAAACCTCAAAGTTCTTGATTCTTTCCTTTAACATAGTGTTCATCATCATTAAACACATATCCCATACCAATTCCACCTCTTGATAGCATTCAAAACTTGTCAAAAAAGTAAAAAGTGAAGCTACAATAGTTTCGTAGCGTTTTGCTGCCCTTCAAGCCTAGAGGCGCTACGAAACTGCTGAAAAGTGCTGAAAATGCAGTTTTTGTGTAATTTTGAAAATTGAACCCTGTTACTGCCAAAATATTTTCTATAATCATGTCATTAGGCTCAATCAACCATAAACCAACTTACCTTATGCTCCTTGAGGAATTTCCTCCTCATTTACAATTTTTTGAGCTATTGGCTCTTCAATTACAGTCATTTTAAGCCATTTTTTCTCTAATTCTTCATGAATCAGTTCCAGTTGCTCTTGAAGGTCTTGAACCTTTTCTTGCAATCTTCTATTGGTGGCTTTCAACTGATTTTTCATCCTCCTAGCATGTTTGGCTTCTTTCCTTGCTGGAATTGTCCATTTGATGAGATGATGTGTGTTGTCCAAAGTCTTAGAGACAGTGTCCACTTGTTCTTCCCAAATTTCCTTAATTTTTTCAAATTGAGTCTTCTATACACTATGTTTTCTTGATTTTTTTCTCATGACAGTAATTTCATGATTTGCCACTTTCAATTTTTCTTCAAGGAGCTGCAACTTTGTTTTTTCCATCACCTTCTCTTTTCCCTTCTTAGATTTGCTGACTGTATCCTTATCTGGAGGTGATGAAAGGTCAATAACCTCTTGAGGTGGCTGATCTATGTTAGTGAGTGGTTAGACTTCTTTACTGCTCTCTAATAGCTTCCTAGCATGCCTTGTCATAGGCTTTCATGCTTGGAACATGAAGCCTCCATCTTCTCCCTCAAACTCTAACTTTGTAGATTTAGCATTATTTAACTTCTACCCACCTTCCTATATAAAATTAGCTTGGACAATAGGAGTTTCCTCTATGTCAATGGAATATAAATTATTCTCTATATTTCCCTTAGCTTCTGCTCCGTCTTTGTAATATCCTAAAATCGAGACTGCTAGCAAGGCATGCCTGAAAAACACATTTTTTAGGAATGGATGCTACAACACTTGAAATCAGCCCTTGGATCCCTTAAATCTAATAATATAAGATCCAAATCCAAGAGAAGATAATAAAAAAATCAAACTAGGTAGGTTAAAAAAATCTCCCACACCCAGTATGGCTTGAAAACTGACCAAATAAGGGACTGCAACAATACAAAAGAACACTGCCTAGAAAATAACGCAGTTTTAGATAGAAGTAGTAAGAGACAAATATGACAGCTCAAAAATAGCTTATACAACAGTAAATCAGATTTATAATGTGGCCCATTCAGTGTATAAGAGAAAGATAGAAGACTTTAATGAGAAAAACACTCTAAAAGAGGTGTTGCAACAATTGTATTTCACTGCAAAGCCTTGACAACGTTATTTTTATGAGTAAACAATAGCTATACGTTACAAATCAGATCTAGGACATATCTGTGTACAAAATATTAGATCTATATCATATCTGTACACTAGATTGTCTCTATTTTACATACCCCTTGGGGTTTGCAGAAAAACATGAAGCATATGGAGCAGATCTGAGATCTCATGCAACAGATCAACAGATTTCCGTAGAATTCCTGAAGCTTATATAGGAGTATTAAGATCATATCTGAATATGACATGGATAAGAACAAAAATCCATGGATCACCATAGTGAGAGACAAATTCTCATCACTAGAGATCACTCCTCAAATGTTGCCAAAACTCCTTGCAACTTTCCTCTTGCAGATAAAAAAATCCTGGAAGACAAACTGCGATGTATCCTTGATGAAAAATTTCACCTAATGCCAAGGTATGGATCTAGAGCTTTGATGATACAATACACTCTTTCCAATGTGATAGAAGACTTTACTAGTGAAAAGGGGCACTAGAATGGCTTAGATATGAACAGATGTAGCCTCCACTTGCTAAAGCTTACAAAGACAGAAAAACCCTCAATAGGAACTACGTTGTAGTTGGAAGTAGAAGCTTGGCCAAATGCTTGATAGTGGACATGAAATACAAGACTCTTCTAAGAGGCCTCTCAAGGAAAGAGGTGGGATTCCTGATCAGGAACACCTAAGTGATAAAAAACACTATTCTCAGCTAAACAACTAGAGAATGAGAAGTGTCTAAATATACAAATCCTTTCAATACAATATGTTAAAAAACCCCTCTCATGCTGCTCTCCTTTTTCATTTATAGGATGAAAGCCTTGCAAAACCCTAACCATATAAAAGGTTTAGCTCCTTTCACATGTGTAGCCTCCAACTAGATCTGCGTTGTGCATCTAGACAACGTTGTGGATTTGGTCCTGTTGACCCAGTCAATTGGCACAACCCCTTTCACACATGAGGGAATTTAACTAAGGTAGCCCAGATTTAGAATTTTTCACATGGGCATTGATTTATTTTATTGTTTAAGGAGTTTAATTTGTCCTCCTTTACAATTTTATTCTTGTAACAAGAAAATGAAAACAAAATTGAATATTCCTATTAGCTTGGGCTAATTAGGAATATTACAGTCCTCCCCTCCAAAATTTTGCTTATCCTCAAGCAACTGATAAGGTGAGTGATGCAACTAATTTCCTCCTCCATTGGTGACACAAACATGAGTTAATATTCTCGTTGTACCAAGTGTTCACCAAACCATCCCTCCATGACTTGCTCCACCAAAGTTCTCATGAGATACAAATAGTTCATCCCATAAGAAGACAATAGATCATAGGAAACAAACATGGTATGTCCAATGTTCTCCCTGAAGTATGAGACATAAAGTACATGGGGAGTAGCCATTCTATATGGCTCATGCATTCCTTCCCACCTTCCTCCATATATCCCTATGAAATGTACAAGTACATCATCCAGATATGGAATCAAAACAATGTACATACAAATAGAAATTCCTGCATATGGAGGTGGGTCATAGTCTCACATGTGGAACCAGCAAAGAGCATCTCCTGTCTACATCAGATCCAGATATGGTAAGTAGTTTTACCACCACTTACTTGCTGCCCAAGTCATCTCACTATTACAGAAAATGTGAGATATATTTGGTGCCTTTGGGAAGCACCCATCATGAAAATAAATCTCCCTTTGCACATCAAGGGAGTAGCCAAATTCAGAATGTTTAGTGGCCCAACAATTTCCATGAGATTTACATGATACATTTCTCCTTTTAGGAGTCATGGCCTGCATAAAAATGGTAAAAGAACATGTACAATCAGAAAAATAAATTTACTTTACATGAAAATATCCTTTACTAACAAAGTCTCTCATACACATGGAGTTGTGCATGGATCTCCCTTCTCTTTCCAAAGAAGGAAGAGATGGATGATATGATTATTTCATAGAGTCCCTTGGTTTCCCCAACTCCACATAGCTCATGAATTCTTGAAAATACTGATATAGTTCTTCTTCCAAGCCTTCCCAATAAAATCTCCTCATGATGATGTTGTAGATCCTCATGGAATATAGTTGGCTGAAACAGAACTCCTTGTAGGATTCTTGTAGGATCTTATGCTTGAGCTTAGAAGCTCTAGGAAAAAAGATTCTACCATGATGATAGATGAATTATCCTTGGACTAAGTAGCCCTATTCATGTAGTTGTGCATCAAGTATCATACATGTGTGAAGATCTTTGGAATAATCCACCAGCAGTTGGGATTTTCAATACAGATCTACACTGCTCAACAATGACAGCGCTGATGATGCATCAACAGAAATGTCTGTCATGTCGCTGATCCTTCTTTTGACATATCCTATGCCAAAGATATGTGTTGGAAGGTTGTCCCTTCCATTCTTCTCCTCCCACAGCACAGTATCATAAAGGAGAGTGGGTGATGATGATAGGGGAAAAAAAATTCCCTGCTCCTTGAGCTTACCCAACTCTCCCAGTGTTGTAGCTTTGTCTCCAAGTGCTCCAAACCATCCTGGATCTAAATTTGGAGTAGCAAGTTGTGAGGTATCCCCCACAAAATCTAAATCAGGTGGCCTCCCAGGTGGTTTGCCACTAGATAATGAGGCTTCAAGGACCATCCTCATATGTAGAATAGATGGGATCCTCATGTCCCTGCTTCCACTGTGCAATTTCAACTCTGTTTCATGTGTGGAAGTCTCATGAAATCTAGAGACCCCTCTTAGTGGTGTAAGAGTTCCTCTGACTGGAGAATTTTCCCCATCTTATGATAGTGGATCAGCTTTGTGATCCCTCCTTTGTTCTATCTCATTGTCTTTTAGCAAAGGCACATGCTGCTCATGTCCTCCATATCGAAGATCCTTAGGAATCCCTTGCAAAGGTGCAAGAACCCCTCTAGTTGAAGCCATTGCTTCATCTACATCTCCAAATGAAAATAGATCTTCACTTGCTATCACAGTGCTGGAGGATCTTCTCTGCTCTTTCTCTCCCTTCTCCTCATCAATGGAGAATGCTTCATCATTAAGAGATCCTTTTTCTTGATCTCTTACTAAATAAGGAACCATCATGTCTTCTCTTTGAGAAAAGAGATCTTGTTGTAGTGGGGCTTTTGCCTCTGGAAAATTGTGCAGCAGATATTCAACCCCATCAAAAATGTTTAGGACTGGATTTGGCTCCATGGAATCTGCCAACTTATGCAAAGATTCGGATTTCTTGGGCTTGATTTGATTTTCCCAAGAATTCTTAGAATGTCTCTCATCAAATATTGTCACTAGTCTCCCAGTGAACCTTGTGTAAGAAGATATATTTATCCCTTTCAAGGAAGAGGACTCAAACAACCACCAAGCATAAGACTTTCCTTGAAAATGGAGCACTGCTACTCTCAAGGATTCTTCTTCTGACACTTGATGCAGCTGAAAATATGTGTCCAGCTTCCTTACCCAAGACTTGGCTAAGTCTTTAGGTGATCCATCAAAAGTAGGTAGAGAGAATCTACCCAAATTGTGTTGAAGGCACCCTCTTCTTCTACTGTAGGTGTTGGATCTTGTTTCTTTGAGTTGACAAAACTCAGGGAGACTAAGGCACTCTTTTAATCTCTCTGATAGAGACTCATATTCTTGGAGATAATCACCAAGATATTCTTCCTTTGGTGTTCCTCCTTCCCCTTATTTCTTTGGAAAGAAAGTAGGCATGTTCCAACGTTGCAGATCAGGTTGTGTGGCTGAATGCTCACACACATGGTCAGAAGTACTGGGGCTTTATTTATGTAAGAATCCTCCTGAGGGATCTACATGTCTCTCCCTCTTCATTCCCCGGATTTCTTCCTTCAGTACATACATAGCTTGAGAAAGATTTTTTGTAAATTCTTTTCTCTGCAAACTTCCAGTAAAAGGGATCTTGCCCTTTTCTTCTATGTATTCAGTGTAACCACACTTATTCATCAATATTTTATTTCCATGAAAATACATATTTTATCTTTAATCAGCAAAGCATAGGCTGTGCCAAGAAAGATGCTCTGATACCACTGTAATATCCCAAAATCGAGACTGCTAGCAAGGCATGTCTGAAAAAACACATTTTTTAGGAATGGATGCCACAACACTTGAAATTAGCCCTTGTATCCTGTAAATATGATAATCTAAGATCAAAATCCAAGAGGAGATCAGAAAAAAAATAAAAATAGGTGGGTTAAACAGATCTCCCACACCCAGTATGGCTCGAAAACTGCCCAAAGAAGGGACTGCAACAATACAAAAGAACACTTCCCAGAAAATAACACAGTTTTAGATAGATGCAGTAAGAGACCAATATGATAGCTCAAAAATATCTTATAAATAGTAAATCAGATTTACAATGTGGCCCATTCAGTGTACAAGAGAAAGATAGAAGACTTTAATGAGAAAAACACTCTAAAAAAGGTGTTGCAACAATTGTATTTCACTGCAAAGCCTTGACAACGTTATTTTTATGAGTAAACAATAGCTGTAGGTTACAACTTAGATCTAGGTTAGATTTTTGTACAAAATATTAGATCTATATCAGATCTGTACACTAGATTGTCTCTATTTTACATACCCCTTGGGGTTTTCAGCAAAACATGAAGCATATGGATAAGATCCGAGATCCCATGCAGCAGATCTGTAGATTTATGCAGAATTCCTGAAGCTTATACAGGAGTATTTAGATCAGATCTGAGTATGGCATGGATAAGAACATAAATCCATGGAGCACCATAGTGAGAGACAAATTCTCATCACTAGAGATCACTCCTCAAATGTTGCCAAAACTCCCTGCAACACTCCTCTTGCAGATAGCGTAGTCTTGGAAGAAAAATTGTGATGTAGCCTTGATGAACAGTTTGGCCTGATGCCAAGCTATGAATATGGAGCTCTGATGATCCAATACACTCTTGCCAATGGGATAGAAGACTTTTCCAGTGAAAAGAGGCACTAGAATGGCTTACATATGAACATATGTAGCCTCCACTTGCTACAGCTTACAAATACAACCAAACCCTCAACAGGATCTACATTGTAGTTGGAAGTAGAAGCTTGGCCAAATTCTTGATAGTGGACATGAAATGCAAGACTCTTCTAGGAGGCCTCTCAATGAAAGAGGTGGGATTCCCGATCAGGAACACCCAAGTACTAAACAACACTATTCTTAGCTAAAAAAATAGAGAATGAGAAGTGTATTAATAGAAAAATCCTTTCAAGACAATATGTTCAACAAACCCTCTCATGCTACTCCCCTCTTTCATTTATAGGATGAAAGCCTTGCAAAACCCTAACCATCTGAAAGGTTTAGCTCCCTTCACATGTGTAGCCTCCAACTAGATCTGTGTTGTGCATCTAGGAGGAACATTGCATCTGGATAGCGTGGTGGATTTGGTCCTATTGACCCAGTCAATTGTCACAATCCCTTTCATATATGAGGGAATTTAACTAAGGCAGCCCAGATTTAGCCTTGTTCACATGGGAATTGATTTATTTTGCTATTTAAGGAGTTTAATTTGTCCTCCTTTACAATTATATTCTTGTAACTAGAAAATGAAAAAAAACTTGAATATTCCTATTAGCTTGGGCTAATTAGGAATATTACAGTCTTCTACAACCACTTGCTTCTCTTCCAAAACTAGTGTTTTACTCCTAGTTATCCTTTTGTTTCCTTGTTTGCTAAGAGTTTGTTTCTGTTTTGCAGGTGGGACACTTGGTGTATCAAAAATTTGCATTATCTCTGACTCCTTTATAATTTTTTTACTTGTTTATGCTCTTGCAGGTTCACTTGGCTCTGCTGCCAATGGTTTACTCTATTCTGATACTAGTGGTGATGGAATTTTCCTAGGTTTAGGAGCTTTTGAAGGAGTTAGAGCATCCAACTCAAAACCATTGACAAACAAGAATGAGGACCAATCTCTGCCTAACCTTTTAAGTTAAGCTAAAACCAATAACTTCATTAAGCCATGATGAAATAATGATGTCTCACTCCCCTCAGACTTTGCTTGAACCTTATCATCCATCTTTGTCAGACTTCTATGCAGATAGAAAGGTAGATCAAGGGAAATCTTACCAGTGAAGTGCAGAAGTAATTTGAAATGATATGAGTAGAATTTGTGATATATATATTCACAAGTAAAGTACTTTTGGATGATGAGTAGAAATTTTGAATAGTTGTATTTAATGAAGTTTCTTGGGATAGCATTGGTGAGGTCCATTTTAGAATGTTCCGGCTTCATGAATTCTTTGCATTGTTCCATATTAAACTTGAAAAATTTGAACCAGTTCTCTTGACCTCTTGGAATCTTTGTGGTAGCAGCAATAACCTCTGGTGTGATGGAAAAATTGAGCATTCCCACTTTAGTGGCTATTCCACTGAAATTCAAAGAAAACTCCTTGGATACCTGTGTATGACAGCCCTGCAATTTCTCATAAAACTGTAGGCAACCTGCCCTTCTGAAGGCTTCCATTACTGCTGAATCTTCAATGATTACTTTCATGTCTACAGGTTCATATCTCAAACATTGTCTACCTTTGTGTATTTTAATTTTCTTTGCCATAGTTCTTCTAAGAATTACTCAGCTATGCTTGATGATGTTCAACCTCTATTGATGATGTTCGAAGTAAAACTTTGAAGAAACCAGCCACAACTTTGGCTTAGTACAATAGCTCTCCAGAGCTCAAATATTACGCAAGGAGGAAAACGAAATGAGAATGATTGAATTAGGAAAGGATTTGAAGTTTGAATGTCTTCTCATGACTCAATGATGACTTCTAAATTACCTAAACTAACCATGATGACTACAGACTTGAGCATGTACCTTTATTTTATCCCTCCATGACTCGAAATCATCTAACTTATCCTTTCCAAAATTATTTCTGACACCTAACAGCTAGACTGACAAGACAGACAGGAAATCATGCTTTTGTAGTGATTTTAGTGTTAATTTGACTTTTTTCGCTACAAAACTATCAGTAGTTTCATAGCGAAAAGTGACTTTTTGTAGTGCAATACGCTACGAAATTGTGGTTTCTTGGCTAATTTGGCATTTTCGGTACAAAAAATTTGGAAAATGAAATAAGTTAGAGAATGATGAATGATGTGACATGAAGGAGTTTGAACATGAGTGGGTTTAGACCTTATAATAAACTTAAAACATAAAAATTAAATATTTCCCTTGACCAAACCTAAAAATGAAACCTACAATCCTATTTTGACACATGAACTTATTTAACCTTGTCAAACTGATGTTTCAATTTTTTTGGGTGATAATAGAGTCTACGAAAAACAAGTGGAGTCAGCAGACCTACCAAAAACTAGTGGAGTCACAATGTGGAGGATTTTTAATTGTTTTATGGCTAGCTATTGTCCACCATCAGCAACCAGGTACCATTCTTGGCTAACACTTGATTCATCTAAGTTTGCAAGGGGTTTTTTGAGTTCTTGAGGAATATTTTAAGTTGTTAATTACTCAGTTCCCCAGTATGGTCACCATTATGTTTTCTACTCGTGATTTGCAATATTGGCAAGAAAAACTCTACAAGGAACCACATCAAACCACTTTGGAGTCAAAGGACCTAGCCTTCCTAGACTCATAGAGGGCTCTCTCTATGTATGTGTTTTTAAATGATATATCTTTATGCTTTTGCTTTCTGATTTTAGGCTAGTTATGAAGTTCTAGGACTGTTTGTTTTGTTTGAATGGTTGATAATTTAATGGTGTGACTAATTGATGGAGTGTTTCAGTTGAATAGATAGACTGTGAGAAGCATTAATCCATTAGGCTATGGAGTCATAAAAGGATTTAATTTTTCATCAACTCTGCAAGGGTTTTCATAGGGTAGGCTAACTATGTTAAGTGGATCTCTTAGATTAGAATAAATATGAAATGATAATAAGTTGTGAAAACAATAAAGCTAAAGGGAAATTAAGAATCCTTTAACTCTACTTCAACAAGAAAAGCCTTTTAGGTAACTATTTGAGACAAACCAAAGGACAGGGCAAACCATAGAATTCTTTGACCAGACTCTAATACGAAAACATTTAAGACAACAATCTAGCAATCCTCAAATTAATTTCAGATAAAGAAAACATTTAATATTAACAGAAAGTATAATTAAAGAGAAATTCAGAATTCTTTAATCAACCAAAAAGACCTTTGCAGCAATAGTTTGAGACAAACCAAAGGATAGGGCATACCATAGAATTATTTGGCATGGAATCTACTAAGTAAACTCCAAAGAAAGGCCTTAAAAATAATATTTCAAGCTACACCAAAGGACAGGGCATACCATAGACTTCTTTGGCTTGACTCCACTGAATAATTCCCAAGGCAACAAGCTAGGTGGAACTAGAGAGCAATTTAAAATTCTCTAATAAGACCTTGCAGAAGAAAACATTAAGATACAGAAAGAAGACAGAATTAAGGTGCCAAAACAACATATCTTACTCTGAATTTTATATTCTTTTATTAGAGAAATAATGGAAATAATGGAGAACAGAAGGAAAGCATTGAAAAAGAAGGATAACTTCACGATTAACATAGCTCAAGAATCCTGTGAACGTGCTTGTATTACTGATGTTAAAAAAAGTTACAATAATCCATTCCAAAAAATCTCTGCAACTCAGAGTTTTATCAAATCCATCCTAACAGTCAATCCTCTAATCAAAATCTAACTAGCCAGCTAACCAAACAACACTAAAAATGAATAATACATGTATTATTTATCTAGAAAATGAGGAGGTGATCCTAAGCTAGGGTTTTAGATTTGTATTTATTACAGATTTAATGAGTTTTTGAACTTTGAGATCGTGCAAGGCCCGAGGAAAAATATCTGTGATTGACTCACTGTAATAATAACTTACATTGTTAACTACTAAGCTAAATTTAGGATATTTTTTATTTTAAGGCTTTCTCATTAAATTTTTTAATAACTTCTCAGTAGCTGAGAAATATCTCTAACTGTTTGTAATAACTGTGATTTCCTTTATTGAAGTGAAATGAGGCTGTAGGTGTCCAAAGTGTGCCCCTGAAGAACTAAATGTTGTTTTTTTTTATTCATTCGGATCCGCCTCTATGTCAATCTTCGTTTGAATTATCCTTTAAACTCTGTTTAAGTCTTTTTAAACTTGGATTTATCTTTTAAACTTGGATTTTTCTCTTACTGATTGTCTTACTGTTTTGTCCTTTAATTCTGCTTTTTGAGATTTTTCTTTAATCCTTGTCTTCTAATCCTGATTTCATATTTTATTTAGACTTTTAATCCTCTTTTCCTTTGTCTGCTTGGTGACTGTGTTTATGTATTTTCCCTTTATCTCTGCGCATCTACTATACACCTTTTTATTTCTTCACCCTGTCTTGTGGATAATCCTTTCTATCTTTAGAGGGTTCTCATAGCCATAAATGGTCATGATCCATTGATGTTTATGTTGATTCTGTGCCCTTGGTCCCTTTGAGTGTACAAGCGTTACTAGATCATCATCTAGGGAGTCTGTTTAGACATTATTAGGACCTCAAAAATGCAATTCATGCATATCTAGGATGATTACCTACACAATACAACAACTGTTAATTGGAAATCCTACGTTAAGGGGTTTTATGCATTTATTTATGTCCTTTAGCGCCTTTTGGAGGGTTACAGAGGTTCATGGTGGCTACGGCGCTTCATTGCAAAGGCATAATCCTTTCGAGAGTTTGAATCAAGTAGTGGTATTAGATTTTGGTGGGAGGGAGAAGGGTGATTTTTGCATGCGAGGGAGGCAGTTTTCACATGTGAGGGAAGGTGGTAAGTAGGTTCGGGTGGGTGGATGTGATTCCATTGAACGGGCACCACATGGTAGAGGGTAGAAGCAGTAAAACCATCCATTTCACGAGATTTGGAGTTGTTAACCCCCTGGGATTTTAGATGCGCAATATGCGATGGGGACTATTGGATCAAGATGATGGAGATCAACGGTGGTCGGGAAATCTGGAATGATAGGTAGGTCGAAAAGGGGGGCCTTATGTCATGTGGTGGAAGGAAAAATGTATGGTGGGGTCCTGTTGTGGCCAGCAACAACCCCCTTTTTATTTAATATTAGTAATAATACTAAATAAGTGGGGACCCTTAGTTAAAAATTCAAAAAAATCATTTAGTACTTGTTTTCCTTTTCAAATAAAACTTTCTATCATATCTTAGGAAAATTCCTTAGAAAATCCTTAAGAAACACTTAAGTTTACGATAGATTATAATAAAATCTTTCTTTGAGCGAAATAGCGCATCCATCGCAAATGGTAGATATCTTCTGAAAAACTGAATCTTTTAAATTGCGACTTTGCGATATTGTGATAACGCGATCCAAAAAAGCCTATACATTAAAATATTGGTCGCAAATCGCATATCGTACAAAAGACGTTAAACGAATACTTTTTATATGTTATATTTGTGATTTGCGATTCTGCTATATTGCGATTTTGCGATATTATGAGGATGCGATTTATAAATATTGCGATATGCGATAAGTGTGTTTTGCGATGACTGTGATCTGCGATATTACGATTTTGCGATATTGCACAACAAATCGCAGATCACAATGTCACAGATTCATAAAAGCGTGTTGTCCAAAGAAAATCCTTCCATAAATCAATATCCGTTATGCGCTTTAATAATTGGATTAAATGAATGGATTGTCAATTATTGATAAATGGGATTTTGTTTTGATTGAAAGGTCGTTTCACATTAAAATAATATATTTCATCCACCTTCAGCATTTAAAACTATCTCATCACATTTCTCATGTCATTACTCTCACTTAATTTGTAAAACCACAGCCGCATCAATTGCAAACAGAATGGAAACAAAAGGTGGAAGAAAAAGCAAAATCAATTCAAAGATTGACAAGATTAAACTGGGATTCTTACTGGACATATCTAGTGAAACCACACAGTCAACACAATGTGCTTAATTGCATCATTAATTCTGCTGAGAAGATTGCGCCTACACTTGCTGATTCTGTCTTTTCAGGACAGTTGAAATTTGAAGTCGGCCAACCACCTCTTCTCAAAACAATGTTGGATGCTTGCAAGTTCAAAGATCAAGTTCATAAGTAGTTATTTAATAGTCTTTATTTTTAGACTTAGTTTTAGTTTTACTGTATTTTTTCCTAAGAAAAGGACGGTCATTTAAACCGAATCCTTAATTTTTGTAATAAACTATTTTTAGATTTAGCTAGTAGTATTTAAACCCTTCTCATGCATTTAGAGAAGGGTTCTAAAATTTGTCAAGAACTTATCCTCAGAACATGCATTTCTGCACCCTCAGAGGAGGCTTTGACAAATGAATGGATTGATATTTATTGATACTTGTGTCTAATATCCATTACTGATGTTTCATTTTTGTACTCTTAATTGATATTGGATTAGGAAGAGATAAATCATTATTGCTTCTAGCTCACGAGTAGAACCATCTATAAATGGTATTTCTATCTCTTAACTGTTTCTGTTTCTATGCTAAAAGTGATATTTATTTTTGGTTGTTTATATGTTAATGTTTGAATACTTGAGTTATCATTTGGCATTTTTGTACTATGATAGCAATTTATTTGTACTTGATATATGAATATTTTAATATGTGATATGTATTTCATAACTGTTTCATCTAATTTTTTATATGAAATAGTTTATCTTTATTGAATTCTTTTCTTATGATAGTTGAATGATTTTTATTATCAATTATTATCTGAAATCATTTTAGATCGCATAACTGGAAAAATTTACATCCCGGGTTAGTTTAGAGTTAGATATTTCTTAGAATTTAGTTTGCATATAAATAGAAATAGATTAAAAGCATTTTCACTTAGGAATCTTAGATAAGAAATATCAATTCTCAAACACACACACACATATTGGGAAACTGGTCCCATTATCCCCAGTCAGACCCACTACACCAAACGGAAAAGGAACTGCTAACCAATGTCCGGACCAGGTGGGTATCCCTCTTGTTGTAGACCCGATTTTCAGGGCTTCAACAGGTCCTTTATAGTGGAGCCTGGGTTATATGGTCGCGGGCTTTGTTTATAAAGGCGAGGGGCTTAGTGTAAATGTGGGGCTTTTTATAATGCAGGCTTGAGGGTTAATTAAACAAGTGGAGGCGCTTGTTATAAGGTGGAGCGAGGGTTATATGAAAGGTTTTTAACTAAACGAGAGAGGGTTAAAAACGTTAGAGTGGGGGCTTATTTAATTAAAACATATTTTTAATTAAAAAGGAATGGGTCTCGAGTGTTCTAACTTTTATTTTGAAACAATGTAAGAAGGAATTTTTACATTGTTTTAATAGAATAAGGGAAAATAATGAAGGTGAAGGGGTTTAATGGGGAAAATGTGGCTTTAGGTAGGGAGAGGGGGTGAAAATGAGAGGGTTAGTTTCAAACACAAGTCCTCAAGGTAGGAGGGTAATTTTGAGAAGGAAAAATGAGATATAGTGGAAAGGTTTAATGAACATAATGAAGGCAATGAGATTTTTGAAGATAGCTGATATTCAAAGAATGCTATCTTTAGTAGTTTGTATAAAATCCATAGTCACTAGTGATACTGTAGAATAGAGGAAGATAACATGCCCCTCACAAAGCCATTGCACCCACTTCCATGAAACAAGGCCCTGATCCTCCCAAAAATGAGAAGTCCATAGCTATACCCTTGAAACTTCCCAACCCTCCTAAAGAGTAGTTCAAGGAAGTTATTATAGAAAAATATCCCATAGCCTTTAACCTCCAGAAAGAATTAGAGAAGGTTAAGATCCCAATTCCCCTGATCGAGCTCCTAAAATAGCCTTCATACAAAGCCCAAGTGTCCCAATTCATGCTGCCCCATGGCATAAGCCCTCTGCCTAATATCCTCAATCTCCAAGAAGAAAGGCCCATGGTAGTATTTTTACCTCATGTAGAAGAGAAATAATCAACCACTCCCCCATTCTATGTGACTCTACTTATACATGACCTATTATTGCACAATTGCATGTTGGATTTTAGGGCCTCACATAACCTGTTGCCATTGTTTGTCAAGGAGCAGTTGGGGTTATAGATTACCAGGCCTTATAAAGACCTGCATTCTTTTGATTCCAAGAGAGTGAAATGATTGGGCATGATAAAATATCTGGTAGTAAACTTAGCCCAGATTCTGGCCAAGAGTGTGGTAATGGACATTATTGTAGATGATATCCCAGCTCGGTTTGGAATGTTGCTGTCCAGATACGAGGGTTCCAAGATTGGAGGATCCATAAAGCTTGACCTCACCTATGACACTATTCTAGTATTCTATGGGGAGGAAAGAATATTATAATGTGAATCCAGATTCGTGAAGATGGTCACCAAAGCTGATATTTCCATAAATTCTCCGGTATATGGTAAGGAGGGTGAATTCTCTTGTATTATGCTCGAGGAGGATGAAAATTTCCTGCAAGAAACGAAGGACTATCCTCTAACACAGAAGAATCCTATGAGTAGAGAGGAAAACAAGATATGGACCTTGCATTTTGATGGAGCTTACTCACGAGAAGGAAATGGGGCCGGGGTACTCTTGATATCACCAGAAGGTTGCTTAGTTCCCCTCTCCTTTAAGTTGGAATTTGAAGCCACAAACAACGTGGCTGAGTATGAAGCCCTAATTTTAGGATTGCAGGCAGCACGGAACATGAACATATAGAATCTCAAAGTTTTTAGAGATTCAAAGCTAGTAGTGAGGCAAGTCAGGAGCCAATTCCAAACTAAACACCCATAGCTCAGAGCCTACAAAAATGAGGTATGGGATTTTGTTGAGAACTCATTTTTTTCTTTTAACATTCATTTCATGCCGAGGGATAAGAAAAGAATAGAATACTCACTAGCTGTGGCTCCTAGTATTTTCTGCCCCCGGTAGAATCCCCTGCTCAGATATGAGGTTGAAGTGCAATACCGTCCCTCCATTCTGGACAACGTAAAGCGTTGACAAGTCTCCGAGGATGAATAGAAGGTCAAGAATTTTTTCGAAATGGTGGGTGAGTTCTCAAGTATGGTGATTGACTTAGTCACCGAGGAAGATAGTCAAGAGCCAAAAAGAATCTGGGAAGAGACACTAGCTGGGCACTGAGTGTTGTAATTAAAGGGAAATGTGTTAGACATTGGGTTCAATGCTCCTCATGTGTTTCACAACATGTACTAACCGCCTCTCATGGATCCTAACTTTGGCGATTGTAATGGATACTAACACCTACGGGTTTTGGTCTAATGGAAATTGTGATTCAAACAAGTGGTATCAGAGCGACAGGTCTAGAGTTCGAAACTCATCCAGCTCGTGTTGGGGGGGAGATTGTTGGACATTGGGTTCGATGCTCCCCGTGTGTTTCGTGACATGGAATAACTACCTCTCGTGGATCCTAACTTTGGTGATTGTAGCAAAGACTAATTCCTGCAGGTTTTGGTCTAATGAAAATCATGATTCCAACAAAATGTCATTCCCAGGGGTCTCGTTCCGTTGGAGAGATTGTTTGACAAGAATTACATCTTGGTGAACCCCAGCAAAATGACCCTCGACGAGCCTGTCAGGGACGTGAATGTTAGGACAAAGGAAGGCTTGAAGGTGGTGAAGCTATCAAAAGGGGTCCCTGAAGAATACCAAGATCATTACCTCAGGCTGTTTCAATAATATATTGATGTCTTCACTTGGTCATACTAGGATTTGAAGAATTTTGACATTGAAATTATATAGCACAAGATACCACTCAAAGAGGACACTAAGCCTCATAAGAAGAAGCTAAGATATATCAATCCTCTTCTTCTCCCATATATTGGAAGGGAAATAAAGAAGATGCTACAGGAAAAGATCATTTTCCCTCTAAGATACTTCGAATGGGTGGCGAACCTGGTACCCGTAAGGAAGAAGAATGGAAAAATTAGGCTCTATGTGGATTTCTGCAATCTGAATAGAGCTTCAATCAAAGACAACTATCCCCTCCTAAAGATGGACCAAATATTGCAAAATGTGGTGGGATCCTCCCACATGTCCATGATGGACAACTTCTCAAGATATAATCAAGTGGAAGTTCTCCCGGAAGACCAAAAGAATATGGCGTTCACTACGCCTTGGGGAACTTTCATGTACGCCTGAATGCCTTTTAGCCTGATAAATGTTGGGACCACATTCTAGTGTGCTATGGACATCTCTTTCATATAATAGCATGATAAGTTCATGGTGATTTACCTATATGACATCACTGTTTTATCGAAGAGTGACACTGAACACATTGAACATCTTCGATGAACCTTCAACAAATGTCGTAGGTATGGCCTATCCCTAAACCCTAAAAAATCCATGTTTTCCCTAGAAGAAGGAAAGTTACTGGGAAATATACTAACTAAGGAGGGAGTGAATATTGATTTGAAATGGGTAGAGGTGATAAACGAAATTTCTCTACAAAGAAAAAAAAGGAGGTACGAATGTTCCTAGGGAGGATAAATTTCCTAAGAAGATTCATACCAAATTATGCCGAGATCATCTAAAACATCACTAAAATGCTAAAGAATAATATTGAAGTGAGTTGGATCCCTCAATCGAGGGATTCTTTTGACAGAATCAATCAGGCATTTGTAGAAGCTCCAATGCTGATAGGTCCATATTATGGGAAGCCCTTCATGATTTTCTCTTTCGCCTCTCCTCATACAATAGTTGTAGTGCTGCTATAGAATAATGAAAAAGGGCATGAAAAACCTATTGTGTTATTTAGCCAGGTGCTGTGAGATGGCGAAGTGAAATAAAATATCCTAGAAAAGAAAGCGTACACTTCGCTCAAATCTCTAAAGGCATTTCGGGTGTATTTGTAACAACCTGCCATAACAGCCTATGTTCCCACAATAGCAGTGAAGGATATATTGGTGTAGGGAGACAATGAAGGAAAAAAGGGCAAGTGCATAGCTAAGATTTAGGAGTACGAGATGGAGATAAAGCCTACCAAACTCATTAAAGGCCAAGGGCTGGCGAAGATTTTGACTGAGTAGATTCTGACTAAGTCCAACTATCAAGCTCTGGGGATAAATCTGTCTATGATAGGAGGAGAAGCATAGGAGGATATAGGTGCACATCAGGGTATAGAATCTTCCACGCAAAAGACACATTTTAATTACCTTCTATCCTCATGGTATAAAGATATAGTGGAATATCCTTTAACATTGAGATGCCCTTCTAACTATGATAAGGACAAGTACCACACTGTGAGGCTGAGGTCTCAAAAGTACATCGTGTCAAGTGGGTTACTATATTGGAAAGACCAACCTAGCAGGGATCCTATTATTTTTTTTAACAGAGCACAAAACTGACCAAGTAATGACTGAGTTCCACTAAGGGATATGTGGTGGGCATTATAGCTAGAGATCCACTACACACAAAATCCCGAGGGCAAGTTTCTTTTGGCCTAAACTGTTTGGTGATATACATGCTAACATCCAGGCCTGTGAGAAGTGTCAAAAATTTGCTAAAAATCAAAGATATGCACCTCTCCCATTGATACCTATACATGTTAAAGAACCTTTCAAACAATGGGCGATTGACTTCATAGGATAGATTCACCCGACTTCTAGCAATCAACATCGATGGATCGTCACCGCCACAGATTACTTCACTAAGTGGTTTGAAGTCGTGCCTACAAGGAATGCCACCGATGGGGTAGTGATTAATTTCTTGGAGTAGAACATAATAGCTAGGTTTGGATTCCCTGCTAAAATCATCACAGATAATTCCCACTAGGCTTTTAAATTAGCTAAGTTCATGAATTTCTGTCAACACGATAATATCATTTTGGGACACTCCACTGCATATTACCCAAAAGGGAATGGGTTGGTGGATTCATCTAGCAAGACACTCGATAGGATTATAAAAAATACCATCAATGAAAACCAAAATAAATAGGACTCCCAACTCAAGTTTCCACTCTCGGAAAATCGCATCACCACTAAAAGATCTAGAGGTGTAATATTCCAAATTAGGAAAGATAGTAATAATGAACACAAAATTGAAATTTACAGCAAATATCAATCCAAAACACATGATTAAATCAT
Source organism: Pinus albicaulis (assembly GCA_034641835.2). NCBI lineage: Eukaryota > Viridiplantae > Streptophyta > Pinopsida > Pinales > Pinaceae > Pinus > Pinus albicaulis. The sequence continues at coordinate 1,225,240,577 of CM076574.1, forward strand.
AGATCCATTATATTATTTATCATAGCAGCAAAATATACAATATTTTGAGGAACAAATCACTGAAACTAGGCAAACAAGCCTCCAAATCCAAAATACACTGAGATCCCCAAAGATGTTGCTACGCAGAAATGTTGGAATACATGAAAATGTAGTCCCAGTGAGGGTTTCTGCAACTGGAAAATAGAGACAAATGGATTTGTTGATATGGTACTCAAAAAGAGCTGAAAATGGAGAACTGGTCTCTCAAACACAATCCCAAGATAACCCGATAAGGGTTTCTTGAAATACACAAGATGCAAAAATAGCAGACTACAACTCTGTGGCTGAATCACACTGTATTACTGGGAATCTACTGATATATGACTGAAATGAAAAGGATATGGCTATATCTCCTCCTCCCTATCTTTCTGGGTGAAAGACTTTCCTTTCACTATATCAAACTAGCTCATAAACATGGTTTATCAACCCTCCACTGCAACACATTGCAAAATAATGTAGTTCCTCAAGAAAAATGCACCATGGTTGAAGGTGGATTCTTGGCCCAATGCTAGATCTTGAAATTGAAGCTCAGAATAGCTCTCCTAAGTGGCCTCTCAAGTCCTCCAAGGTATAGTTTGGGATTCCTACATGGAAATACACTTGTACTAAACAGTTCAACAAACTCATCTAAATAGCTGAATTATGCAAGAATTCATAAGAATCAATCATAAAAAATATTATAAATGATTATCATGGCTTCCATCCATTTCCTTATATCCTTGGTGAGCTTCCTCACCCTTGGCCCCACTCATTTATGATGATACTTCCATGCAAAGACTCCTCCTCCAAAACTACGTTGTCCCCACTAGTTCCACTCTTCTCCTTTGGTAGTGCTATTTATTTGGTCAATCTTGACCCAGTCTACATGCATTTCCCCCTTTCACACCCAAGGTGGCTTTATTTTGACTATCTAAACTAGTCCACATCCATATTGGAGGTGATTTATTCCTACTAAAGAGATTTAAGGGTCTCCCTACCCCACTTATTCATCTAGACTATGAATAGAATCAACATATAATATTATAACTAGATAAAATCTAATTAGGAATATTACATCCCTCCCCTCCAAAATTTTTCTTGTCCTCAAGCAACAGTAAAGAAGGATGCTGCAAAATCTTCTCTCCTTCCCAAGTGGCATCCTCATCAGGAAGATTCATCCATCGAATCAGATACTCTTTAATAACCCTGCTCCTTAGTTGCCTCTCTCGAGCATCCAAGGCAGCCTTCAATTGCAAAACCAGATGGACCTCATCATCAATAGGTGGGAGATCCATGGCGGCAACCACATTTTGTCCAATGGCCTTCTTGAGGCATGAGACATGAAAAATGTTCTGGATCTTACTTCCAATAGGTAGCTCCAACTCATATGCTACCTCCCCAACATGATAGATCACCCTATATGGCCCATAGAACCAAGGTTTAAACTTCTTAGCCCCCTTATCCTTAAGTGTGGACTCTCTAGATGGTTGAAGATGAAGATAGACCAAATCATCCATTTCAATTTGCCTCTCTATCCGACCATGGTCTGCATATAACTTCTGTTGGTTTTATGCTGTAGCAATGTTGTCCTTGAGGGCCCAGAGTATATCCTGACTCTCTTGAATCCACTCCTTTTCTCTAGGAGTCTTTCTTGCTCCAAAAATCACATCAGAAAATGATAGAGTATCATACCCATAAAGAGCTCAAAATGGGGTCATGCCAATGGACATATGAAAGGTTGTGTTGTAGCAATACTCCCACAAATGGAGCTAGTGCAACCATGATCTTTGTTGCCCCGAAACATAGTTTCCAAGTAGCCTTTCAAACACTTGTTTACTATCTCTATCTCTCCATCGGTTTTTGGGTGATAGTTGGTACTTGGTGTCAACTCAGTAACCACTAACCAAAAAATATCCTGCCAAAAGCCACCCATGAAGCGGATATCCAGATCACTGACTATGGTATTTGGAAGAACATGGAGTTTAAATACATCTCTAAAGAAGAGCTCGGCTACCTGTGAAGCAATATATCATGTAGAAATACCAAATAAATGTGAATACTTTGTTAGTCAATCAAAAAATACAAAGATACACTCCTTACCCTGAACCATAGGTAGACCGATGATGAATTCCATGGAAATACTTTCCCAGTTTCCATTCGGAATAGGGAGTGGCTGCAACAATTCTATGGGATGTTTGTGCTCCCCTTTGTTCTTCTTGGAAAATATGCACTCCTTGATGTGTTGGAGTAGATCCTCCTTGAGACCCTTCGATGAGAATATCTCCCGAATAGCCCGGTATTTCTTGGTGAATCCTTAATGCCCAGCAAGTGGTGAATCATATGATGCCTGCAAAATATTCTTCTTGAGCTTAGAATATCTAGCCAAGAAGACCCGATCTCAGCAATAGATGACCTCATCCATAACTCTATACCTCTCGTCAGTCACTTGTCCATCTAGGATCTAACATGCAAAGAGGTCTTTGGAATATTCCACTAGCAATTGAGCCTTCCAATCTATATCCATGCTCATTAAGTACAACACTACTGGCCTCCTAGATAGAGCATCTCCCACTACATTTCTCTTCCCATTGACATATTCTATATCAAAGTCATAGGCTTGGATCTTACTTACCCATTTCTACTACCTCGCCTGAAGCTTCTTCTACTCAAGAAAGAACCCAAGACTATTGTGATCAGTCTTCACTTGAAATCTGTTACCTACCAAATATTTCCGGAACTTGGCTAAGGCATGCATGATACATTTTATCATGTGGTAGAAACTTATAACTCTCAAAAGCTATGGGGTGTCCCCCTTGCATCAACACTGCTCCAATGCCCTCCCTCAAAGCATCACATTCCAACACAAGGGGTTGGGAAAGATATAGTAGCACCAATATCGGGCAGCTAATCATCACCTCCTTGAGCTTATCAAAAGCTCTCTGCACTGTGGTTGTCCAACTGAAAGCTCCATTCTTAGTTATATCTGTGAGTGGTGCTGCTAGTTTAGAGAACCCTTTAACAAACTTCTGGTAATAGGTGCAGATGCCTACAAACCACCAAATTTCTATGACATTCTTGGGCTCGAGAAAATATTTGATAGCACGGATCTTCTCTTCATGAACTCTCACCCCATATACTCCAATGATGTGGCCCAAATAGAGCATCTATGTGAGCCCAAACTCACACTTGGAGAGCTTAACATATAATTTCTTCTCTTCAAGAATACGCAATATTTTCTCAATATACTGTAGAAGCTCGTCCCATGTGTGGCTGTAAATAAGAATGTCATCAAAGAATACCAATACAAAATTCCTCAAGTGACCACGAAAAATGTGGTTCATGCAAGAATGGAATGTACTCGAAGCATTGGTGAGCCCAAAAGGCATCACCAAGAACTCGAACATAGTGGCATCTGAATGCTGTCTCGGGGATATCTTGATCCCTCACTTTGATTTGATGATACCTTGACCTCAAATCAATCTTGAAAAAATACATGAACCCTCTTAACTCATCCATCAATTCATTGATCCTGGGGATTGGGTACCAGTTCTTCGTGGTCTTTTTGTTTAATGCCCTATAATCAATGCACATCCTCAATGTGTTGTCCTTATTCTTCACCAAAAACACTAAAGAGGCAAAAGGACTAGTGCTAGGACGAATGTGTCATAAAGCCAAAATCTCCTGAATGGATTTTTCAATCTCATCCCTGTAGGCTTTGGGATGCCTATAGGGTGTGGTGATCACTGCTTGGATGCCCTACTCTAGCTCAATAATGTGCTCAAACCCTCTGTTAGGTGGTCTCCTAGGTGGAATACCTCCAAATACTATACATCCGGGTGTACTAGTGCATCTTTTCCTCCTTCCTCTAACATACATAGTTCAACTGCCCACTCTATGTCCCCTCTACACAAATTAGCCTACATATTGTGTGCTAAAACAATCTAGGGTGGATAGGTGTGTATTCCCTTGATTTTATGATGTTTACCACTCTCCTTCTATGTCCATTCCATCTCCAATGTTTCCCAATCTGTGGTAACCTTCCCTAAGGTGATTAAACACTAAACACCCAATATCACATTCGTGTTTGGAATATCAACCACATAGAAGTGGTCTTTCAATGTGTAGGTTCCCATAGTGGTGGTTAATGTTGGAACATATTTGGCACACTGCATGGTCCTAGCTCCTAGAACCAAGACCAAAAAACCTTCAAAGTATTCCATGTGAAGACCCTTCCTTTGCACCAACTGAGTATCAATAAAGTTATGGGTGGCTCCACTGTCTACCAATACCGATACTCTTTGTCCATAAATAGTGCCTCTAACTCTCAATGTTAGATACTCGAGAACTACCCTCAAGGCTGCAAGAGTCCCTCCCATCGGATAAAATGAACCCACCACACCCCCTGCTGATGGTGCACCTCCTCTTGCTGCCACAGTGTTGGTTTCCTTCTCCTCATCAGAAAATATCTCAATACAATGTGCCTTTCATGTAACGCATTGGTGTCCTGGTACCCATGGTTCCCGACAAGTGAAATTGAGTTTCTTTCTCCTTAGATATCCTTGGGCATTATCATCAAGGGTTTTCTTCTAATTATTATCCTTTATTTGAGAACATATATTCTATTGAAAAAGGGCTATTGTCTTAGTTAAAGCATGCTTTAGGTCTCTAGCACTTTCTACAGCTTCTTGGAGCGTAGTTGGTTTAGTGGATTTCACCAACCCATGCAATGGTTCAACCAACCCATCAATGAACATGCACACTCTCCTATTCACAGTAAGGTCAGATACAATGACTGAAAGCTTTAGAAATTCAGAGATATAAGTCTTTGGATCTCCTGCTATTTTGAGCTTAGTTAGCTCAACAAAATGTGCCTCTAGATTATTCAGATCAAATATCTCCACCAACTTCAAGGTGAAGTCTGCATAAGAAGTAACAGTAGCATGCCCAAGTGTAGATAGTCCATGAAACCACCATTCATGTGCTTCACCTTATAGGTGCAGTGCTACTATTTTGATAGCCTCCATTTCTGAAACTCTATTAAGTTGGAAATAAGTATCCAAATTCTCTACCCAAGCCTTAGCTGTGCACTTGGGTGATCCATCATAAGAGGGAAAAAATAACCTACCCATAGTGTGTTGTAGATCTTGGTTTTGCATATACCTTCCACCTTTATGATGATTGGAGGATCTCCTCCCATCCTTGATCCGACAGAACTCCTAAAATTTCAAATGCTCCTTGAACCTCTGAGATTGAGATTCATATTCTAAAATAATCACTTAGGGTTTATTCCCTTAATGATCCCCCATTCTCACTTCATAATGATAGGAATGTGGGCATAGTGGAGCATTGTGAAGAGGGTTGTGTTGCTGGTTGCTCATACCATGAATGTGAAGTGTTAGAACACTCTCCATGATGAAACCCTCTAGTGGATTCCTTATACCTTTCTAACCTCATCTCCTTGATATCTTTTGAAATGTTCTACATGGTCTGAAGAAGGATTTTTGGGATCTCTTTCTCCTCCATTGCTATATATTTATTGCCCCACAAGCTGAGACAAGATTATTCTCTAATACCACTGTAATATTCCATATTAGGAAAGACAGTAATATTGAACACAAAAATGAAATGTACAGCAAATATCAATGCAAAACACATGAGTAAATTATAGATCCATTATATTATGCATCACAGCAGAAAAATATACAATATGTTGAGGAACAAATCACTCAAACTAGGCAAACAAGCCTCCAAAGCCCAAATACACTGAAATCCCAAAAGATGTTGCTACACATAAATGCCGGAATACATGACAGTGCAGTCCCAATGAGGGTTACAACAATTGGAAAATAGAGACAAATGGATATGCTGATATGGTACTCAGAAAGAACTAAAAATGGAGAACTAGTCTCTCAAACACAATCCCAAGATAACTCGACAAGGATTTCTTGAAATACACAAGATGCAAAAAGAGTAGATTTCAACTCTCTAGCTGAATCACACTATATCACTAGGAATCTGTTGATATATGTCTTAAATGACAAAGAAATGGATGTATCTCCTCCTCCCTAGCTTTCCAGGTGAAGGGTTGCTCCTTTCACTAGGAAACTAGCTCATAAACAAGGTTTATCAACCCTCCACTGCAACACAATGCAAAATAACACAATTCCTCAAGAAAAATGCATTGTGATTGAAGGTGGCTACTTGGCCCAATTCCGTATGGTGGAATTGAAGCTCAGAATAGCTCTCCTAAGTGGCCTCTCAAGTCCTCCAAGGTAGAGTTTGGGATTCCCACCTACAAATACCCTTGTACTAAACAGTACAACAAACTCAGCTAAACAACTAAAGTATGCAAGAAGTCATAAGAATCAATCATAAAAAATATGTTGAATGCTTCTCATGGCTGCCATCCCTTTCCTTATATCCTTTGTGAGCTTCCTCACCCTTGGCCCCACTCATTTATGATGATACTTCCATGCAAAGACTCCTCCTCCAAAACTGCGCTATCCCCACTAGCTCCACTCTTCTCCTTTGGAAACGGTGTTGATTTGGGCAATCTTGACCCAGTCTACATGCATTTCCCCCTTCCACACCCAAGGTGCCTTTATTTTGACTACCTAAACTGATCCAAATTCATATTGGAGGTGATTTATTCCTACTAAAGAGATTTAAGGGTATCCCTACCCCACTTATTTATCTAGACTATGAATAGAAGCAACATATAATATTCCAACTAGCTAAAAGATAATTGGGAATATTACAACATGGAAGTCCCCTTATGAACTGGTGTATGGAAAAGATACAATATTTCCTATTTAGCTTGCATTACCCGTGGCCCAAATCTTACAAGAGAGTGAGGAAGATCCAAATGACCTTATCAGAAGAATGAATCAATTGGTCGAGCTAAGTGAAACATGGGAACAGGTAAGCCTCAAACTAGCAGAGTACCAGGAAAAGATGAAAGGATTATTTGATCAAAGAGCTAAAGACAAGGAAATCCAAGTAGGGGATTTGGTTCTACAATGGGATGTTAGGCGGGCAGACAAAGGGAAACATGGGAAGTTCGACCCCCTCTGGTTTGGTCCTTTCATGGTTGTAGAGGTCAAAGGAAACAATACTTTTGTGCTGGAAAACTTAGAAGGAGACATACTTGAGGTGCCCGTGAATGGGAAGTTCCTCAAGTTCTATTTTCATCATTGATGAGGGCTAATCCATCTCAGTGTATATATCATTCCACTATCTATAATACGTTTTGTTTCCTCCACTGTTTGCATTTTCCATATCATCTTCCAATCATCTTCCATTTTATATTCCATTTTGTGTCCACTTAACTGTTGGTATAAAGATTTTTCTAATCAGTATCCATTTGCGACTCCATGTGCCCAATAAAGCACAAGCATCAGATCTGTAGGTTCTCAATGCAATAAGAACAACATGTTGTCACCAAATGGAGCCAATGTTGGCCTATGACCACACCCAAAGTGGAGAAGGAGAAAGGAAGGGAAATCTTGACTGTTAAAGAGATTCAAAGGAGCCAATCTTTCTTTCATCTCAGTAGAAAGGGGAAAGTGAAGCCAAAAATGTGTAATGGTGAGAAAAATTCATTTTTTCCCTCATTCATCTCATTTATCCTCTTTACCTTGATTTACCCTCTTTCTCCCTTAATTTTTCCATTTCTAAAATCTCGCGCTACATTTATTTAGTTGCAGCTCTGCCCCCCACTTTAGGTTGTTTGATATATATATATGGCACAGACCACACCTTACTCCCTCCTTACCTACCCACATTGCAAGACCACAAAACCCATTCGTCACACCATTTTCCACTTATAACTTCGTCGATACAATATAAAGGGACCCACCTTCCCGCATGAGCCTTTATCATAAACAATCCACTTCTTTCCGTTCAAAACCTTTATCGAAACTCAATAGCCTCTTCACACCACCAGCCTCTCCACTTATCGCATTTTTCACTCCACAGAATATAACATTTACCCTTTGTTGCTTCCATGAAAATCTTGAGGATTGCGGTCTACGGGTGGTCCCACCTTCGCCACGTCACTTCTACCCATCACATATCACTCACTGAAACTTTAAACATTTACCTCTCCGGACTTCGCACTTCGCAAAACATAACAGTTACCCTCTACTTCTTATAAATAAATGCTCCTGCTTGTGATTTTTGATGTACGGGCGACCCCACCTCCATGCCATGTCACTTTTCCCTGCCACCATTCTTCGCCCATCGAATATATTATCATTCACCTCTCGTTGTTTATAAAAAAGGCTTCTGATTTGCAATTTGCGATATGGATTTGGGCCTCACCGACCCGCCATGCCATCAGTAGTCCTTCCACAACTTTTGTCTATCTCTTTTCCACGTTAATCATCTCGATAGCCTCACATCACTTCCACCATCTCCCCTTCATCTCTAGCACAAGCATGGTATTTTGATGGAACAACACCAACATGGTTTATTCAGCTGATTCAGTAAATCTCCGCTAAAAGAGCGAGGCACACGCAACATAATTGGCCATTTCATTACGGTTAAAATGAATCGTGAGAATTAGAGAGTGGAGGCCTTACATAGCAGATGTAATCATGTGATGGAAACCCGACTACCCTGTTGTTCATGGCTCCTCCTCGCCACACCATTTGAAGGTTCCAGGACTAGGCCTCCATCGCCAACTATGCAGCTTCTTTTAATGTTTTGATTATGATGTTTTGTTGGTAAAATGTCATTTTCACTCGATTATGTTTTGATTTTCTGTTTATGGGAGTGATTTATTGATGCATGCTCTGCTAATCAGTTAAGATATTTTGATTTCACATGTGTGGATTGATCAGGAGAATTCGATTCAATCATAAACCCCCATAGGAACTCTATATGTAGTGAGGTCTAAGATGAAAGAAGGGTTCTGAATTTTGGATAATTTTACTGTATTTCTGTATGATTGTGCTCCCTGTGCTCTGAAATTCATATTTGGGAGAGCTTTTTGAACTTAATACGATACAACATTGTTTATTTAGATTCCAGATGGGGAAATGAGTAGTATGTATATGTTTTGTTCTATCTATTAGTAATATCCTTTTTATGTATAATCATATTTCATGCTTTGTTGCTTTGATGATTCATGTAATGTAGCTGTCGGTGGTCTGTAATTTTATTCAAAATTCGTGTCTATATAACGCTCATGTATTAATATTGCTGCACTCCCTTAATTCCCTCTCTACGAATTGTTGTTTTTGTCCATACCTCATTGATATCCACTTCCTCTGAGTTCATGGGAGACAAATTCTTAATCCTCTTAAGTCTGTCTCTTGTGGGTTCCTTCTCCGTTCTTTCTGAATGCCTCTGCATATTTTTTGAAGATTCTGCACATTGTTTTATACTTGGCCCATTTGAAACCCATCAAGCCTCACAACCTCCTGAGCCCTCTCACAGTATAGGGAATTAACATGAATCAGACTCTGAGGTCTTCTCCATTCCTGAAGCAAGACCATTACTTCTCTTTATTCATATTATTTTAGATGCATCCATATCCTTGTATACATTTAACCTCTAATTTTTAAGATGTCATAGGCATAGGTATTTTGAAACTCAAGGTTTTCTCTAGGAGCAAAAATAGATACTATGGTCTCAAACCATGGTTTGAGGCCGATATTCTACATTTAAGCTTAGTTATATCCAAAATTTGGGCAAAAATACCTTTGACTACATTTGTTCAATGCACACATACAAACATAAAAAATAGTAACTTTGCAAATTGTGCCTCAGGGGATCACGCTCCTATAGGCCCCCAACGCAAATATGTGAATCATCCCAAGTCACTAAGGCACTACTGTTGTCTCCTTAGATTTATCTCTGAGCATATTGACAGAAGTGTTGAGAGGGATCAATAAATCAAGAGTCTGCGATGTTGTACCCTGTGCTTGATGAACCATTTTATCCGTCGTAGTCCCTTCAGTGGCCATTTCCACACTATGTTGGGTATGATGAATGATCTTGAAGGTGTTTTACAGCATCTGAGAGAGTTTCAGTGCTTCCTCCACCCATGTTTGCATTCATTCTTTTAGCACCTACTCCTTGAGGCTCAAGTCTGCAATTTATGCCTGGATTTTGCGACCTTCTAGCAGACGAGCAAGTCTTTGTGTGATCACCAATGTGGGTGTTACTATGCAGATTTATTCAAAAAAATTGTTCCTTTGTGTTAAGAATGTCATGTAGCTACTGCACTACCTGATCATTTTTGGCAGAGGCCCAAATGTCCATGGCCTCATTTAGAGACTGGTCACACTGAGTGACTGTGGCAGAGATACTATATTGGGCCTACTTAACCTCTGTTTGTCTCTTTTTGTGGACCTCGTGTGGTGTCTCCGATTGTAACTTGGTTTGGAGGTCTGTGATATTTTTCTCATATGAAACTCGAATGGTGTGAGCTTCTGCATGTGTAGCCTTGATCACAACATCCAATCCATCCAAATACTCTATGGATGTCGCTGCGGCTGTGACCACTGGAATATGTCGTCACACTTGGTTAATCTTGGATTCCACTGCAGCACGCTGGGCCTCTGCTTCTTTATATGCTGCTTCTGCCTATCAATGTTTCTCATGCGCTTGGGCATCCTACTTTTGTGCATCCTTGTTATGTGTCTATGCGGTGGCTTCTCGATACTGGAGCTCATCAACAATGACTAAGTGAACTAAATGGATTTTTCCTGTAGGAAACATGGAAAGGTTAACATGAACATCACTTGTATCAATAAACTGAGTGTGCTAGCTCACATCCATTTTGGTTGTTGGAAGGGGGATATGAACAAACCACCCCTCCTCAGATAATGGCAAGGCTATGTCCAAATTTTGTGTATTGGGAACTGGCACACTATTTTGGCTCGCTTGAATCATGCTTGCTTGGATTTGGCTCACTTGTATTTTCAATTCTTGCAGTCCAACTTGTACAATATCCAAGGCTGATTTATATTGGACCTCCATGTTCATCCATCAATCTTCTCGTGCCAAGGTGTCTTTTATCGTTCATATCATTTTTTGTAAGTGTCAGGATCTGTTGTCCTATTTTCTTAGAACTCTTCTGCTTCTTTTGTGACCCAATCGTGGTCTACGCACCATGCTTTGTGCCTTTTTATGTTTCTACTTTAGTTTCGTTAGGTGCAAAGCCACCTTTTTCTGGCACTATGGTGGTATCACTATTTTCTCCTATTTTTGTCAGTGTAGGTTCCTTGGCACCAGGTTTGTCTATCACAGTCACTATCTCTGTAGGTTTTTCAATAGCCATATCAGTGTATTTTCTTGTTGGGGTGTGCGACTGATTTGGTGGAGTTAACCAAGCCGACGACCATTGTGCTATCACTCTGATCAAGTAATCTTTTGTGACCAAGTAGGGAAACTCATACCATACGTCCTCCACAACGCACTTCACGTGGATATGGATATTGTGAAATGTAGCCTTGAAGTTAGCTACCATATTGTATTGGTCATACAAATTGGGTGATAGGCATGGCTTTAACTGTATTTACTAGAATAATATTGCATCATATAAGACCCAAAATATCTTATTTTCTTTTGCTCGCATTGGGTCAGAGGAGTTCCAGAGGTTTGTGTAGCGTGCAACTCTGCACATCGTCTCTGCAAGTTTAGGGAACTGTGTACCTTCAAGGGTTTTCCACCCAATGAATGTGATTAATAAAAAGAGCCAAGCATACTGAAAGTGCTTGCCCTCCTCCTAGACTCTGTGCACGTTTTCAAGAAACTCCTTGCAAATATACGTGCACCAATTGTATATGACACCTTTTTCACACCTTCTAGCTAGTGCAATCATGTGTGCAGGAATTTCCTTTGGCCGACACTTACGCATCATCTTGCAAGCCAAGATGATTGTGCCAAAATGGATGATGGGGTCATTAATTTATTCTACCTTGAATCCCTGGGATTTTCGTGTAACATCATAATTCTTCTTGATTTTGTCCGCTGACGCTTTCTCCTGCGTTTTCACTCTGAAATTGGCCATAGGGCCGACCCCCTTGCTTGGAAATCCTCTAATTTTTTAAATGAGATCTACATCAATTGGGATGTGCTCTCCCATCTAGATCACATCATCATGCACCAATGGCAATAAATTCCCGACGCATATATCATTAATGGGGTTGCGCCCAAAATGAGGGATCTGCAAGAGATTGAGAAGGTTTGCCTTGTGGAGATTGAGAATTTTATTTTTGGTTTGAGGCACACCAGACCTACTGCATAGGGCACTAGATCAAGATAAAGCTCTGGCGCAAGCTCTAAAAAATTCTCAACATCTGCAATGTCCTAGTCATCAAATCATAGCTGTGGGATTTTAGCAAACATATGCCCCTCCATTGGGATGTTCTCAGGGATCAAAGTTATTTTGATACCTGCACGCACCTTATCCAAGTTCTTTGGCACCTTGATGGTCAGTTTGCATGGAAAAATATAACTAGGAAGCCGTGAGAAGGGGGCTACCTCTACCACTTCATCATCCCCTTCCTCAATAGTCTTTGGGAGTTCAGGCATAGGTTTCTTCATCTTCTCTCCCGAATAATGGCGTGGTCTGGCAGTATTTTCTGTCGAGACATGCACATCCCAGATTTTTTTCCTTTCTTTATTTTAGATGGTGCAGGGGACTCTACCATAGGCACCTCCTGCGCAGCAGGGTCATCTCTCGGTCTAGTGGCTATCATTCTACTCTGAATTACGTATCCTAAACCAACTTGGTGCAATGATTCCTCAAACACGAGATCCAATCTTGGAATATAAGCAGCAAAGGCAATGAAAAATAAAGACCTCAAAGCATAAAAATCGATTAGAATGCAAAGGAAACTATTGCGATCCCATGATTCATATTTATACTTGTGGTGAATTTGCAACAGCTCCTCGGGCATTAATGAGGTTCCATTACTCACAAAATGGTCCCAAATATGGAAAAATTCCCTCATTAAATGCATCTTGGATGCTCCTAAAAATGGTAATAATTATGTCTTATCTAGTTTCACTATTCCAACGGCTAGTTTTTTGACACCTCACTAAACTAGTCAATCCACTGGCGCAGATACCGTGTGCGCGTTGCACCTTAATGCACATATAATCCATAGATGAGCATAAACATTGATAGATTGTCCCCCCCAACACATGATTGTTGACTAGGTAATTCAAAGCATATCGAGTAGTATCTGTCATATCCCTTAGTAACTGCAAGCTTCTCTGACGTTCATCATCCCAATGGAATGTGGCACCCCTTCTGAGTAATTTGGTCATGGGCATAGTTGTTAATTCTTATTTGGGAATGTGCCATCTGTAGTATGCCACAAGGCTCAACATGGAGCACATTTTTCTAAAATTCTAGGGGATGGAGGATCCTGTGAGTGCACATAGTTCCCTAACATCTACTAGTGTTGGGTGTCGACAATGCATAGTATTCCTTATGGGTGCATTAATGATTTCAGGGTTCAAAAATTAAGTAATGATATGAAACCCACTTTCAATGATAAAGATAAGAATAAAAATGTCTATCAACGCATAAATTTCACTAGTGCCTTTGCGCAACTCTTCTTCCAAGTACCACTCAGTTGGCACCTTTCTCAATATATGAATAAACATATCAACCCTTTCTTGTCTTGGTTATACACCCCATACCTGATTCCATTTGGCCAGATGTCTGCACGGATCTTTTTTTTCCAGAGTATAAGTCCTCTTCTTTAATGACTGTGTTATCACAAAATTGCACCTGATTGGATGCTAACCAGACAACTTTATGTAACTATTTCAAACCTGTTGGTGTCCTGTGATTTGGTAGATTAGAATACAAAATGACAAGGCAGCATCAGAACCACTTTGAAATCCTAGGATCTAGCCCTCCTAGATTCAGAGAGGGATATCTCTATATTTGTTTTAGAATGATATGATTTTAAAGCTTATGATATGATATTAGGCTAGTTATGAAGCACAAGGGATTTGTTTGTTTTTGGTTGGGGATCATTAATTGAGAAGGTCATGTGGAGTGAAGGAAGAAATAAGTAGAAGGATGTTTCAGCATGGGAAGATAGGTCAAGAAACAATGCCAATCCATTGGGCTATGGAGTCATAAAAGGGTTTACTTGCACAAAAAATATTCAAGGGTTTCCATAGGGCAAGTCATCTATATCAAAATATCTCTTTAAGTTGATTTTGTGGTATGAAACATTAAAAATTATGGTGAAAGAAGAAAAGCTAATAACCAATTAAGAATCTATTAACTTCACTACCCAAGAAAAGCCTTTCAAATTTACTGATTTGGGAGCAAGCCAAAGGACAGGGAAAACCATAGACTTCTCTGGGCAAACTCCTACTAAAGCTAACTTCTACGACAAAAATCCAGTAATTGTCTTGACTACTTTAAGAAATTAGAAAACATTTAAGATAAACATAAAAAGTAGCCTAAGATCAAGTAAGGACTTTGAACCTATCTTGCTTTCGACAACTCTTAAGGGAAATATTCAAAAAAAATGTTTAGGACTAAAAAAGGGATAGGGCTAACCATAAACTTCCTTGATTAGGACTCTACTTAGCATGCAGTGAAAGATCATTTGAGAACGAAGATAAACATAAAGAGTAGCCTAAGATCAAGTAAGGAATTTGAACCTATCCTTCTTTTGGCATACACTCAAGGGAACTTTTCAAAGGTAGTTGTTGGAGAAGAAACTAGAGGACAGGGCTAACCATAGTCTTCCATAGTTCAACTCTACTTAGCAAACCTTTCAAGAACATTCAAGAACAGAATCTCAAGTTCTATACTGCAAGACATGGGTTCACCAACATTCCTTGACTGGTTATACTCTATTGATTCATTCTCAAACACACATTTAGAAGAAAACATAAAGATAAAGATTATCGGTCAGAAATAGGGTACTTTAGAAGTAAATCCTAATCTATATTTCCTACTCTTTATCAGAGAATATGAACAAAGTGAAAAACACAACAAGCAACAGTGACAATAAGGAAAAACATCACCAATGATTTAGATCAGGATCCAGTGAATCTGCGTGTCTATTTGATACCCAAGACTAGTTACATACTCGAGTCCAATGGCTTTCTATAGTCCAATAATTCTCTTCCCAACCTACTATATTACAACTACTCAGCTACTTCCACTTAATAACAGTTCAAACAATCAATACACCAACAACAATATTGGGCTCCTCATATGATATATATAGGTAAATCGAGGAGGTGGAGTGAAAGGAAGGTCTAGCTATTCAATTAATATAGAGTAAATGCTTCTCGACCTTTGGGAGGCCTAATGGAGAAGATATATAATGTATTAACTCTCTTAATTTATTTTTACATTAAATTTCATCTACTTTAGTCACTTTTGTTGACTTTTGAGGCTTTTGGTAGTTGGAAATTAATTTCTGAGGTGTCTTTGGCAAAATATCTCTGACTGTGCATTTAATATGTATTCTTTTGAGGTAAATAGAATTGTAGGTGGCATTTTTTAATCTTTGGAGAAGTAAAGGCTTCGGTGATTTGGCATTTGAAGCCATCTTTATGCTGATCTGTCTGATTAAGTCATTAAAACTCTGATTTAGGCCTTTGATATTCTTTTAGGCCTTCTTTGATCATCTTTAGGACTTTTTTTCCTTTACTGACTATTTTGAATTTTAATTCTTTGTCTTAAACTACACTTTATCCATAATATGCTTGACTAAGTCTTTTGATCTTCTGGATTTTGACTTTAACCTTTATCATTTAATCTTTTTAATCTCTATTCTTTATTGATCTTCTCGTTTGCTTACAGGTGGCTTCCATTCTGCGCTGGAGGGTCTTATTATGCAACGATTACTCATAAAATAATTGGTTAAAATGTGGAAATTAACCCTTTATGTCCCTTTTTTCCTTTGAATTAGGCTTTGAGGATCATCATCCTCGGCCTCTATCACCTTTAGTGACTGTGGGACGACTTCTATGCTACAAACGCCATTAAACCTGCAACAAACATCAAATTTTTAATAAAACCATGTAAATGGGGTTAGACTACTTCAGAAGGCTCGGCAAGGGGAAGAGGATCAATGAAAAGAAGGATGAACACAGCGGAGGTGAAAAAACCCATGGTGGAAGGTAGAACTAGGTTTTAGTTTGAATTATGGTGCGAAGTAATGGTAGGTGGTTTTGCAAAAACCAGAAATGGTATTCACGCAGGAGTCAAGCAGTAAATGGTTTTGGCCGAAATGAATGCGATACGGTTTAGGCGTTGACACCTGTCCACCAAAAAACCACTTGTTTCATGTAGAAGTTGCGTGTTGAAACATTTTGGTGGATCGGGCACGAAATGAGTTTTGGGTTGTCCAAACTGGGGGAGCCAGATCTACTGCTATGGATGCATGCGATCAGAGGAAAGATGTGTGGCAGATGAATGATGGGGTCTAGTGCTGGCATCAACAATTTTTTTGGGTAGCGAAAGGCTATTGGCCGGAGTTAAAATGTGAATATTAATGGGAGTCATTGGATCGTGAGGATCAACGGTCGAGATCTGTTGATGGGGGGAAGTATAGGGGAAATGAAGATGGATATGAGGTAAGGGGGAAATTATTACCATTGGATCATTGCAATCAACAACCAGGATCTCTTCTGGGGGGACCACGAAAGCTCGGAGGGTGAAGAGGGACGGGAGGGCCCGGAAAGGGTTCAGATCGTCGGATTTGAGGAGATCGAAGGTCAGGATTCCAACGGCGGGGGATGAACATCGGCAGCAGAAAAAGAGGTTTGGGAAGTGGAAATGGGAATCACCAAAGTGTGATGTGCCAATGGGGCAAGGACCGTTAGATCAAAAACGAGATCAACGGTGGAGATTTACTCGGAGAAATGATCAGCGGCAGAGAAAAGAAATGGGAGACGGGACTTTGGAATGAGCGAAATACGATTTGTTGATGGTCTATCAGTGAAAACACATTGGTAGAAGAAAATATAAGGGGGAAGAGGAAACAGGAAACTACGATGACCGTACGATCTCATAAATTGACAGTTGAGATCCTCCAGGGGCATATCAGTCGGGCGGAGAAATATAAAGGAAAAAAGGGGTTTTGCAGGAAATAATAAAGGGAAATGGACTTAGGAGACGAGTGTAGAGCGCGGTCTCGTGGAGGACTAAGAAGACTAGGGGCTAAACAAAAGAAGGGCCAAGGGCTGAGTGCTTGGTCACAGGCCTGGGTCATATGAAGGAAAAGGGGTTAGGGCCTAAGCAGAAAGGCGCTTAAGCCCTAAAATGTAAAAAATGAATTTTTAGACCATAATAAAGGTTTTTTGATCATTTTCAAGAGTTCCGATAGAGTAAATAAAGGGGTTTAAAACCTTAAAAGGGGGAATTTAAAAGGCTTTAAGGGGATTTTGATGGAATGAGGATAAATGAAGGGGAGAAAAGAGGATTTTTTAGAGGGGAGAAAAAATTGTTAAAGGTAGAATGAGGAGTAAAAAAAAGGAGGCAAAAGGAGACTCTGAAAATAGTTCTTTTAAAACCAGCAGGGCTTATTTGAAGGTTTTGAAGTGAAAAAATCAGTGGAATGGATCTTATGGACAAGGTACACAACAAGGCTTCAAGAACTCACAATTTTACTTAAAACTTGTTTCTTGAAGACTAAAAAATTATTTAGCCATCATCATATATGACAAAATTTATTGATGGCTAACAGTGGCTCCACTTGGGGAGGGCAGCTCCTTGGAGGTGTCAAGAACCTTAGAGATAAATCTTTGGAATGTAGATCTGTGCTTTGCATTTTGTAACCTTTTCTGCTTTGATCATGCTGCTTGAAAAGATGATCAACATTACATCATAAAAAATCAATTTATTTTCCCAAACAACCACCTACACAACCTAATTTCCTAACATTTTTTCTTCAGCAGGGTGCACTTGGAATTGCAAACCTTTTGACATCAACATTTTATTATTTTATGGAAAACAGGAAAAAATAATCTAAATCTACCTTTTTTTCTTCCATGAGTTCACATTAAACAGTTCAACTCAACAATTCTCTACCTAAACTACTATATATCAAGATTAAACTGTTTGACAGATCTGCATTCTCTATATTCTAAACAGAAATTTAAATATAGTCAAACCAGGATTAAGTTGTCTGATTTGCTGTAAGACTATGGCATAAAAACAAGTTGCGCATAGACTCAAATTGACAGAATTTTAAAATAAAATTGTGAAGGCTTAAGATCTGAAAATTAAGAACATCCTTCTTTCTTTCTTCAGCTCTAGTTTTTATCTTTTTAGAGTTGTCTTCTTCTTCTTTCTTGGTTCAGGTTTTCAGCGTGTTAGAACCATTCTTTTTCCTTTATTTTTCTTAGGCTTTGAGCTTGTTAGAGACATCTTTTCTTTTGATTATTTGGTTCTGATTTTGAGCATGTTTGAACCATTATCCTCTATATTTGGCTCAAGTTTTGGTCTGATTAGAGGCATTTCTTTCTATCCTAATCTATTCTATTGATAATCCAAAATTTCATTGTTTGGAAAATCTTCTTCACTAACCTATCAGCAGTAAATTGAAATCTATCTAGTCATGATTAGGCTATATGACTAAATAGCAGTGCTCTTTCAAGTAGTGGCATTTTAGGCTTGCACACTTTCAGACTCTCTTTTTTTGGTATGGGGTTGTACCTTTATTCTTTTTCTAATCTGCCCTCTTTTTATTTTCTATTGTTTTTGTATGTTTTCAATTTTTCTTTCAAAGAAAAAAAAAAAAAACTAACTAAATTCTCATAGGTTGAGCTTTATTGACATTCCTACCTACCCTAATCTAACTCTGAAATATTTACATGTTTAACTGACAAATTCTCTTTTCTAATACATCCAGTCAATCAGATGGTTCCATGACTAGTCTTTGCTTATCTCTTTGAGCATGTCGGATAGACAGGGCCACTCCCATCTCACTTGTTCTTTAGCATCAGTGCTAAAAAAATTTGTTGCATTTGGTGATACATTTCTCCTAACAATATCTATCCCTTCTTCAAATGTCTTCAAAAAATGAGCGAAGGGGTCTTGAAATTGTGATCTGAACTGTAGGAATCATCATATTTGGCAGTGCTATCCTCTTGTAGTCCCGGGGTATTTTAATTCAGTGGACTGAGCTGAGTGAAGATGTCATTATATTCTTGAGTAGGGGTCTCTTTGATTACCTCAACCCTTTCAGGAGAACGTTCTTTAATTTCAACCGGCTCAACAAGTTCTTCATTGTTTTCCTCCTCAAACTTTGAGTTGAAAGACTGTTGATTCCCAATCACATGAAAACTGTTACTGATGAGTTGTAATGAAGCAGAGCAAAGAGTTAGAGATTATTTTCCCTCTTCTGCATTTTTAAAGCTTTCTTCATCAGTATCGTAAATAACCTACTTTGGCTCATTACTTTCTCGGAGTTGATGGAACTGATCTTCCTCCCACAAATATACTAATGACAATCCTGCAAGATCAACTTTTTTTTGGAGAACATCATCATTAGATAGATCAAAATTAGGAAAATCATTAATGTAAGTAATGTCACCAATCAAACATACTGGATTATTGGCAGGTCTTTCTTTATTCTGATCTACAAGGGAACTTTCTAAATTTTTACAACAAAGTTCATTAGGTGAATGGGCAAGAGTGTTTGTTTTATAAAAAGTTTCAGAGGCTGGCTGTTTGTTTAAAATTTGATCAATTTCTTCTTCTGTCAAAGGGGAAGATGTTTTTGTTTTTCTTGGAGCAGAAGTACAACAACTCTCTTTCTCTTGTGAAGACTGAATTTGAGGCTAGATGTCTTCTTGAGCCTCAGCTAAAAGGGGTGATGAATCATTATTTGTGCTTGTAAGGATATCTTGAGGAATTTCTTTTATTTCTTGACTAATCTCTTCCTCAAATGATTCATCTAGGTTTTTATGATAGTTATGTTGGGTATGAAAGTCTTGAATGGCTTTCAACATATCTTTAGGATGCATATTTACCAAATCCTCATCATTGTCTATAAGGTATTGAATGATATTCTGAGATTGATCACAACAGTTTTCAACCCATGATAAGGATGGAGAGTTTTCTTTATATTTTTCATAAAATACTTGGTGCATGTCTCTTAAAGAAAACAAGTTGTTAGGTTCTAACCATTCATACCAATCCCTTGCCTTTCCTTCTAATGTTAACATGAACATTTTCATAAGGCAGTCTTCATGCCATTTAGTCTTTATCTTCCATACATGTATATGAAATTTGATGAGATGTAACAATGGGTCATCAAACTTTTCACCTTGAAAAACAGGAAGGTTATCATCCCAAAACACCTGGGGAATCTTATGTGGGAACCCAGGGATACGATCTCTACTCATTGGGGCTTATCTTCGTTGTATCCTTGGAATCATGTTTATAAATCAGGAAAGAGGTCACTGTGTCTATTCAACCAGTTCAAAGTCTTCTACCAGTCGAGTCATTTGGTCTTTTGGGAGTTGTGGAGTCGCCAGGTGGAGGATTTCAAAAATTTTGAGATGAGTTGCTGTCCACCATCAGCAATTGAATACCAATATAAGGAGTTTTGTGGGTCTTTTGAGGTCTTAAGGATGTATAAGATGTAATTCACTCAGAAATTCCCCAGTGGAGTCGCCATTATGTTGGGGTCTTGTGATTTGGCAGATTGGCATACCGAATGACAATGCAACATCATAACCACTTTGGAATCCTAGGATCTAGCCCTATTGGATTTAGAGAGGGATCTCTCTATATGTGTGTTAGAATGATATGCTTTTAAAGCTTATGATATGATATTAGGCTAGTTATGAAGCACAAGGGATTTGTTAGTTTTTGGTTGGGGATCATTAATTGAGAAGGTCATGTGGAGTGAAGGAGGAAATAAGTAGAAGGATGTTTCAACATGGGAATATAGGTCAAGAAATAGTGCCAATCCATTGGTCTATGGAGTCATAAAAGGGTTTACTTGCACAACAACTATTCAAGGGTTTCCATAGGGAAAGTAATCTATATCAAAAAATCTGTTTAAGTTGAGTTTGTGGTATGAAAAATTAATAAGTATGGTCAAATAAGAAAAGCTAATAACCAATTAAGAATCTATTAACTTCACTACACAAGAAAATCCTTTCAAAGTGACTGATTTGGGAGCAAGCCAAAGGACAAGGCAAACCATAGACTTCTCTAGGCAAACTCCTACTAAAGCCAACTTCTAAGACAAAAATCCAGTAATCCTCTTGACTACCTTAAGAAATTAGAAAAAATTTAAGATAAACATAAAAAGTAGCCTAAGATCAAGTAAGGACTTTGAACCTATCTTGATTTTGGTATACTCTTAAGGGAAATCTTCAAAACAACTATTTAAGACTAAACAATGGATAGGGCTAACCATAAACTTCCTTGATTATAACTCTACTTAGCATGCATTGAAAGATCATTCAAGAAAAAATATAAACATAAAGAGTAGCCTAAGATCAAGTAAGGAATTTTAACCTATCCTTCTTTTGGCATACACTCAAGGGAACTTTTCAAAGCTAGCTGTTGGAGAAGAAACTAGAGGACAGGGCTAACCTTAGACTTCCCTAGTTCAACTCTACTTAGCAAAACTTTCAACAACATTCAAGAATAGAATCTCAAGTTCTACACTACAAGACATGGGCTCACCAACATTCCTTCACTGGTTATACTCTATTGATTCATTCTCAAACACACATTTAGAAGAAAACATAAAGATAAAGATTATCAGTCAAAATTATGGTACTTTAGAAGTAAATCCTAATCTATATTTCCTGCTCTTTATCAGAGAATATGCACAAAGTGAAAAACATAAGAAGCAACAGTGAAAATAAGGAAAAACATCACCAATGTTTTAGATCAGGATCCAGTGAATCTGCTTGTCTATTTGATGTCCAAGACTAGTTACATACTCGAGTCCAATGGCTTTCTACAGTCCAATACTTCTCTTCCCAACCTACTATATTACAACTACTCAGCTACTTCCACTTAATAACAGTTCAAACATTTAATAAATTTCCCACCAACGACAATACCAGGCTCCTCATATGATATATATAGGTAAATCGAGGAGGTGGAGTGAAAGGAAGGTCTAACTATTCAATTAATACAGAGTAAATGCTTATTGACCTTTGGGTGGCCTAATGGAGAAGATATCTAATGTCTTAACTCTGTTAATTTATTTTTATATTAAATTTCATCTACTTCAGTCACTTTTTTTGACTTTTGAAGCTTTTGGTAGCTGGAAATTACTTTCTGAGGTGTCTTTGGAAAAATATCTCTGACTGTGCATTTAAAGTGTATTCTTTTGAGGTAAATAGAACTGTAGGTGGCATTTTTTTATCTTTGGAGAAGTAAAGGCTTCAGTGATTTGGCATTTGAAGCCATATTTCTGCTGATCTGTCTTATTAAGTCATTAAAAATCTAATTTAGGCCTTTGATATGCTTTTAGGCCTTCTTAGATCATCTTTGGGACCTTTTGTCCTTTAATGACTGTTTTGAATTTTAATTCTTTGTCTTAAACTGCACTTTATCCATAATCTTCTTGATTAAGTCTTTTTATCTTCTGGCTTTTGAATTTAACCTTTATCCTTTAATCTTTTTAATTTCTGTTCTTCATTGATCTTCTCATTTGCTTACAGGTGGCTTCCATTCTGTGCTGGAGGGTCTTATTGTGCAACCATTGCTCATAATTTTTTTTTTTTAAAACGTGGGAATTAACCATTTATGTCCCTTTTTTCCTTTGAATTAGGCTTTGAGGATCGTCATCCTCGGCCTCTGTCAGCTTTAGTGACTATGGGATGGCTTCTATGCTACAAAAACTTCATTAAACCTGCAACAAAATCAAAATTTTAATAAAACCATGTGAATGGGGTTAGACTGCTTCAGAGGGCTCGACGAGGGGTGGAGGAGCAATGCAGAGAAGGATGAATGTAGCAGAGATGAAAAAATCCATTGCAGAAGGAAGAACTAGGTTTTAATTTGAATTATGGCATGAAGTAATGGTAAGTGGTTTTGCGAAAACCGGAAATGGTATTCGCACGGGGTTCAAGCGATAAATGGTTTTGGCTGAAATGAACGCAATACGGTTTAGGTGCTGACACCTGTCCACCATAAAACCGCCTGTTTTGCGTAGAAGTTGCACATTGGAACATTTTGGTGGATCGAGCACGAAATGAGTTCTGGGCCGTTCTATCTAGGGGAGCCAGATCAACGGTTATGGATGCATGTGATCGGAGGAAAGATGTGCAGCGGATGAATGGTGGGGTCCAATGCTGGCGTCAACAATTTATTTGGGTAGCGAAAGGCTATTGGGCCGAGTTAAAATGTGAAGATCAATGGGAGCCATTGGATCGTGAGGATCAACGGTCGAGATCTGTTGATGGGGGGAAGTATAGGGGAAAGGAAAATGGATATGAGGTAAGGGGGAAACGATTACAATTGGATCGTTGCAATCAATGGCTAGGATCTCTTCTGTTGGGACCATAGAAGTGCGGAGGGTGAAGAGGGGTGGGAGGGCCCAGAAAGGGTTCAGACTGTCGGATCTGGGGAGATCGAAGGTCAGGATTCCATCGGCGAGGGATGAACATCGGTGGGGGAAAAATAGGTTTGGAAGTGGAAATGGGAATCGCCAAAGTGAAATGCGCTGATGGGGTGAGAACCGTTATATCGAAAATGAGATCAATAGCAGAGATTTACTCGGAGAAATGATCATCGACGGAGAAAAGAAATGGGAGACGGGACTTTGGAACGAGCGAAATGCGATTTGTCAATGGTATATCGGTGAAAATGCATCAGAGGAAGAAAATACAAGGGGGAAGAGGAAACAAGAAATTGCGATGATCGTCTGATCTCATAGATCGACAGTTGAGATCTGCCGGGGGCATATCAGTCAGGCAGAGAAATATAAAGGAAAAAAAGGGGTTTTGTAGGAAATAATAAAAGAAAAGGGACTTAGGAGACGGGTGCAGAGTGCGGTCTCGTGGAGGACTAAGAAGACTAGGGAATAAACAGAAGAAGGGCCAAGGGCTGAGTGCTCGGTCATGGGCATGGGTCATATGAAGTAAAATGGGCTAGGGCCTAAGCCGAAAGGTGCTTAAGCACTAAAATGTAAAAAAGGCATGTTTAGACCAAAATAAAGATTTTTTGATCATTTTCAAGAGTTCCAATAGAGTAAATAAAGGGGTTTAAAACCTTAAAAGGGGGAATTTAAAAGGCTTTAAGGGGATTTTGAGGGAATGAGGATAAATGAAGGGGAGAAAAGAGAATTTTTTAGAGGGGAAAAAAATTGTTAAAGGTAGAATGAGGAGTGAATGAAATGGAGGCAAAAGGAGACTTTGAAAACGGTTATTTTAAAACCAGCAGGGTTTCTTTGATAGTTTTGAAGTGAAAACATCAGTGGAATGGATATTTTGGAAAATTTACACAACAAGGCTTCAAGAACTCACAATTTTGCTTAAAACTTGTTTCTTGAAGACTCAAAAATTATTTAGCCATCATCATATATGACAAAATTTATTGATGGCTAACAAAACCAACTTGTGACTGAAGCTTAGCCTCTTCAGTCTGAGAGGGCTATCTGGAAAAAAGTTAATGATATTTGATAATGATAGACTAGATGGCTAACTCTACTTGAAAAATGACTTGTTTGTGATAAGTGTAGGTTGGAAAGAACATCAGTCTACAAAAATTGGGCTTATGGAGTCAAAAAAACAATAATTTAGTGGTAACTTCACTGGACATGGAAGCTAAGGCAGGTGAGAGTTTTTAGCAAAGGTAAGCACTCATGAAACAAGAAATAACAAAGTCAATTCATCTATAAAGGAAGTCAATGCATTACATGAATGAATTCTAAGTATTAAAGATGAAAACCACTGCAAATGGTACACATAGAAAATATAGATCAGATAAACACTAAAAACTCAATCAGAGTTTCAGGTTCTTCAAGAAACAAGTCTATTGTATTACTGAAAACAACCAATTGCATAGAGCTACAGTTTTGCCAAAAGTCTCCAACCCATACAAATTCGAATATCTACCCTTTAATAGACTTGTTACATGATGAGATGATCTGGCTCACATCTAGATTCATAAAGGTTTGGCTAATGACACCTTGCATAACAAGAAAATTTCTACATTAATGAGAAAATGAAATCTATTCTATTTGACAATCATTTTCCTAATAGGACACAAACTGTTCATTATTACATAAACTACCTTATCTCCTAATATCGGTTACATCTTTGAAAACTCTTCCTTCATATGTTCGAATAGGGTGTGATGGGACTTATCACTACATATCTTAATTGAGCTCCTCTAAAATTGGAAACAAACCCTATTTTTTAGGAAAACTAGTCCTTATCTTCAACGCATGATTTTGCTGATGAGTTGTCTTCATCTCCTGGTCTCTAAGTATTTGATGACTACTGGCAAGGTCCCTTGAACCTTTGAAAGTATCCATTTATCCATAACCACACAAAAACCTCCCCATAAAGCTTCAAAACAACACACTATGAAAATATGGTAGTTTCGTAGCGTACTTTCAGAGCGTTACAAAAATGCCTTTTGCCATCAATATTTATATCTCTTTCTGTTGGAACAAGGTCTCCTACAAGAGCTACAAATCTGGTCCATTTTTGTATATTTTTTATTATATTTAGTCTAACGGAGGGGTTTTGGGGTGGTTCAAATACCCTAATACATTGTAAATGGGTCAAGGGTAGACCAAGAGTCTGCAAACCACGGTTTGCAGACCATTAGATGCGTAAGATAAAGTAGCATAAGTAGTTGAACATTTTTGAGTTGTAAGACAAACTAAAACTAAGATTGGTGCAAATTGTGAATTAGTAGATCTGTTTTGGGTTTTTGGTGTAAGGACTCTTGCTGGATGTGTGCACAGAGATCCTCAGTCCTGTTGTGTGTGGACCCTGCTGCTGTGTGCACAGGTTGGGTTTTGGGTATTGTAAAGGGATATGAAGGATTAATGAATGCGAAAGGCTGTTGAAATATCTGATTATGTATGCTCTATGTCATTGATTTAAGCTGTGAAAGTACTTGTGTTACTTGTTTATGCTCTGATCTAGATCTATTATGGTATGCATAATTCTATATTGAGCTCCGCAAGTAAATGTGCTAACTACTTATGATGCACTGACTATTGATATGAATCTGTTTATCAGAATTTATGCAAGAATAGCTGCGATAATTTCTTTGTTGTCCTATATCTATTATTTGTTGTGATTATACATAGAATTATGTAGGCATATGCAAACGGACTGATAGATATAGGTTTTGTAATGTGCGATTTGATATTTGTGAAGTTGAATGAAACTCTGCCTGAATTACCTGCCCTTTCCTAGGGTGTGGAAACCTGGTTCTAGCACCCTCCCATACTACTTCAGGTGAGACTTTGGCCTGCGAAAGCAGGTCACTGCTGAAAGGGCCAGTATTATAGGGGTTTTTTGGAAAACCTTAACCTCCGAACCTGGGTCAGGACCCCTCAAGCCAAAAAATGGTTCCATTGCCGGGACCGGGAGAATTTTGAGAGAGGGATCGAGTAATGCCAAGGCCGTACTCAAAACCTAAAAGAAAAGAAATTGATGAATGGTTCAAATGGAAAGTTCAAAAATTCACAGTGAAAGAAAACCACAGTAAGAGGCTGACCATCGAAGAGTGGAAAAATTAGTATATTTTTAGAGATCTGCAAGAACTTATTCGTAACCATTGCGATCAAGCTCCAAGAGTGGCTCGCAAGGTTGGTCAAATTTCAGAAGTGTTGGAAGGACGAGTGGGTTACACAGTGGACTCTAGAATTGATCCAGTAGTTATAGAAGGCTGATAAGACCATCACTTGCACCGTAGACCACTGGGTGGACAATGTGCTAGGAGGATTTGTGACAGAATTTTCCATCAATAAATTCGTCTCCTACTCCGAAGTAGAGCAAAGATTCTTCAAAGGATTTAGGGGTAAGTTTCTAAAGAATTTATGATTGTTGATTAAGATATTACTGTGCGAAAAAATTATTCTATGTAGCCACACCGAATGAATGACCTTTGATCTGGACGAGAGTACGATGCGAAGTGGAAAATACTATCAGACCAACCTAGAAGGAGGTAGAAATGTCTACAGCCTGGTAAGAGAAGCAGCTGCGCAAAGTCCTCCAGCCACACCACCTTTGAACCAGCGTAGGGGTAAGAACTCACCTACATCGCCACTACCAGAAGACGACATGGCTGCGCACATGAAGTTTCCTACCTTTAAGGGTGTGGGAGATGAAGACATGGATCAATTTTGGTTTATCATAGAATCTGTATGGACTGTGCAGAATGTAGCTAGTGATGTGGTGAAGAGGGCACAATTGTCCCTTGCCTTCGAAGGAAGAGCTTTGGATTGGTACATGGGATACATCGGACAGCATGCAAAATCAACCATTGAAGAGATCAAAAATGCCTTGAAACAACAGTTAAAGAAACCTAAGTCCTATTCTCAAATAGTGGTCGATCTAAAGGATTTAAAGCAAGGGCCTTCTGAGTCGGCATGGGAGGCCAATCAACGGCTGAAGAAGGTGATCAGGGAAGGAGGATTTCAATAGGATGATAGATAGCACATGGAATGGTTCATTTCTATGTTGCTACCTCACCTGCGCGTACCGATGGGTCACCAAAATTATGAATCATTGGAAAAAGCCCTGGAGGTCGCTATGAAGTTAGAATCTGTGCCCAGAGATGATACCCAGCTAGGCATCCAGTAGATCCAAGGACAACTGGAAGCGATGCACATGGAGATCCTAAACCTATGAAAGGAGCGAGGCACAGAGGCTAGCTCTGAAAGGTGTTGCATACTATGCAGGACGAATGGTCACACCAAGGATAACTGCCCTCTATTAATAGACTACATGTAGGCCGGGGGACCTAGTCCATTGTGCCTTAGGGAAGTTGCAAGACCAAGTGGGTCGGCACAATGGTGCGATGATTGCTGCATTGCAGGGCTACATGACACAAAGCACTGTCCCCGCCTTGCTGCGTATGTCCCAAAAGTAAAATAATAATGGTACAAGTTCTATAGGTCAGTAGGACATGATGAATAAAACTGCCAAACATATGATTTGATGATCAATCGAAGGAATATCTACAAGGTGCAGTTGGATCCATCCTCACCAAGATACCTCTCGAGCAAAACGGGCTCCCCATCAAGGGGTAGGGGAGGCAGAAGAGGTGGGAGCACAGGTCAGGGACGAGGCGTCTCATTTGTTATAACTATGGAGAGGTAGGGCACTTTTCCAGGGAATGTCCAAACCCTACAAGACAGTCCTATCAGTATTGCAGGTAGTTGGATCATGTGATTGAAGACTGTCTAGCCTTGATAGCGAAGAAGTAGGAAAAGCAGTCGACACCTACATAGAATGTGCGGAGGGTTAAGGCCAAACTATGAGACAAAGGTCCAAGTGTCAATGTCGTAACATGCAATGGGATGGCCATAGGGGTGCCTAGGGAGAGAACTACAACCGAGCCTCTGATCCAGTTAGTAGTTAGTAAATAGGAGGATTTGGATCTAAAAAAGGAGAAAGAAACATTTGTCGTAGCTCCTGAAAACTTTGTTGAGGCAGAGGCATCTACTTCGTAGCCGCCTGAGGACCTCAAGTCAGATGAGGAGGTCAAACCCTTTTTATAGGCATGCATGAAGCTACTGCGCAACCCAAAGGCTGTGGAAAATCTTCAAGTAGTAATAGATAGCTGCGCAACATGACCTATCCTCCCTTCGGAAGTCAAGGACATACACAAGCTCTATAGGTATAAGAAACACACTGGTAGGGAGATGCGATTGACTGCGCAGATCGATGATTACGTGATGGATCAGGTTATTCTGGACCTAGGGTCAGATGAGAATGTATTACCTAAACAAACTTGGTAACGAAAGGGGGAGCCTAAGTTGGAATCGTCCACTATCTAGTTGCGTATGGCTAATCAACAGAATATCATTCCATTGGGAAGACTATAGAAGACTGTGGTGGATATCACAGGGGTTAAGGTCTGGGCTGACTTTCAAGTAATTCAGATTGTCGAAGATGTGGACCCCTACCCTATGCTCCTAGGCTTGGATTAGGCCATCGATACAGGGGGCTTCATTAACCTAAAGAAGCGAAGCATGGTATTCGAAAATAATGGTACAAGGGTAATAGTACCATTAGATCCGGCGGAAGGTGAATGATACACAGAACCAGTGCATGACGAAGAGGATGTGGATCATATCTATAAGTTGACTACACAAGATGAAGATTGGATCAACCCCATGGTGAAGGGGGTACTCTGCTGGGAAAATGATAGTGAATGTTTCTCCGACTCTGATGGGGAGATAGAGAATTGGAAAAATTGGTTACATGATGTCTCTGTGCCGCGATGTCTTTGGATGACGAAGAACTTCCGATGCATCTCCTCAGAGGTAAGAGATCTACCGTATTTCGATGGTTTTGGTAATGTTAGGGACTTTTTGAGGGCATTTGAAGCCAAGGTTCCCCAAGAACGACGACTATGGGCCTGTAAGCTGTCCATGCATGGATCACCTGTGAAATGGTGGGTAACGCATGAGGAGGCGTTCCAAGATTGGAAGGAGTGTTGGAATATTATGATTCTAATATTTGAGGCCCCAACCAACTTGTGAATCAAAAAGTTCCTTGGACTCGAAGATCCACGTGAATATTTGTTCGCTTGGCTAAAACAATGGTGTGATAGAACTACCCAGGAAAGGGTTCATCTACTTATTCATGCCCTGGGACCACTTCCCACTACATGGTACCTGGATGTAGAGCTCCATCAGTGCACCCGCCACTGGGAGACTTTGAGGGATGAATTTCTAGGAACATTTTGAATAATAGGAGGGACAAAGGCACTTGATGCAGCTCTGTAGAACATTGACACTATAGATTGGGGTGAATCACACCTGTGTGTCGCATCTGAAATACGCAATTGGGAGCCGCAGACACCAAGCATGATCAAATATTGTAGCCTAGCTCCAAAATAAGGTAAGAATGATCCAGTAGAGGGTCCTGGCTCAGAATTGAACAGGGTGCGCATGATTAGTAGACCACTCAGGCTGCGAAGGAGTAGCATTGAGATGCACCCCATGGTGGAAAAAATTGGGGATGTGAATATTATATATCTGCCATCTCCCACAAAAAAGGGGCAGCTACGCTCACTTCTCAGCCACATAGGTTATTACAATTTTTTTTTTAGAAATATGCAGTGATCATAGCATCGCTGAAAGATTTTATCATGAAGGTGGCCCGGTTTTGTTGCGATGACACAAGTCGAGCGAACATACCTTTGGGTATGAAGTAATTAGGTCTTAAGCCTATGTTGGGGGAATATGCGCAGGAGGCGCAGGTGTTTGAACCAAGCGTAGCATAAATGGCAAGCGTACAAGAGGTGCGAAAACTAGTCATTGTCATAGTAACATCTGGTAAAAAAGAAAAAGTTACCGTTAAAAGGAGTGGGCCGTTGGCATTTAATGGGAAGATTTTGAGGATTTTCTTACCATTTACCTTATGGTAAGTTCAAAGTCAATTTTACCCTACTGTTGGATGCCTGTAGGCTCTATAAAAAGGGCCAAATCGCTCAAACAAGGGTTCTGTCTCACTTGCATAACTTGCACCCATCCTCTTTATCTGATGTGAGCCTGAGCTGTAAGATTTTTTAGGTTTGCACTGTCCCTCTTATGTCGGATCAACCTCCCCCTATTGATAGTAGCCACCCAGAGATGGTATTCATTTTCCGTGCTAGGATGAAAGAAACTAACCCAATTGAGCCCTCGGCACCTATTGCCCCAGAAGTTGAGGAAGTAATGGAGATTGGGTCTGAGGATGAAGAAGTGCTCTCAACGTCGGTCACCAGGAAGGGAAACGAGTAGGTACAGGGCTTATGGAAGCCCCCCAAAGCTGCGAAATGGGCTTTAGGGAAGCCTAGGACCTCCCCAAGGCATTCCAAGTCCCCATGAGCAACGCCTTAGGCTCAGGCTACGTAGGAGGAAGCCCTGCATGCCAATCTGATCAACTGGCTACCTCCCTTCATCCGCCCGTGCAGGCCCTCAATGCATGCACCAAATAACCTTGATGGCCTGGTTACCTATCTGCAGACGCTGCTAACCCCGGGAGAAGTCCTTGTCCTAAGCGACCCTTGTGGGAAGCTCTATGAAGCTAAATTTGATGATCACGACTTGGTGAATTATGAAGCTTTCCCTCAATTGACCCTCACACTGTACTTTGACATAATTTACATGGAAGATGGTATCACAGTCATTTCTCAGCATTGGGTAAATGGATTGGCTAGATCTGGGCTCTTGAACCTACTGCGTATGCCCCAATTTGGCTATTACAACGTCACAGATCGACTAACCCGACAGCTGCTTGCCCTAATTAAAAATGGCTTATTGTGGATTCGAGATAGGGTCCCCATAGATGATGCATTGGTTCATAGAATCACAGGCCTTCCCATGAATGGGCCACACCCTCTGGAACATGTGGGCAAGAAATATGAAGGAGATATTGCTGAATATGTGAGTAAGACCTACCATGTGGAAAGGAATACGTGGGGCTTCGTCATAAAATCCATCAGCGACCCAGCTACACAGATGGATGCCATTTTACTAGCTTACAAACTAATGTGGAAGTGCTAGGTCACAACCATCCCTGCCTATGTAATTAGGCTAGATGGTCAATGTGCGAAGGGGATCTGCCTCAATTGGACCCAGTACTTATGCGACGAGTTCTTAGCCAACGTTCTCGAATCATAGGAACAGGGGAAAGCCTTCTGCTATGTTTGGCTACTATTTCTTATAGCCCTTGTTTCCTGGGAAACCCCTGCAGATTCGGTCCTCCCCGAACTCCCTCTAGATATGTGCAAAGGGGCCCAATATGCCCATTTGTGGGATTCCAAGGATGCGTAGCACATAGAAGATAACCAAGTCTTCTAGGTCCTCTTCCAAAGTAGTGTGGTTGCAACCATCAATTCTCGACCTCGGTTGTCCCCCACAGTATATTACAAGTACAAGAGTATCGCATCATTCCAGGTTACCACGAACAACGTTCAAATCCATAGCCACAAGGATAAAACCTAGATGTCACTTCCTTATATGGTAGCAGACGGGGAAATTGACAATGTGATTGTGCTATGGCCTCCTGCCTAGAAGATAGGCTTCAAAACCAGCGCCAGGGGCACTACTAGTACTAGCACGATGCAGGTACCCCCACCTATTATCACCAAGGATATTGGAATCATAGGGAAAGACTCACATGCAACCATGAAAAGGACACACAAACTACGCAGACCACCATGAAGAACACTGAGGATGCGACCTAGGTTGATTCACAGCTAGGCATAGAGGAAGTGAACATTGGAGGTACAAAGCGAACATGCAAGCCTATCAAGGGACCCCAAAAGAAGCACCATGCCTAGTGGAAGGAAGGAGATGAGATGGTTACGTTGATAGATGGAGATCTCGCACAAATCGCAGATGCTGTCACATTGGCCACATAAGAAAAACAAGTCACCTTAGAGGAGTGCCAGAAGGTTGCGGTCAACGTCATCTAGGAAGGGCTTCAAACATTCCAGCTAAATATAGACACAATACAGACCAGCGTGGTTTAGGGATGAATTCCCTTGGCATCTAGTAGTACAGCACTAGCCACAGAAGACAACCATCTTTGTCCCTTGCCTAGCGCCACCCTGGTGATTGGTTCGCTGGACCAAGAGATCCAGCTCCAAGCAGGTGCTGGGTTGTAGCTGAATCTTGCCAAGCTAGCCCACACAATATTATAGGGTCTCCACACCGTAGTGTTTCAGGAGATTCACCATCGAGACTAGCAAGTACACCACCAACTTGGTATGGCTGAACAAACCATCGCACTACAAAATGTAGAAGTACTCTTTGTTTTCGCGCAACAAGTAGAGCTCTAAACTCTGATCCACCAGCTATACATAGAGGTTACAAAATAAATCCTGGCCGTAGCCACCCTCTGGGCTAAAGTGGAAGCATTGGTTATAGAATTGAAGGCTTCTAGGATGGAAATGCAGGTCTTTAAGACACAGTTGGAGCAGCAAATCTCTGACTTACAAGCCAAACTGCAGCCCGAAACATCACCGAAAGTACGAGCCCAGCATGTTGCGCTAGTGACTGATGCTACCAATACCATTACAGGACAAATTTCTTAGGGTTCGTAGTTGCTTGAGGACACCATGTAGCTTTGGACCAAGATCCAGTGTGATTCGGTCCTCCGGAAAATCAATCAGGACTTGTGACAAAAGGAGGAAAATTTCAAGAAGATTAAGGCTAAAATACCTACCTTGGTCTCGGCACATCATTTGGTGTGATTGCAGACCAAAAGCACCCTCCAATATGAGATTTATGGACTTTTCCATAAGAAGCATGTTATTGGAGAATGATTGAAGCCTTGGGCTACTGCAGCCCTCCAACTTTCATAGGATGTTGATGGTGTTGTGAAGCGACTAAAATAGACATTGGAGAGTGTCACAACTGTGAAAGAGGGAACGAATTCATAGAAGCTTGTATATATTATGCAGAGCGCTGCTGCTCAGAGTTAAGAAGTGCTGCCTCCATTGGTCACAACTGTCAATGCACTACAGGCATAGGTGGAAACCCCGCCAACACAGTGACTTGGGACGATTCACAATATTGTGTTGGGGGACTGTTGGAACGGGGTCTCCTACAAGAGCTGCAAATCTAGTCCATTTTTGTATATTTTTTATTATAGTTAGTCTAACGCAGGGGTTTTGTGTGGGTCAAAGCCCCTAATACATTCTAAGTGGGTCAAGGGTACGTAGGATAAATTAGTATAAGTATTTGAGCCTTTTTGAGTTGTAAGACAAACTAAAACTAATATTGGTGCAAATTGTGAATTAGTAGATTTGTTTTTGGATATTGGGGAAAGGACTCCTATTGGCTATGTGCGTGGAGATCCTCAGTCCTGCTGTGTGCGCAGGTTGGGTTTTGGGTATTGTAAATGGATTTGAAGGATTAATGAATGCGGAAGGTTGTTGAAATATTTGAATCTGTGATATCTAATTATGTATGCTCTATGTCATTGATTTAAGTTGCAAAAGTACTTGAGTTACTTGTTTATACTGCGATCTAGATCTTATTATGGTATGCATAATTCTATATTGAGCTCTGCAAGTAACTGTGCTAAATACTTATGTTGCGCTGACTATTGATATGAATATGTTTATTAGTCTTTATGCAAGAATAGCTGTGATAATTTATTTGTTGTCCTATACCTGTTATTTGTTGTGATTATACATAGCATTGCGTACGTGGATGCGAAAGGACTGATAGAACTAGGTTCTGTAATATGTGATCTGATATTTGTAAAGTCGAACACAGCTCTACCTGACTTACCTACCCTCTCCTAGTGTGCGAAACCTGGTTCTAGCACACTCCCATACTACTTCAGGTGAGACTTTGGCCTGCGCAAGCAAATCACTGCGAAAGGGCTAGTAGTATAGGGGTTTGTTGGCAAACCTTAACCTTCGAACCTAGGTCAAGACCCCTCAAGCCAACACTTTCCTTTGGTATTGTATTCATCATCCTTAGAAACCTCTACCATATCATTTTCACCCTGTATAAACTCCTCAAAATGGTTCAAAAAGCCAAAAGAAAGCTACACTAGTTTCATAGCATTTTCCTGGTCTTCAAGCCTAGGAATTCTACGAAACTGCTGAAAATAGTGAAATTTCCAGATTTTTGTATAGTTTAAAAAATGTATCTTCTAATTGTAAAAAACTTGTTTCCAAAATTCCATTAACCTTTAAAATCATAAACCAGCTCACGCTATGATTCTTGAGGTGTTTTTCCTCATTGATGATGAGTTAAGCAATTGGCTTCTCAACTACTGTCATTTTAAGGCCCTTTTTCTCCAACTCCTCATGGATTAGTTCAAGCTATTCCTGGAAGTATTTAACCTTATCCTTCAACTTTATGTTTTTTGATTTAAAATGAAATTTCATTTTCCTGACATG
The DNA here is from genome assembly GCA_034641835.2 of Pinus albicaulis. NCBI lineage: Eukaryota > Viridiplantae > Streptophyta > Pinopsida > Pinales > Pinaceae > Pinus > Pinus albicaulis. The sequence continues at coordinate 1,225,275,627 of CM076574.1, forward strand.
TTTCACCTCTTTCCTCAATGAAATGGTCCATTTGATAAACTGCTGTGTATTATCTAGGGTCTTGGAAACACTGTCAACTTGCTCTTCCCAAATATCTTTCATCCTTTCAAACTGAACCTTCTGGAAATTGTGTTTTCTTACTTCTTTGTTCATAACAACAATTTCATGGTTGGCCAACTTTAACTGTTCTTCAAGGAGTTCAAACTCTATTTTTTCCATTACTTTCTCCTTCCCTTTCTTAGACTTGTTAACTGAATCTTTCTTTGCAGGTGATGAAAGACCAATGATGTCTTGTGGTGGCTTGATAGTGTCAGTAGCTAGATGAATTTATTTTATGATCTCCAAATTTTTTTTGGCATGTCGTGTCATGGGCTTTCTTGCCTAGAACATAAAACTTGCATCTTCTCCTTCAAATTCTAGTTTCTTTGCAAATTTGGCTTTCTTTAGTTTTTGTCCACCTTCCTCTATATCTTTAGCCTAGACTATAGGAGTCTCTTATATTTCAATGGCATTTAGAATGTATTATAGATTTCTTTTAGCTACTGTTATATCTTCTAAAGTCAGTGTTTTTTCTTTTAAAGCCACCGTTTGACTCCTTGTCATCCTTTTGCTTCCTTGCTTACTCACAGCTTGTTTTTGTTTTGCAGGTTTGACCACTTTTGATTTTTGTTTTGAATGTGGGACATTAAGTGTATCAAAAATCTGCATTTGATTTTTTTCCATCATGGTTGGTTCACTTGGTTCTACTCTTGCGGGTTCACTTGGTTTTGCCACCACTGGTTCACTTTGTTCTGCCACTAAGGGTGATGGGATACTCCTAGGTTTAGGAGTTCTTGTAGGAGTAAGAGTATCCAACTCAAAACCACTAACAAACAAAAATGAAGACCAGTCTCTGCCTAGTCTTTGGAGCTCATATAAAACCAGTAGTTTAATTAAATCAAGATGAAACAATGAAGTCTCACTTCCTTCAGAGTTTTCTTGTATCTTATCTTCCATTTTTTATAAACTTTTGTGTAAATAGAAAGGCAAATCAAGAGATATCTTACCAATAAAGTGTAGGAGAAGCTTTAAATGGTAAGAGTAGACTTTATGGTATCTCCCTTCACAAGTAAAATATTTCTGGATGATGAGTAACAACCTTGAGTAGTTATCCTTCATGCATCTCCTTGGAATAGCATTAGTAAGGTCCATTTCACTATTTTCTGGTTTGATAAACTCTTTGGACTACTCCATGTTAAATTTGAACCCTTTGAACCACTTCTCTTATCCCCTTGGAATCCCTATTGCTGCTACAATGACCTCTGGTGTAATGGAAAGATTCAACATTCCCACTTTGGTAGTTGTTCCACTGAAGTTTAAAGAAAATTATTTGGAAACATGTACATGACAGCCTTGTAATCTTTCACAAAACTATAAGCATCCTGTCCTTTTGAAGACTTCTAGGATGTTGGGTCTTCATTGATCAGATTCATATCTAATGGCTCATATAATAGACATTGGCCACCCTTATTTTTCTTTCTTTTTGGTTCCATAGATTCTTTAGAGTCTTCTCTTCCTCGCTTGATAGTTCTCTGCTTCGCTTGATAGTTTTCTGCCTTGCTTGATCAGTGATCTTTGTAAACCTATGAAAACACCAGCCACGAATTTGGCTCAATGCAATAGGTATCCAAAGCTTAATATCACACGAAGAAGGAATGAAGAAGTAGAAATGACTGAAAGATTTTAATGTTTGATATTCACTCATAACACAATGGTGACTCATACATGCCTAAAATGTTGATGATGACTTTAGACCTGATCATGTACCTTGATCTCAACCCTATATAACTCGAATGGTATCTAATTTACCCTTTCCAAATGATTTTTTGACACCTAATAGCTAACTTGACATGACATACAGGAAACCACACTTTCGTAGCATGTTTAGTGTAAATCTGGGTGTTTTCGCTACGAAAGTATTAGTGGTTTCATAGAGAAAAATGGAATTTCTCAGTGTATTTCACTACGAAACTGTGGTTTCTTGGCTAAAACAACCATTTCAGTGCTAAAATCCTGGGAATTGAAAACTGTCAGAAAATTATGAGTGATGTGACATGAGGGGATTTGAAAATGAGTGGGTTTACACCTTACGGTAAGCTTAATAATAAATATATAAATTTTCCTTGACCAAGTAAATAAAAATGAACCCTACAACCCTACATTTGACACATGAACTTAAAATGAATTTGCAAATGATGCTTCATTTTTGTGAGTGATAATAGACTGGATGTTCAAATCATAGCCACATCATCTGTGTAAATTCTTCCCAATATCCCATATTCTCATTATGTGTTTCCCACCATCTTGCCAGAGTAGTGCGCAAGCCAAGATCCAAAGCATGGAACCTCTGTTCCACTGGCATAGACCTTTCCCATTCTCCTAGGAACATGTTTACATCATTTTATCGATCATAATGTGGGAAATTACGTACCTTAGATATTATGCAACGCATAGCGCGGGTCACACGATTACAACATGACGCAGACAACTCATGTAGATCGTTATGCAAATTCTCTAGTTCTTCATCATAGTTTGAAAATAAAGAGCTATCCTTCTCCCATTTAAGATTCCCAACTACTATTGGATTAATACAATATTCTTATCGCAAAGTGTAATATCCCAAAATGGGAATGCAACAATACATAAACACAAAACTAGAATAGAAATGAGAAATAAATCATAAAATGTGTATAAAACACATAGCCATCAATTACATGTACAACAACAAGAAATATGATCCATTATATCAACCAAAAGTGGGGAAAAGAAGCAATATCAGCCCTAAAAAACGTTATTCCTAGAGATTTTCATCCTATCAGGAAGAAATAGGGCTAGGATCCCTTATATTATATAATATGGGACTTAAATCCATAAGGGAATCAGAAACAAATCCCTTTTATGTGTTAAACAGATCTCCCAATCCCGATATGGCTTAAAAATGACCAAATCCCATGACTCTCTATACAGAATTTTCTGAAGCATGCAAAACATAATTTAATGAGGGGTTCAAATAAAATATGGTGCAAAAAATAGATCTGGAGTTTATTCAATCAAATCATGGAGAAAATTTGAGATCCAACTCCTTTTACACAATAAGCAGATAACCCAACAAGGGTTTCTTGAGAGCTTGAGTAAAAAAGAGTAGATCTGAACATTCAACTTTGAAATAACGAAGTATTACTGCAAAATTACATAAAAATGGCTGAATAATACAATAGAGGGATGATAATCCCTTCTTCTAGCCTTCCAGGAGAAGGGTTGGCCCTTTCCCTAGGAAACTAGCTCAAGAACAGGGGTTTAAACCTTGCTGCTGCAGCTCTATGAAAAATGACGTTGTTCCTACAATGGAATGCACTATAGGAGATGAGGAATAATTTGGCCAAGTTCCAAGATGTCAAATGAGCCCAAGAATCCTCTTAGGTGATCTCTCAAGAGAAGGAAAGCTCCCTCTACTGAGAAACAATCCCGAAAGTGGTGTTATCAATCTCCACTGCAACGCCCTGCAACAAAACACTATTCTCTGTAGAAATAATGCTATAGATAAAGACAGATGCATGGCCTCAAGCCTGGATGTGTAGCAATATAGTGTAATACTCTCCCAAGAGGCCTCTTAAGGGAAGAGGTGGGATTCCCGCTTGGGAACACCCAGTGCTAAACAACAAAGCAACCCTGCTAAACATCAAGAGGAAGCAATAGTCTAAGCAGGAAAATATCAAATAATAATCTCAAACATGAATAAAAATGGTTGCTATCCCCTCCATATATAGCATGAGAGCCTCCTCACATTAGGTCCCATCCATACTTGCCACCAAGCTCATGCAAGTTGTCCTCCACCAAAACTGCGTTGTCTTTTCATAAAGACCACTCCTCTATGATAGCGTTGTTGATTTGGTCAAAGTTGATTGAATCAACATGATTCAATCCCTGTTCACACCCAAAGGTGCTTAATTCAACTGCTTATTCTTCCTCCTTTCACATTAGGAGTGTTACTATTCATTCTAAATGGGTTTTATGAGTCTCCCCACCCACTTATTCACCTACCTAGTGATAAAAACAACTATAATATTCCATTTAGATGAAACCTAAATTTTTGGAATATTATAGTCCTCCCCTCCAAAATTTTCTTGTCCTTAAGAAATTGTAAGGTGGAGAAAAATTCCTTCCTTCCTCTTCTTGTGGCTTCCCCATCAATAGTTCCCACCACAACTCAACATAAGCTGCAGTAAATCTACCCTCCAATGGCTCCTCTCAAGTATGCAAAACCGAATGGTGTACATCATGAGAAGGTGGAAGGTGTAAGTGGAAACCTTCTTGTTTTCCCATGGCCTCCTAAAGGTAGGAGTGATGATAAAAATAGGGAATCTCATCCCCAATGAGATTCTCCCATACCCATGCTATCATCCAAATGAAATGAGCCATCCTAGGTAGCTCATCAAAGAAATCCTCAACCCCCAGTTTGTGCAATGTATTGGGGTTGCATGGAGAGATTAGATTTTTCCACCCAAGTTGTTTCTCTCTCCATTTAAGGTAAGTATAGGGATGTTGTGGATCTTGGGCTGAAATGACATGGCCTCCAAGAATGGCCCAAGTTACCCCACTAAACAAATCAGCCATGAAGTGCCTCCTCCAAGAACTCAAGTTCTCCAAATGGCTCCTCCCACATGAAGAAAAGAGATGTAGTATGGAAATCATGGTTTGCCCATTATTTCTCTTGAAACATACAACATGTAAAGTAGGGAGAATCATACTCCCAATGGGCACCTCCAACCTTTGTCCCACTATCCAAACAAAGCCCCCCATGAACATAAGAATATCAACAATATATGGAAGCAAAAACCAATGAAAACAAGCTTCCATATGACAACCAAAAAGTGGATCATAGTTCCACACATGGAACCATCGCAGTGCATCCCTTGCCTGCCTCAAAACAAAGAATAACAAGTTCCCTACCAGCCACTTTTTTGCTACCACAATCATCCCATAAGATGGAATCATGAAAGTACAATGTGGTGTCAATGGTGCACACGAAGAATCATGTGGCTTCCCCCACAAACCACCAATAGAATAGCCAACCTCAATGTTGCAATTGGCCTCAATTACATCATAATATAATATGAAAGAAGGGATAATACTTCTTAGTACAACATGATGCTCATATAAAGTAAACAAGTACAAATCATAATGCAAAATTGTACCTTCTCCACCATGTACTTTGGTCCTTGAGCTGAAATGGCTCAACTGGAAATTCTGCCTCACCCCAATGAGTAGGGAAGTGGCTGTGACATTCTCTCCATCACCATCTGGCCTATGAATCTCTCCATATCCTGATACATATATCCTTCTGAATGCCCTCCCAAGTGAAATCCTCCATCAAAGAATGAAATGCATCCAAGTGCATGGAAAGAAAGTCCACATGTGTTGCATGTAGCAGCTTCTCCTTGATCTCATAAGCTCTAGTCAAGAAGAATATTCCTTAAGAATATATGACCATATCATCCACCATATCTCTATCATTTCCGTACGGGTCATAAAAAATCATGCAGGCACAAAGATCCTTGGAGTATTCTACCAAAAGTTGAGACCTCCAATATGGATCAATCCTCCTAAGAGACAACGCTGAAGATCTAAAATGGGGAGCTCCCTACATGTTTATGTCTACTCCTTTGACATCCCTCATGCCAAATGCATCCTCCAAAGTGCTGCCATGCCCATCATGCAGCTGCTTATGCTCAAATAGAAGTGGTGACCTTTGGAAGTTGGCCTCCCATGAGGAGCTCCCATAAAAAAAGAACCTCTTGAACTTGGCCAATGTAAGAATGAGTGGCCTCCATATACTCCAATGTATGGAGGATTCCTTCCTCAAAGGAAGTACCCTATGTTTCTCCAAATACATGGAGCAGCTCCCTTGCACCATGAGGGTGCCATCCTCCATCACTGTAGAAACTTTTGTCAGCGCATTATGTGTAGTGAGAGTGGGTGATGCTAAAAATGGGAGAATGTCTCCCTCCTCCTTGAGTCTATCCAAAATCTCTCCGTTGTACTAGATTCCTCCCAAGTATTCACCCCTCCGGAACCTAAGAGTGGTGAACCAAATGGGAAAATGCCTCCCACCAACTCTAGATCTCGTGGCCTCCTAGGTGGAATGCCCCCATGTAATGAGACATCAAAATATAAAGTGGACTATACATATGAGTGCACTGATTTGTCCCTCTCTTCACTGCGCAATACAGTCTCCTTATCTTGTGTAGAAACCACCTGAAATAGATAAGGGTGAATCATCCCTTGATGTTGATCCTTCTTTTCTTCCCCTTCCATATCACAATCCACAAAAACTGATGCATGCTTCTCTTGAATTGTGTTTTTGTTCCCACATGTTGAATCATTAGGAACTGCTTACAAAGACACAATGGATCCTCTAATGGAATCTGTTAGCCACCTATAATATTTTGTTATACCAAAAGGTGGCTAAAAGCTTTGGGAGCCTCCAAGGAACAAATTTTATCACTAAAAAATGTTGGCTCTTGAAGTCTCAATAAGGCCTCCTGCCTTTTCCCTCTATTCAAATCCTGCACTGCTGTTTTCATCCTAAACACCTCTAAAACCCTACAAAAATCCACAGTTACATACTGCTGCAAATGACCCCTTCTCCCTTTCTCTTCTCCTCACCACTAACTCAGTTCCTTTTTCTCCATTTCCCATGGAAATCCTTCATTTCCGCATTTCTTCTATTTTCCCTCATCAAAATTTATTTCCTAAGGTCTAAGATCCCTTCTTGACCTTATCGAAAGCCTTCATTTCCCTTTGGAAACCATTAAAAAGCCATAGAAATGCACATTTTATATGCTTTGGACTTAAGCCCCTCAGGTTAAGCCCCCTTCCTCTTTTTCCTCCATGCACCCGAGCACCAGAACCAAAACGCTGTAAACATTGGGTGCTTATCTATTTTTTCTCCGCCCGAAAAACCAAAAACCTTTGAAAATAATGATAATCGGGTTTTGGTTAAATTTCAAAGTTTTCTGCCTGCGAAAAATTAATGAAATAATTTCGACCGTCGATCTGCTCCATAGATCGGACGGCGCGAAGCGCTACTTGCCTTGTGGACCCCACCATTCCCCGCGCTGTTTTCCAAAACCCTGATTTATTCTGCACCACTCTTCGGGCAAAAGCTGTTTTAGCCTGCGGCCCAGCGATTCCGCACACCTCTTGACACGCGTCCTCCGTACCATTCAAAAACCACTGCATAAAGTTAGCTCCCCGCGTATTATCTGTCAGATGAAGGCCACCTAGCGGAATCAACGATGGCCGTCCGATCTGGCCCCATGCATCCGACGACTCCCATCCATTTTAATTACCTGCCCTTTAACGAAGCTGTGCGCGTTTTATCCGGCCCTCGGCGCATCCGAGAGTCAATCTCCGCCATCGATCTCTGCAGATCGACGGTCTACATTCGATCACCTGATTCCATTCCCCAGTCAACTATTCTCTGCTTTGACTTTCCAAATCATGCCCTACCGTTGATCTCAGCGCGATCAACGGTTCCAATTGCCCCGTTCTCCCGCACGCCCTCCGATCCAGATTTTCCCATATAAACGCAGGATTTTATAATTTTGTTTGTTTTTCACAGGTTTAAGGTTTTTATTGATTAAAATGGAGAATTTTCGCGGGACAAGGATGACGATCCTCTGCCTTTCGAATACCTTAGAGAAACTACCCACAGGGTGTAAATCTATACTTTCAACGAGGTTTCATGAGCCTCCGCTGCCATGCGCCCCTGTTGAACCTGGAAAACAACAAAGAAATCACAGAGAAAGAGTATCAGATTGCAGAAAGCCAAAGATGAACTAGGGCAGAGAGTTACCGATCATATGAGTGGGGATTACGGCTAAGACAGTTATCAAGAGCCTAATCCCCGACTCAAAACACAGTTTAAAAAGAAAAACCTAAAAGTATTTATCAGACATATTTCCTCCACCGCCATATCTGAGGCAAATTGATTCCTCAACTACCGCAGTGCCACCTATTGTCTCAAAACACTCAATCAGAGGCCGAACTTATTGAACAAGATCAGATTTTTTTCCTCGAAACAGCCAAAGAAGTTACTTCTGCCTCAGATTTAATGATAGAATGTTTGTAGAGTAACCCTAATAGTACGCAGAGCCTCAAATGTCAAACAAAGCTCCCACTGAGCTAAATTTATGAGTATAAATCATTTAATACAGTGGAACGCCTGTATAGTTCTTCGTTGAGCCCCTCGAAGGCTAAGAAGACATTAATATTTGTATTAATTGGTTTTTGAGATCTTTTCATCAGATCCCGCCTCCTTATCTTTCTATAAATACTTCAGTAGAAGATGAGTGAGGGGTTGGTTGGTTGCTATGTAAATTGCTGAACATCGTATTGTAATTGAGCTGTAGAATTCTGTTTGTAAATAGTGTTCACTGGCCCTTGGAGCTCTACTTGTAATAAATAAGTTAGGCTCAATAGTGAAGATGATTGCTGAACTGAAACATTGGACTTGAAGATCCTGGTCTATATTACTGGTGAAGTGTTTCTTTCTTTGTTAATTGTTTTCTTTCTATGTATGCCATATTGTCCATGTTCCTCTGTAAAGAACAGTTTAAACAGGGTTAGGACCTGTTGTATATCAGTAACCTTCTCTGGCTGAGAAATCTTTATCTTAATGTTTTCCTTAAAACTTGTTTATTTAAGAATGATTCAATACAGTTTAAACAGTTAGGAATGTTGGCATTCCCTCGTCCTTCTGTTTTCTTAAACATGATTCTTGAGTGTGATTTCCATCATTTGCTATTAAAGTTAGACTAAAGAAGACATGGTTTGCCCTGATTCCTAGATTCTTTTCTCCAAAAGCAGATTCTGAAAGTTTCCCTTGGTGTTGGCTGAAAGTAGACTAGGTTTCAAAGTACTTTATCTGATCTTAAGTTACACTTTGTATTTCTTATATGTTTTCATACTTTCTGAAGGTAATTATGTGGATTATTGGATTGTTTTTCAATTAATATGATTTAATAGAACTTGCCCAAGAATTTTATGGTTAGCCCTGTCCTTGGCTGGTTTTAGACAGTTACTTAAGAGGCTTTTCTTGTTTGGACTGACTATAAATCCTCTGAGAAATTATTATCAGTTTCCACCCTTCCAATGCTTTATTGTTTCCATTCCATCACTTTAATCTCATTAAATCTTGTGATATGGATGACTTGCCCCTTAGATCACCCCTGATGTTGTTGTTCAATTAAAGCCCAGATATGACTCCATAGACCAATGGACTAAAAACCAGCGTTATATCTATCTGTTACCCTAAACTGTTCTATTTTCTTGCAACTTCTCACCTTTGAAACTCTTTGCATATATATATTTCCGCCTCAAACAACAAATCATGCCCAATCATCCAAAAATAAAGCAAAACCCTCGGACTTCATAAACTAGCCTAATATCATTACCTTAAGTTTTCAAAGACAAATCCATCTTTGTACATATTGGAGAGATCCCTCTCCGGATTCAGGAGGGCTAGATCCTAGAATCCCAAAGTTGGTTGAAATGATGTTAACTCTGTGATCGGACTTTTGCCAATATTGCTTATTACAGAGGCCTAACATTTCTGGCGACTCCGCTGGGGAACCTTCCCTTAATCTTATAAAATCTGGTGAGTAAAAAGCAGCACCTCCAAGCACTACCAAGACGGGTACTTATGATGAAACTTGTTTGAATCAGTGACAATCTAGGTAAATCCTAGGATTCTCTTAAGAATTTATCTAACCTCAAAAAACCAGCTGGCTTAGCCATAAGAATAGACTGTTTTTGTCTCACAACCGTAGCTAAGTTTTGAAGAAAAGGTAGCTTATTCTTAGGAACCACAAATAATAATAACTCAGAAAATACCAAAAACATTTCAGATTGGTGGTAAAACACTTGCTTCTACATATCACTTACGTTTGGTGTGTTTTACCTTATACTCTTAGACAGAGTCTGGAAAGGGCCAGGTAGCCTCCAGATCTCATCCTCTTTTAGAGGTGAAATATCTGGTGAATGCCCTCCCAGTCAATCTCTAGTTAGAGTTTGTTGTGTTTCGAGATATCCTTGAAAAGGGATGTCTCACAAGCACTGTGGTGGACAGTGTACTTCTTTGAACACACTCTAGACTTTCCATCCGGCGACTACACGATCCTAAACAGACCTTAAGACTCCACTGGGAAGAGCCCTTATCATTATAATATCATTCAAATCTAGTTAGAGGACTGTAGGATTAAAATTTTGAAAGCAGATTAGTTAACCTCTCAAAGATTGTCATATCTGGTTGAACTTTTCTGGTTTATTTGGGTCTAAAAACATAGCATAGTGGCTCCTAGAAATATTCACACTAGAGCCCATCCTGACCCTAATCCACTTGAGATAGTTGATGACCCACAAAGTATCCTATGGAAATCTCCTAAGATTAAATTATCAACTGTTTTCAGATCACCCTTGAGAGCTAAATCGGTTCCTGAAAATCTTTCATCTCTACAACAATCACCAACTGACTTAGTTAATCCATTCAGGACTAGGCCATTTGGTGATTTAGACCAACTAGATTCTGAGTCTTCACTACCATCTCCTGAAACAAGTGAACATCTTGGTAATAGAGAAACAAAACCTCCTAATATACACTTTCTGTTGAATTTAGGTGTCCCTCATCCAAGATCAGCTCAGCAATCTACTACTGTTTCATCCACATCTGCTCGCCCTACATCCACTATTCAAACCACCCCACTTCAGCCCACTCCACCTCTTGTAAATCCACCCCCACCACCTATTATGGCAGCATGGTATGCTCCCTTAGTCCTTCCTGTACCATTAGCCAACCTTCCACAGGACTATCGGTCCAAAATCCCATTGTATGATGCTAGCAATGCTATAACTGCATCACAACACGTGGATAAGATGAATGACTACTTTGACAGAAATGAAATTGATGATGATTCTGTCAAACTTAGACTATTTTCTCAAAGTTTGGGGGGAGAAGCAAGAAAATGGTTCAAAGGCTTAACCCCCCATAGTATTAATGATCTCCAAGGTTTCCATCAAACACTCTTAAACAAATGGGAAGTAAAGAAGAACCCTCACCAAGTTCTTGCTGACTATAACAATCTCCATAGGAACCCAGGGGAAAGTGTACAAGCTTATTGTACTAGATTTAATAGTGTGTATAATGCGCTTTCCCCAGAATTAAAACCTCCACAAGGTTCAGCTTTAAACAAGTTTCCTGAAGGGTTTGATGCTGATATGACCTATTCATTAAGAGAAAGAGATTTTGCAACCCTTGAAGATATGCAAAGAGGTGCTCTCTCTGTGGAAGTAAACTTAATGGAGAAGAGAGCAAGGATGAAGAAAGAGAAGAGAGTATCCTTTGGGGAGGAATCCGCACCTTCCACTTCAAACTCAAAGATGGAAATAATGATGGAAGAAATGATGAAGAAAATGAGCATTCTTGAGAGAGCGCAAGCAAGTCTAAATCAAAACGCTCGTCAAAAAAGAAACCAAAACCAGAATCAGAATGCTAGAAGGAACCAACCTCCAAACAGACCCAGGGAAGATGATCAACTGATCACTCCTCCTTTTCATCAAAACTATGTAAGTGAGGTTGAGGAAACGGATCAAAAAACAGGGGAGGATGATATAAATTTATTTGGGGTAGATGATGATAACTTCGAGGTTCATTATGATAGGAAAGAGGGTCTTTACACACCTTATGATGACAAAAGGGATGATAAAAAAAATTGTTGTCAAGACATGGAAAATGCCATGACAGAACCTTCGAAAGAATATGAACTCAGAAGTAGATCGAGTCAACAAACCCCCAACACTAAAACCTCTGACAAACCTTCTCAAAACAGCACTGCAACCAAGCCTAAAACAATCAAACAAAAGGATAAAACAGTGGCTGATAATTCTGGTAGAGGTAAAGAGAAAGACACTCAAAATCTTGAAAAACAGAGTGCAAACATTAGTAGTGCTAACATTTCAGCTAGTACTCCTGTTACAACCGTCGTGCCAAATAAAACGAATCAGCAAGCTGTAGTTGTTGATAAAGGGACAGCTAATAAGGTCAAAACCAATACTTCTAAGAATCAGACTCCTTTCAGCCTGGAACAAGAAATCTCAAAAATCAAAATCTCTGTTCCCTTAACCGAGTTAGCTGCCCAACATATATATAGGAATCAAATTTTGAAGGCCTTAAACATAGAAGAGAATGAGGGCGCGCTCAATCTTAATGATGAACAACCAGAGCTTATTTTTGGTCCAAATATTGAACGTAAGTTTCAAGAGGGTCCTGTCCCTCCTTTTTACGTAAGCTTAAACATTCATGACAAAATTCTACACAACGCTATGCACGACTCAGGGGCTTCTCATAATTTAATGCCAAAAGCTGTGATGGAAAGCCTGGGTCTAGAAATTACCAGACCTTATAAGGACCTTTAATCCTTTGACTCATGCAGAGTAAAATGTCTAGGGTTGATAAAAGACCTCTGTGTTAACTTAGCCCAGATCCCAGCCAAGTCTTTAGTTATGGATATTGTTGTGGCTGATGTGCCCCCAAAGTATGGAATGATTTTATAAAGATCTTGGGGGGTTAAGTTACAGGGGACCATGCAAATGGACATGGCCTATGCGACTATCCCTGTTTTCAATCAGACTAGAAGACATTACAGGGAGTTCCACATGCAATACACAGTGACAAGTCAAGACAGGCCTCAAAACTCTCCTATGTATGCTGTAAGTACAAACCTTGATTCTTTTATCATGTTTAATGATGAAACGCTTACCAAACAAATCACTTCAACAGAATCAATGGCTGATACGAAGGGGGAAGGACACGACACTAAAGTGTCAAAACAGTTTGCTGCACTGGAAAAATTTGGCAAACAAAACACAGGTCTTGATTTACAAGTCGTCGGTCCATTGCTGTTAAATTTTGATAGCAAAGAAATTGCCCCTCAACATATTGAAAAACTTGAGGAACCGAATCATACAGAGGACGTTCACCAAACTGATAAAACTGAAAATGATCCTCTTTGGAGTATGTATTTTGATGGGTCATGCACTAAAACTAATGCTGGTGCAGGGGTCTAGATTACTAACACTGAAAACAATCATGCAGAATGTATTTCATGTAAATTAAACTTTCAGTGTTCCAACAACATAGCAGAATATGAATCCCTTCTCTTAAGCTTGCATCTCTTGAAGAAATTAGGAGCCAGAAGAATTAATGTGTATGGGGATTCTGAGTTAATCATTAGGCAAGTCAATGGGGAGTTTAATGAAAATCATCCCAGACTTAGAGCCTATCGGAATGATGTCATGGACCTTTTGAAAACATTTGAGGAGTCCAACCTGAGTTTTGTCCCAAGGAAAAGAAACATTGCAGCCCATAATTTAGCTTTTGCGGCCAGGACATGTCTAATGCCATATGAAACTGGAGACAACATAACTCCGATAAAATTTAGACCAGCAGTGCTTGGTAACAAAAAATATTGGCAAGTGTTTGACAATGACAAAAAAATAGAAGACTTCATGCAATTCAGAAATGAATTCAAACTTCATAGTTCATACTCAGATTATGATACAGACTGCAGCGAAGAAAACTTTCTTGGTGAAGAAGAATCGTCTCCTAAACTTGTCAATATTAACCTATTGTCTAGCAAACTTAGTAACAAAACAAAATTAAGTGCAGGATCAGGAACAGAAGAAATAGAAACTCTGCATTCTAAAGTTGAAGGTTTTCCAAGTGGTCTAGCACCTTTGGAAGAGTTGTTCGATTTTAACGATGTGGCAAATAAACCAAAACTGGAACCTGTAGAGACTGAAGTGGAGGAATGCAACATAGGCAGTGAGGAAAAACCGAAGATGGTTAAACTGTCTAAAACCTTATCAGCTCACATTAGACTCAAATATATAGAGCTGTTTAAGGAGTTTTCTGATGTTTTTGCATGGAGTTACGAAGATCTTAAATCCTATGACACTGAAATAATACAGCACAAAATCCCTCTTAAAGAAAACCAAAAGCCATTCAAACAAAAACTGCGCAGAATAAACCCTGTACAGTTGCCTTTGGTTAAAAAGGAAATCATGAAGATGTATGAAGCTGCTATTATTGTCCCTATTAGATATTCTGAATGGGTATCTAATCTGGTGTCTGTTAGGAAGAAAACTGGAGAAATCAGACTTTGTATAGACTTTAGAGACTTGAACAAAGCTTCATTGAAAGACAACTACCCTATACCCAAGATGGATCATATTTTACAAAGGGTGGTAGGGTCTAGAAGAATTTTTTTGCTGGATGACTACTTAGGGTATAATCAGATCTTAGTCCACCCTGCTGATCAATTAAACACAGCCTTTACTACACCATGGGGCACCTTCATGTATGTGAAAATGCCTTTTGGTCTAATGAATGCTGGAGCAACCTTTCATAGAGCCATGGACATAGCATTCTTGGAAGAATTGGGCTTCTTCATCATTATCTATCTTGATGATGTCACTGTGTTTTAAAAAACAGATGAAGAGCACTTAGAACATTTGAGGAAATTTTTCGAGAAATGCAGAAAGTTTGGAATATCTTTAAACCTTAAGAAGACTTTATTTGGTCTCCAAGAAGGTAAACTTCTTGGGCACATTATTTCTGAGGAGGGTATTAAGATTGATCCCAAGAGGATTGAGGCCATATTGCAAATCTCTCATCCTTGAAACATCAAAGAGTTGCAATCTTTCATTGGGAAGATCAACTTTTTGAGAAGGTTCATCCCCAACTTAGCTGAGCTCCTTAGGAATATCACAAACATGTTGAAGAAGGAGCAGGGGATAAAATGGACCTTGGAAGCAAAGACATCCTTTGAGCTGGTGAAACAGGCATTAACCAAAACACCGGTTCTCATAAGTCCTGATTTTTCAAAGGATTTTTATATTTTTTCATTCGCATCAGAACATACCATAGTTGTTGTCCTTATACAGAAAAATCCACAAGGACAAGAGCAGCCTATTGCATTCTTTAGTAAGGCATTGAGGGATGCCCCTTTGAAGTATAACATTATGGAAAAGCAAGCTTTTTTTTTGGTAAAGGCTTTGAAAGACTTCAGAGTATACATCCTTCACTCGCACATTATTGCCTTTGTCCCAAATTCAGTTGTTAAAGACATTCTAACACAGGACCCAGATGGTAAGAGAGGTAAGTGGATTGCTGTTATTCTTGAATATGATTTAGAGATAAAACCCACTAAGCTCATCAAAGGCCAAGGTCTAGCTAGATTAATGGTTGAATCAAATTGTGAAGTTCTTGATATTAACATGATTAATGCTTTGGATAACCAAGAATAATTCTCAACACCCATTGTTGAAAACCATTTTATGAATTCTCCTTGGTATGCTGGTATTATTTATGTTTTGCTTAATCTGAATACACCTCCTGGTTTATTGAAAAAAAAGGCAAGGTTCTTGAAGCTGAAAGCAGTAAAATATTGCATTATAGATAGATGTCTTTATTGGAAAAATGCAAGTGGAATATCGCTTAAATGTTTTCCTGAGTTTGATGCAGAAAAGGTTAAGCAGGAATTCCATGAAGGAGAGTGTGGAGGTCATTTGTACTGGAAGTCAACAGCCAACAAAATTTTGAGGGCAGGTTTCTATTGGCCTACTCTTTTTCCTGATGTACAGAAGATGACCACTACTTGCCATAAATGCCAACTGTTCGAGGGAAAAATAAAAATCCTTCCCCTTCCTCTGCATCCAATCACTGTTGAGGCTCCTTTTCAACAGTGGGGACTCGACTTCATAGGTGAAATTCATCCACCATATTTTTCCCAGCATAGGTGGATTCTTACAACCACAGCCTATTTCACTAAGTGGATAGAAGCCATCCCTTGTAGGCAGGCCAATGATTTAGTTATCATAAAATTCATGGAGACTAACATTCTCTCCAGATTTGGTTGTCCTACCAAGATCATCACAGATAATGCAGCAGCATTTGGATCGAAGAAAATGGTTGACTTCTGTCATAGATATCAGACAACGTTGGGGCATTCCACAGCCTATTACCCTCAGGGTAATGGACTTGTTGAATCTTCAAACAAGAGCCTAGTGAACATAATCAAGAAACTATTGGAGGACAATAAAAAGTCTTGGCACACAAAGCTGATCCATGCACTTTGGGCTGACAGATTAACTTTAAAGAAATCTGTTGGTATGTCACCTTTCCAGCTTGTGTACAGTACAGATGCAATTTTTCCTAACAGCTTTGGTGTACCGGTTATGAAGTTGATCCAAGAATTGCAGACTGAAGAAAATGACATGATTAGAAGAATAAATTAGACCATTCATCTTCAGCAAACTAGGGAGGAAGTATATAACCAAGCATTGCAGAAACAGGACAGCATCAAAAATCTTTTTGACAGAAGAACAAAGGCCATAAATTTCAAGATTGGGGACAAAGTTTTAAAGTGGGACTCAAGGAGGGAAGAAAGGGGCAAGCATGGAAAATTTGACAGCCTTTGGCTTGGCCCTTACTCTATTCATTCAGTCGCTGGTCATAATGATTTTTTCTTACAGGAGCTGGATGGAATAGAATTGTTTGGGGGTCCTGTCAATGGCAGGATGCTTAAGCATTACTTCTCTTGATCCTTTGTTTTAAATCCTTTTATCTTTTCCCTTGTGAATATTCCATCCACCGTTGCATTCAAAGTTATGAAAAATCAAAAAATACAAAAACAAAGAAAAAATGAAAAAAGGGCAGAAAAAAAACAAGGAAGGCGAAGCCCCATGTCAAAAAGAGAAACAAATCTGAAAGTGTGCAAACTCAAATGCCACTCCTGCAAAATACACTTCTAGTTAGTCAAACAGCCTAATCTTGACTAATTAGCTTTGAATTTACTGCTGATAGGATAGTGAATTTTATTTGCCAAAATGTTTAATCTTGGCTTATCGGTAGTTAGATTAGGATAATAATTGAAGGTTCAAACAAACTAAAAATCTGAACCAAAGGTCTCAAAAAGAGATGACTCAAATCTGTTTCAAATTCTGAGTCAGAAAATGTAAGAATCTGGTTCTAATTAACTCAAAATCTAAACCAGAGAAAAAGAAGCAACAGCTCAAACAAAGTCAGAGACAGAGCTGTAAAGAGAGAAGGCAGTACTTCAAATTTTTTAGATCTCAAACTTTCCGTTTTGATTTAAAAATTTATGCAAATAATAATCTATGTGCAACTTGTTTTTATGCCATAGATCACAGCAAGTCAAACAGCTTAATCTTGACTTGACTGATTTTGAATTTTTGTTGTAGAATTTAGAGAATGAGAGTCTGTTGGACAGTTTAATCCCAACAGGAAATAGATTAGGTAGAGAAGAATCTGAGCTCAACTGTTTAATCTGATTTCAGGGAGAAATAAGGAGTAGAATTAGATTAGTTTTTATGCTTTCAAAAGAATAAAATGTTGTAAAGAGTTTGCCAATACAAGTGCACTCTGATGAAGAAAAAATGTTAGATCAGTAGGATTGGGTAGGTAGAGAATTTATTGATGAGGTTCATTCTTTTTCATGACTAATATCACTTTCCAGAGTAAAGCTAGATCATCCAGTGAAAAGAAGAGAAATCCACAGGATGAGGCACATGGTCAGCATCCCAAAGAGTATAATAGATCAGGCACAAATCAAACATCCCAGAGAAATCAAGTTTGAGTTATTGATGCCTTCAGGAAGGCACCATCCCCATGTGGAGCCACTGTTAGCCACCTATAATATTTTGTTATACCAAAAGGTGGCTAAAAGCTTTGGGAGCCTCCAAGGAACAAATTTTATCACTAAAAATTGTTGGCTCTTGAAGTCTCAATAAGGCCTCCTGCCTTTTCCCTCTATTCAAATCCTGCACTGCTGTTTTCATCCTAAAAACCTCTGAAACCCTACAAAAATCCACAGTTACATACTGCTGCAAATGACCCCTTCTCCCTTTCTCTTCTCCTCACCACTAACTCAGTTCCTTTTTCTCCATTTCCCATGGAAATCCTTCATTTCCGCATTTCTTCTATTTTCCCTCATCAAAATTTATTTCCTAAGGGCTAAGACCCCTTCTTGACCTTATCGGAAGCCTTCATTTCCCTTTGGAAACCATTAAAAAGCCATAGAAACGCACATTTCCTATGCTTTGGACTTAAGCCCCTTAGGTTAAGCCCCCTTCCTCTTTTTCCTCCATGCACCCGAGCACCAGAACCAAAACAATGTAAATATTGGGCGCTTATCTATTTTTTCTCCGCCCAAAGCGCCAAAAACCTTTGAAAATCATGAAAATCGAGTTTTGGTTAAATTTCAAAGTTTTCCGCCCACGAAAAATTAATGAAATAATTTCGACCGTCGATCTACTCCACAGATCGGACGGTGCGGAGCGCTACTTGCCTTGTGGACCCTACCATTCCCCGCGCTGTTTTCCAAAACCCCGATTTATTCCACACCACTCTTTGGGCAAAAGCTGTTTTGGCCTGAGGCCCAGCGATTCCGCACACCTCTTGACACGCGTCCTCCGTACCATTCAAAAACCACTGCATAAAGTTAGCTCCCCGCACGTTATCTGTTGGACGAAGGCCGCCCAGCGGAATCAACGATGGTCGTCTGATCTGGTCCCATGCATCCGACGACTCCCATCTATTTTAATTACCCGCCCTTTAACGAAGCTCTGCGCGTTTTATCCGGCCCCTGGCACATCCGAGAGTCAATCTCCGTCGTCGATCTCTGCAGATCGACAGTCTACATTCGATCGCCTGATTCCATTCCCCAGTCAACTATTCTTCGCTCTGACTTTCCAAATCACGCCCTACTGTTGATCTCAGTGCGATCAACGATTCCGATCGCCCCGTTCTCCCGCACGCCCTCCGATGCAGATTTTCCCATATAAATGCAGGATTTTATAATTTTGTTTGTTTTTTGTAGGTTTAAGGTTTTTCTTGATTAAAATGGAGAATTTTCGCGAGACAAGGATATAATCCTCTGCCTTTCGAATACCTTAGAGAAACTACCCACATGGTGTAAATCTATACTGTCAACGAGGTTTCATGAGCCTCTGCTGCCATGTGCCCCTGTTGAACCTGGAAAACGACAAAGAAATCGCAGAGAAAGAGTATCAGATTGTAGAAAGCCAAAGATGAACCAGGGCAGAGAGTTAACGATCAGATGAGTGGGGATTATGGCTAAGACAGTTATCAAAAGCCTAATCCCCGACTCAAAACACAGTTTAAAAGGAAAAACCTAAAAGTGTTTATCAGACATATTGCCTCCATCGCCATATCTGAGGCAAATTGATTCCTCAACTACCATAGTGCCACCTATTGTCTCAAAACACTCAATCAGAGGCCGAACTTATTGAACAAGATCAGATTTTTTGCCTCGAAACAGCCAAAGAAGTTACTTCTGCCTCATATTTAATGACAGAATGTTTGCAGAGTAACCCTAATAGTACGCAGAGCCTCAAATGTCAAACAAAGCTCCCACCGAGCTAAATTTATGAGTATAAATCATTTAATATAGTGGAACACCTGTATAGTTCTTCGTTGAGCCCCTCGAAGGCTAAGAAGACATTAATATCTGTATTAATTGGTTTTTGAGATCTTTTCATCAGATCCCGCCTCCTCATCTTTCTATAAATACTTCAGTAGAAGATGAGTGAGGGGTTGGTTGGTTGCCATGTAAATTGCTGAACATCTTATTGTAATTGAGATGGAGACTTCTATTTGTAAATAGTCTTCACTGGCCCTTGGAGCTCTGCTTGTGATAAATAAGTTAGGCTCAATAGTGAAGATTATTTCTGAACTGAAACATTGGACTTGAAGATTGTAACTGGTTTGAAATCAATATAAAGGCTGCTCTTTGGGATCCTGGTCTATATTACTGGTGAAGTGTTTCTTTCTTTGTTAATTGTTTTCTCTCTATGTATGCCATATTGTCCATGTTCCTCTGTAAAGAAAAATTTAAGCAGGGTTAGGACCTGCTATATATCAGTAACCTTCTCTGGCTGAGAAATATTTATCTTAATGTTTTCCTTAAAACTTGTTTATTTAAGAATGATTCAATACAGTTTAAACAGTTACGAATGTTGGCGTTCCCTCGTCCTTCTGTTTGCTTAAAAATTATTATTGAGTGTGATTTCCATCATTTGCTATTAAGTTTAGACTAGAGAAGACATGGTTTGCCCTGATTCCTAGATTCTTTTCTCCAAAAGTAGATTCTGAAAGTTTCCCTTGGTGTTGGCTGAAAGTAGACTAGGTTTCAAAGTACTTTATCTGATCTTAAGTTACACTTTGTTTTTATTATATGTTTTCATACTTTCAGAAGGTAATTATGTGGATTACTGGATTGTTTGTCAATTAAGTTGCTTTAATAGAACTTGCCCAAGAAGTTTATGGTTAGCCCTGTCCTTGGCTGGTTTTAGATAGTTACTTAAGAGGCTTTTCTTGTTTGGACTGACTAGAAATCCTCTGAGAAATTATTATCAGTTTCCACCCTTCCAACGCTTTATTGTTTCCATTCCATCACTTTAATCTCATTAAATCTTGTGATATGGATGACTTGCCCCTTGGATCACCCCTGATGTTGTTGTTCAATTAAAGCCCAGATATGACTCCATAGCCCAATTGACTAAAAACCAGCGTTATATCTATCTGTTACCCTAAAATATTCTATTTTCTTGCAACTTCTCAGCTTTGAAACTCTTTTCATATAGATCTTTCCGCCTCAAACAGCAAATCATGCCCAATCATCCAAAAACAAAGCAAAACCCTCGGACTTCATAAACTAGCCTAATATCATTACCTTAAGTTTTCAAAGACAAATCCATCTTTGTACATATTGGAGAGATCCCTCTCCGGATTCAGGAGGGCTAGATCCTAGAATCCCAAAGTTGGTTGAAATGATGTTAACTCTGTGATCGGACTTTTGCCAATCTTTCTTATTATAGAGGCCTAACAGAATCAATGGCTCCCTTTCCACCTTCATGTGGTGATGGATCTTCTCCCAATGGTACATCGTTGTTAGCTCTTCTCTGCTTATCCTTCTCATCAATATGTGAGGATGCCTCATCATCAATGAGAGACCCTGGATCTTGGTCTTCCCGTGAAGGAGAAACCTCCATGTCTTCATCTATAGAAGAGGTATAATATTCCTATTTAGGAACAGCTCATGAACCATGCACTTAAAAACACATTTTCAGAAAAATATGCTTTAGAATAGGAAAATAAATCTTGGATCCTTTAGATCAGACAATATAAAAACTAAATCCAAGATTTGAGTTGAAACAAATAAGACTAGGTGGGTTAAACAGATCTCCCACACCTAGTTATCTTTAAGAGAAGGCCCAATGAGGGTCTACAGCAAAGTAAAATGCTCTACTGGAAGTGCAGAGAGCTATCAGTGCACAAAATATGCTGATAGACACTCAAAAACTGATTTCAAGTACATCAAAAAATTAGATCTGAATTTAGGATCCAATAAGTGAGGAGAAGTAGTGATTTCGACCCTAAAATAGATGTATTCAGAAATATGTGTAAAATTAAGGGAAAATATGGGAGGTTACTTTATATTAGGTCATGAGGGACCTATGATCCAAATTTCAGCTCAAACAAAGAATTATACCTATGTTACATAGTTCCTCCATCCCCGGATAAGCTTAAAAATGTCGATTTCCCATGACTTGGAGTATGCAGAAAATGGTTGAAGTATACATTGCACGATTTCTAAAAAAATTAGACAAAATATGTCTGAAACATCAGATCTGAAGTTTACTATAACTAAGCATGAAGAAAAATTCAGATTCATCTCCTTTTATACATCAAATAGATCACCCAGCAAGGGGATTTCATGAAAGAACAAATACAAGTATCAGATCTACAGAATATGGATCTGAAAAATGCAGAATCATTGAAAATTTGAGTATATGAGCTGAAATTTACAAAATTATATAATATGGCTACAATACAAACTTTCCAGAAGAAGGGATGGCCCTTCCTCAAGGAAATAAGAACCAAACTAGTGTAGAAACCCTGCTGCAGCAATGTACTGGAAAAATGACGTAGTTTCTGAAGTATACTGCGTAGATGGTGTTGGAAGGTCCTTTGGCCTGATGCAAAGATCTGAATATGAAGCTCAAGTCTTCCTCACTAATCTTCCAGAGAAATGAATGCTCCTTTTTCTGCAAAACTAGATCTGAAAGTGGTGTTGAAAAATCCTCATTGCAACACACTGCAACACAGAATTATGCTGCTGCAACAATAGTGTTGTGATGGAGGAGGAAGCTTGGCCTCAAGCCTATATGTGAGGCATTTCAGAACATACTCCTTCAAGAGCTCCTCAATGAAAGAGGAGGAATTCCTAAACAGGAAATTCCTCTCTCAGTAGCTAAGCAGCCAAGAGAGTTTGAGTTGCTTAAGCAATCTCAAAATCGAATTATCTTCAACTACCTTCCCTTGTGGACTTCCTCTTCATTTTATAACATTAGGGCTTAGAAAACACTAAACATCTCCAATGAGCTAACCCTTTTCACATGAAGGGTCTCCATCTAAAACTACGCTGATCAATAAGGAGGTTCAATGCATCTAGACACTGCTGTGATTTGGTCTTGTTGACCTAATCAACCTTCTTCATTCCTTTTCACACCTAAGTGTATTATATTGAAATGGCCCAGATTTTTCCATGTTCACATTGGGCATTGATTTATTTTTCTTATTAGGAGTTTTAGAGTTCCTCCTTTACCCTTTTATTCATGATTTAAGCAAACTGAAATTAAAATGCAATATTCCTATTAGCTGCAAAAATTGGGAATATTACAATCTCCCCCGGAAAAATGTTGCTTTCCCTCAAGCAACTCTTATTGTAGATGCAAACCATCTATTCCCCTCCAAATGGAATCCACATAAGGAAGGCTTCCTCCATTTTCTGCAATAGGTCATGTATGTTTGGTTCCAAAGCTGTCTTCAACAAATGCATGAGATGACTTCCAACTGTAAGGTTAGATGTCCTCTTCTTGTCATGAAGTACAAAATGACAATTACATAATGTCCAACACCATCATAAACACACGAGAGACATAAAATAAAGTAGCTCCTTCCATAAAGAAAAAGCTTCATTGTTTGGTTGTAAATATGTTTGTTTAATTCTGTTGTAGTACTTGCCCAACTATTTAATTTTTCAATCCGAGGTTCGTAGGTTGACGAGACACATGCACTATATATGCAGGACTGAAGTGGAACTAATTTAATCTAAATTACTGGAATAAAATTAATCTAGGAAGGCATTGAAACATTAACTATGAAAAGTAGGAAATTGCATAAGGGAAAAACAATACAACATGTGAAGAATTGAATGACAAACAACATATGTGAGCTCACAACAATAAAGCTATCTCAAATTATATTACAAGAATCAAATTACAAATCATGAACTCAAAAACTCAAAAAACTCTATCTCTCTATTCTCCCCCTTTCTATATTTTTAAATGAAGAGAGAGCACTCTCTTATATACATGAGGAAGATAACCATCTCATAATTACATATCCAATATTATCTCAAGCACTCTCAACTAATTTCCCATTATTACAAGATATTATCCCTTTGAATCCTCCACACATCTCTCACATATCTTGGATAAGATATGCCAACCAAATCCTTCATGATCTTCTCCTTAGGAATAGGCTTGAATAATTATCTCCTTAATATGGTGGAGGAGATATTTGAGACGTATCTTGGAATTAATCCTTCACATATTTCCTACACATTACAAGGCTCACATATTCTTGAGATATATATAAACAAATATGTATATTTTCTAATATTTAATCATAAATTCACTTATAATACAAAAATGAATAAAATGGAAAATAAGAAGGTGAACCCAAATATATTTATGAAAATGATGTAATGAAAGGTTAATGGGATGATGAAATGTAAGGAATAGTGAAGGAAAAGGTGAATAAAAATATGACATTTCTGAGTCCCAACATTCATCATGCAAGAACATCCCTCCATTCATGTTTTATGAACTTGATTAAGAATTGTTATGCTTTCACTCTTAGCCATGTTGGCCTTGTTGGATCCAAACTCCGTCATTCCAGCGTTATGCAAAAGAAGAAGGGAAGGAGTAATATCGGTAAGTAAGGATATCAAACCATATTCTCCTAATAATAACCACCAAAGCAAGGCCCTTTTCTGCCATCCTCCATCTCCTCCATGTAAGATGGGCAAGCCAAGCTTTCCAAAAGATGATGTACATGCTTCTCTTTGCTGCCATTTATCTTTGATACATAAGGCATGAATCAGAAAATGACGAGGTATGGGTTGGTCACCATACTCATTTAAAAGCAACCAAAGCAACAAGAGGTCTTGCTACCTTCTCTCCTCCTCATGTGCATCATGAAACCAAACCATACTAATGGACATATGATATGTCACATCATCCCAATACAAAGTATCATCATCAATGCACATCATGAGATCAAGATGCCAAATTTTACACAATGAAAAACACATAGACATAGGAGATGTCATGTGGTGGCCATACTTTCTCAAGTGAATAGAACTGGTACATGCCTTCTCTTGCTACAACATAACATTGAAATTCAAGGCATGATTCAGAAATTGATGAGCTATTGGGTAGTAACCATACTCACCCAAGAGCAGCCATAGCAATAAGGGATTTTGCAGCCTTCTTGCCTTATCAATATGTGGATCATGGAGCAACAACAATACAGTGATGGACATGTGAAATGTCTCATCAACATAGTTCAAGAAAGCTCCCTCATACCACATCATGTGGGAGTCATCCCTCCTCCCAAGCCAAAGTTCATGCATGAAACATACCTCCAACAGAAATTCATGTGGATAAACGAGACATATTTCAAACATGGGTAAATACATGGACATAAGATTTAACATGTGATGTCCAAAGTCTCCTTTTAACAACCACATAAACCATGCTTCCTTTTCATATACTCTATTAATGATGCATAAAGCATGAGATGAGAGAATGAGAAGCTTAAGGTAGTGATCATGCTTACCCCAAAGAAACCAGCGTTGGCATGCCTCCTTATTCATTTCATGACCATTCTTGAAGGCATAGATCAGAGAAGTAGGTGCCTTTGGAGAGTGATAAGATTCTCCCAAGGGTAACCAGCATAGCCAAGCTTGCTAGGCCATATATGTTTGCAAGTGATCATGTGATCTCTTGCTCATCATCCTCATCCACTCACTCCAATATGGAAGATGAGTTATGTGCTACATAATCATGGCATCATATCTTTGTAGAATACCATATCATTTGAACCAATGAAGAACCTTGCATCTCATGAAATATTGAAATGCATCTCTGTTGAGATCTCTTAGTGAGACCTCTCTTCCATCTATGGCCTTCCAAAACCAGTGAGGCTCTGAATCTGCAATAAGTAGAAGTATCTCTTTGAGCTGTAGCATGCTTATTGAGAGAGTGTCACCAAGAGGGGAGAAAATGTTTCTCATCTCAAGATGTCTACTCTTAATCTTCTTCTTCTCCATTTCTCCAAGGTTGAAGCTGCCTCTAGAATGCTCCAAGAGAGATGACGCCTCTTTTTCACAGTCACTAAGTTACAACGCTGTAGATATGCATAGTGATGCATGTAATTTCTCAAAGCAAGTTCCTTTACTAATCTCAAAATCAACCATTGAACATAGGATAATACTAATCCCATTTCTTGAGACCCTACATCTCAACCCAAGAGATTGAACACAGCTCAACAATGATGCATAGGGATAGTTTTTAGTCTCATCCTTGATTAGATCAAGGGTCCTCTGCACTTGGATAAACTAATATGTGGAATCCTCTTGACAGAACACAAGAGTTCCTCCACTTGGATCAATGATGCCTCCTACTGCTGGCAAGAATGATGGTCTCCTTTCTTCAAGCATACCAGCGTTGGTATCTTCCTTCTCCTCCTCATGCATCTACTGATTCATGCATGGGACTCCATATTTTAAGAGCTCAAGACTACCTTGCAAATATGCAAGTGCCTCTTCTCTAGATGTAAGCATCTTAGCAACAGATGGTGAAAATGGATATCTCTTGCCCAAAGTGACAAGATTGACATTCTCCTTTGTTTCCTTGGGAGATGTCTCTTTGTAGCTCATCTTTTTCCTCTCCTCATAAAACTCCTTGAGATTTTCTTCAATACTCTTCAATGTTTGAAAAATAGGGAATGATATCTCTCCTTCAGTCATTCTCCCTACTGTGTGATGACATGAAGTGTATAGATGTTCCTCTTCATCTTGAAACCCTTTAGGACTTTCTGTGCATCTTTCTTCTTCATTGCTACACCTCTCACCTTCTTCAAAGAAAGTGGGCATAGTGGATCTATGAGGAGATCTAGGATTCTTCTGTTTTCTGCTTTGCTAATAGGAAGTGCTGGGGCTTCCTTCTTCTTCTTGAGACCTCATTTAGATATCACTGCAGCTTGCTTCTTCTCGAAACCCTCTAGGAGTCTCGGTGCATCTTATTTCTCTCTTCTGATTTACCTCTTTGGAGAGGCTCTTCTTAGATCTGAATATTGATGAGAATAATATCATCCTCTCCATCATTTTGATCTCTTCTTCTTCTCTTTACTTCTCTGAAAAATTGATCTCACAGGCTGAGCCAGAGATCAAGCTCTGATACCACTATAATATTCCTATTTAGGAATAGCTCATGAATCATGCACTTAAAAATGTATGTTCAGAAAAATATGCTTTAGACTAGGAAACTAACTATTGGATCCTTTATATTAGACAATATACAAACTAAATCCAAGATTTTAGATGAAACAAATAAGACTAGGTGGGTTAAACAGATCTCCCACACCTAGTTATTTTTAACAGAAGGCCCAATGAGGGGCTGCAGCAAAGTAAAATGCTCTACTAGAAGCGAAGAGAGCTATTAGTGAAAAAAATTTGTTGATATACACTTAGCAACTTATTTCAAGTACATCAACAACTTATATATGAATTTAGGATCCAATAAGTGAGGAGAAGCAGTGATTTCGACCCTAAAATAGATGTATTCAGAAATATGCATAAAATTAAGGGAAATGACAGATTTTTTTTATATTAGGTCATGAGGGACATATTATCTAAATTTCAGCTCAAACAAAGCATTATAGATATGTTAAACAGTTCCTCCATCCCCGGATAAGCTTAAAAATGTTGATTTCCCATGACTTGGAGTATGTAGAAAATGGCTGAAGCATAAATTGCGTGATTTCTAAATAAATTAGACAAAATATGTATGAAACATCAGATCTGAAGTTTATTATAACTGAGCATGAATAGAAATGGAGATTCAACTCCTTTTATACATCAAATAGATCACCTGGCAAGGGGATTTCATGAAAGAACAAATACAAGTATCAGATCTGCAGAATATGGATTTGAAAAATGCAGAATAACTGAAAAAAATATGAGTATATGAGCAGAAATGTAAAAAATTATAGAAGAGGGCTTCAATAAAAACTTTCCAGAAGAAGGGATGGCCCTTCCTCAAGGAAATAAGCACCAAACTAGGGTAGAAACCCTGCTGCAGCAATGCACTAGAAAAATGACGTAGTTTCTAAAGTATACTACGCAAATGATGTTGGAAGGTCCTTTGGCCTGATGCCAAGATCTGAATATGAAGGTCAAGCCTTCCTTACTAATATTCCAGAGAAAGGAATGCTCCCTTTTCTGCAAAACTAGATATGGAAGTGATGTTGAAAACCCCTCACTGCAACACCCTGCAACACAGAACTATGTTGATGCAGCAATAGTGCTGTGATGGAGGAGGAAGCTTGGCCTTAAGCCTATATGTCAGGCATTTCAAAACATACTCCTTCAAGAGCTCCTCAATGAATGAGGAGGAATTCCAAAACAGGAAATTCCTCTCTCTCTAGCTAAGAAACCAATAGAGTTTGAGTTGCTTAAGCAATCTCAAAATAGAATTATCTTCAACTACCTTTCCTTGTGGCCTTCCTCTTCATTTTATAAAATTAGGGCTTAGAAAGCCCTAAACCACATCCAATGAGCTAACCCCTTTCACATGAAGGGTCTCCATCTAAAACTGCACTGATCAATAAGGAGGTTCAATGCATCTAGACACTGCTGTGATTTGGTCCTGTTGAGCTAGTCAACCTTCTTCATTCCTTTTCACACCTAAGTGTATTTTATTGAAATGGCCCAGATTTTTCCATGTTCACATTGGGCATTGATTTATTTTTCTGATTATGAGTTTTAGAGTTCCTCCTTTACCCTTTTATTCATGAGTTAAGAAAACTGAAATTAAAATGCAATATTCCCATTAGCTGCAAAAATTGGGAATATTACAAGAGGGATCTTCAAGAAGTGGGGATATTTCCCTTGGAAAGGTATCATGCATGTTTCCATCTCCTTCAACAAAATTATGGAGTGGAGTTGGCAAAATAGATCTCTCCAACTCATGCAAAGGTTTTTAGTTTTTGGGTTCAACAAGAGATGTTTTACAATGTTTAAGATCAAATCTCCTCACTAATTTCTTAGTGAACCTTTCATACGTGTTTACGGTTGCATGATAAAATGAAGCAGAACTATAAAAACACCAATCATGGGCCATACCTTTGAGGTGCATTTCTGCTACTCTAATGGCCTGCTTTTCTGAAACTTGGTGTAGCTGAAAATAGGAATCTAGCTCCTCCACCCAAGCTTTGGTTGTGCACTTTGCTGATCCATCAAAGTTAGATAGAAATATTCTACCTCCCTTGCTTCTATTATGGCTGCTGGATCTTCTGTCTTCCTTGAGTTGGAAAATTTCTTGGAAGTCCAAGTGCTCTCTTAATCTCCATGATTGAGACTCATGCTCCTGAAGATAGTCACTCAAGGTCAACTCCCTTGGTGCACCTTCCTCCTCCATTCTTCTTGCAGTGATTGTGGGCCATAAACTGCATTGTGCATCTGCATGTGTGGCTGAATTCTCACACTCATCATGTGAATATATATGGCTTGCTTCACTTTCAAACCCTCTTGAAGTGTTTATACACCTCTCTCCTTTCATTTCCTTGAGATCTTCTTTGATGCTCTTCATATATTGGAAAAGAAGCTGGGAGATCCTCTCTTCCTTAATTTCTCCAAATAATGGAGTATTGCCTTTGTTTATTATTTACATATTCTCTTTTCTGTGAGAAGAAGCTTCTCCTTCTAATGGCATAATGTCTTGAATGCACAGGCTGAGCCAAGATTATGCTCTGATACCACTGTAATATCCCAAAATGGGAATGCAGCAATACATAAACAAAAAACTAGAATAGAAATTATAAATAACTCATAAAATTTGTATAGAACACATATCCATCAATTACATGTACAACAACAAGAAATATGATCCATTATACTAGCCAAAAGTGGGAAAAACAACAATATGAGCCCTAAAAAATGTTATTCCCAGAGATTTGTGTTATCAAAGGAAGAAATAACACTGGCATACCCTAGCTTATGTAATATGGGTCTTACATCCAGAAGGGAATTAGAAACAAATCCCCTTTGATGTGTTAAATAGATCTCTCGGTCCCGGTATGGCTTAAAAATAACCAAATCCCATGACTTGCTCTATACAGAATTTTTTGAAGCATGCACATCATAATTTAATGAGGGGTTAAGATAAAATATGGTGTAAACAACATATTTGGATTTTATTCAATCAAATCATGGATAAAATTGGATTTCCAGGTCCTTTTACACATTAAGAAGATAACGCGCCAAGGGTTTCTTGAGAGCTTGAGTACAAAAGAGTAGATCTGAAAATTTCACTTTGAAATAACATATTGTTAATGCAAAATTACATACACATGGTTGAATAATATAATATAGGGATGAGAATCCCTTCTTCTAGCTTTCTGGGAGAAGGGTTGGCCCTTTCCCTAGGAAACTAGCTCAAAAACAAGGGTTTAAACCTTGCTACTGCAACTCTATGCAAAATGATGCAGTTCCTACAAGGGAATGCACTGTAGGAGATGAGGAAAACTTTAGCAAAGTGCCAAGATGTGAAATGAGCCTAGGAATCCTCCTAGCTGATCTCTCAAGAGAAGGAAAGTGCCCTCTACTGAGAAACAGACCCAGAAGTGGTGTTATCAATCCTCCACTGGAACACCCTACAACACAACACTATTTGTAAGTTAGGTGTTGGGTTTTCTTCTAGTTTCATTGAAACTTCTATAGCCTCAAATTTTGTAGCAATATTTTGCTGACCTAATGGCTAGCGCAGATGTAGGAGAAGCATATCAATGAACTATTCTTTATGTTGAGTATCATCCATCACAAATCCACCATCTATGATGGTGCGCTTCAATCTCTGATCAACCTCCCATACAGATTCATTAGGTTCTTGATGAATATCCTTCATCTTTGTCACCATCTGCGCATAGGACTTAATTTTCTTAAACTTCTTTTTTAAGGATTATTTAATTCCTTCTAGAGTAGCATTAGGGTTTTGTTATGCATACTTGATGTACCAATATAGCGCGTGATCTTGAAATGAAATATCCAGTTGCACTTTTCTGATATCAATATTCTTTATGTGTTGAGGCTACCACATGGCCTCAGTTACATAAAAAAAGTGATCAGTTTTCTTATTTCCTATGCTTTTGAAATTAGGTAACTTTATGGATGGAAGCATATCTACTTCAGGAGGGGGTGTAGGTGGAGTTGGAGATGGAGTGGGCGGTGGGGTAGGTGATCTACAATGTGAGCTCAGAAGTGGAGTTAATGGTGTAGGAATCAAATTCAAGGGATTCTGATATGACAAGATTTCTTCATTAAAGTCACTCGAGCGAGTAGTTTATGTTTTAGGTTCACTATCAGATCTAGGCTTTATAGGGCTATAAAGGACTTGTTTAGAGTCTTCCAAGAAAATAATTGCACTGCATGTAACTGAACCTCTTTGATGCATTCAAGAAATGTGTTCGCATAGACAACCCCATTCAAACAATAACATTTTTAGTAATAATTTTAATGAGCACAGGAACTTACCTCTAGGGTCCTTGAAGAATCTTCTTTCTTCTTTAGAATATGACACAAATTGGTCAAAAAAAAATTCAATCACAAATCCACCCAAAAGGCGATTGATCCAATGATCTACCGTGCGAGTGATCTTATTATCAAATTTCTATACTTGTTGGATCAACTCAGGAGTCCACTTAGTGACTACGTCATTTTTATGTAGTGATTGAACTTAGCCAAGTGCGATAACCACTATTGTAGTTCATGCACAAAGGAACAAAATAAAATTTCATGCACTTCGGTATCAATACACTTCCGTACCCACTGTTCGTCAGACAATTTAGTGCTTTTATTCTCTTGCAGTGAAAATTCAAGGATCTTTCTATCTAACCAGTCTTGTAATTAATTTTGTGATGGATGCTACAACATCAAATCTCCCTCAAAATGATGATCTAGGTCCCAAAAACATAACCACTTATTGGCTTCAGGGGTCTTGACCCAGGTTCAAATTTTATGGATAAACCAACTAATGGCTATTTTGGTAATGATCTGCTTGCGCAGACCAAATTATCACCCAAAGTAGTATGGGGGGGGGGGGGGGGGTGTTGGAACCAAGTTTTTGCACCCTGAGAAAGAATTTAATGAAGTGGTCCTTGGAAAAACCCTAAGTGATCTTCCACAGATGTGCGCAGTGGGTTTATAACATAATTACATATCAAAAAAATACTATAGAAATGCTTATCTTTACGTAGTGCAGATAACAAATTAAAACCATATATCGATATAATCAATGTAATACTTAATAGTTTCCAATACTCATGCATAAATATATCAACTAGCCCTAGGCATTTTTCAATAAGTAAATAGATAGTGTGATCTCATCAAAGCATAAACAATAAGCATAAATATCAAATATATGCATAACACAAACAATTTTCCAAAACTGTTCCTTCTATTAATTCTTTAGATCTGTCAATACATCAAGTTTCCTTCAAAACCCTTAAAAAACCCTTACAATCCCTTCCGCACACACAACCATCAAATTCAACACACAACCAGGACTAGGTCTTTCCGCACACAGCCAGTAGGAGCCTTTTAACCAACCCAAAACCCTTACAAACACAAAATGCTATCAATATCTCTTAACTTCACTTAGCCTAATAGTTAATTAAATTATTAGTTTAGAAAATGATATCTATTTATATTACTCCTAGCGCGCAGATACTATGGTCTCAAACCATGGTTTGAGGCCTGTAGTTTAAATTTAAGCTTATTTATATCCAAAATTGGGGAAAAAATCCCTTTGACTACATCTACAGCGAACACATACAAACATAAAAATAAATCCCTTTGGAACTTGTGCCTCAAGGGACCCCACTCCAACAGTCCACTAGAGATCTTAGCGGTGGTGAATATTTGTGACATTCATTGATGATTACTCTAGAAAAACCTAGATCTACTTCCTAAAGACCAAGGATGGGCTATTTGATTGGCTCAGAGATTTTAAATCTCTGATGGAGAACATGATATGGAAAAAGATAAATTTATTGCGCTCAGATAACGATGGAGAATATATAGAGAGAGAATTCACATATTTTTTCATAATGGATGACACCAAAAGATAGTGGACACCTCCGTAAAATCCACAAAAGAATCGAGTAGAGGAGCAGAAAAATAGAAATATTGTTGGTGCAGAAAAGGCTATGTTATATTACCTAGAATTTCCTAGATTCTTATGGGTAGAGGAATGTAACAAAATGGTGTATATTCAAATTAGAATCCCTCACAAAGCATTGGGGAAGAAAACGCGTAAAGGAGTCTTCACAGAAAGAAAGATGGAAGTGATCCACCTCAGGATATTCATAATTCTAGAATATTGTCACATTCCAGAGGAGAAGCATATTTAATTGCATCATACTATAGAAAAGGGGTATCTCGTGGGATATAGCAAGACCTTAGAAGAATATAGAATCTACATTCCTAGCAATAGGAAAATTGTAGTAAGGCGAGATGCAAAGTTCATGGAATATAGAGCTTTCAAAAAATCTTGTGAGATGCTAGTAGAAGATCAATCAGTAGATGTTCCTTTAGTCTAATAGCAGCATGGGAAGCAGGGAGAACAGGCAGGAGGACATACACTAGGATCAAGTACAAGGACTAGTACTAGCATTTCTTCAAGAGGAGAAGGTTTTGGTAGTTCTTAGTAGATGGAAAAATAGGAACATGAGGACAAATTGAGAGATACTCCTACAACCAGTGGTAGAACTAGTAGGGAGCTATGAAAAACACTGATGGATGCAGAGGAGTTCATTGGAGCTCCCAAGACTGACGAAAGGTAGCGTAGACAACTTGGCTCATAACAAGACTTGGTAGCTTAGGTAGAAAAACCTTCCATTTTTTTGGAACTGTCGTACAACACCAAGTATCAATGGATGCCATGGTACAATAGTATAGTTATATCATGAGGAATGATGTCTAGGAAGTTGTACCTAGACCTGTGGATAGATCAGTTTTAGGATCAGAATGGATCTATAAGATCAAGTACGTTGCAAATTGTAGCGTGGATAAGTACAAGGCCAAGTTCGTGACAAAGGGATACACACAGAAGAAAGGAATTGACTATGAGGACACCTTCACCCCTATATCCAGATATACCTCCATCATATATGTCATATCCCAAGAAGCTCAGATGGGATGGGAGATTCACCACATGGATGTTAGTGACAACATTCTTGAATAGAAGAGGAGGTGTACATAGAATAGCCTGAAGGCTTCGACACCCATGAGAAGAGAACTCAAGTATGCAGATTGAAGAAAGCCATGTATGGGCTCAAGAAGACTCTCGTAGCATGGTATGGTCATATTGATAGATACTTGCAGCAGTTGGGATTCATCAACAATGATCTCAATTCCAAATTCTACTATCTGATGGTGGAGAATAAACCACTAATTCTATTATTATATGTAGATGATTTGTTTCTTACAGTATCATCAAGGATTATAAATGACTACATGAAAAATATTTAAGAATAATTTGATCCCCTATTTTCTAGGGCTGGAAGTTTGGCAAAAAAATGGAGAGATATTCCTTGGGAAAGGAATATATGTTATAGAAGTTCTAAAAAGATTAAGAATGCAATATTTACGACCCATGGCTATGATAATGATCACCAATTGGAAGAAAATAGATACATTAAGGGACAAAGCAGTACACCCCACCTTGTACAAACAACTTATTGGGTCACTCACGTATCTGGTCAACACCACGATAAACATTTGTTTTTCTATCAAAACCCTTAGTTAGTTCATGGTGGAACCGAAAAGGGTACATTGGGTAGTTTGTTAGGCACATTCTCAGATATATGTGTGGAACATTTAGATATGGGTTGAAATACACCCAAGAATATGATGTCAGATTGAGCGGGTTCATAGGTGCAGATTGGGTAGTGATTTCAGTAGACCGAAAAAGTACCTCTGGGTATTGTTTCAGTGTTGGATCAAGAATGATCTCTTAGTGCAGCAAGATGAATAACTTGGTAGCTCTAAGCTCAGTAGAATAAGAATATATGGTAGCCAACAAAACAACGTGAAAATCCATATGGCTTAGGAAGCTTCTTGTGATCTTTTTCAGGAAGAGGATGGGGCGACCAATGTTTACTGTGATAATGAGAGTTGTACCGAGCTCTCTTAGAATCCAATATTTCATGACTGGTAGAAAAAAATAGATATAAAATGTCACTTTATCAGAGACTTTGTTCAGCATGAGGCAATACAGGTGCAATATGTCCCCATAAGAGATCACATAGCAAATGTACTCAAAAAGGCTCTAGGAATAGCTAAGTTAATTTAGTTCAGGGAGAAAATGGGTATGGTTGGGAACCCATTTCAATATAAGAATTAGATGGGTCCTCAGTTACAACAAAAAAAAATAAGAGAGATTTTCAGTGCAGTAGTAGTTTGCAGTAGTACGCAAGGTCAAAAACACCACAGATGTTGCAGTGTAGTAGTTGGTGGGAAATGATGTCATACATTAGCAGCACGGAGGGAGATGTTACAAAATTAGTGTAGTGCTTCAGCAAGATGCATTATTAGAGCACATTGCTTGCTAAGAGGGAGTATTGAATCCAGCTAGCATAAAATATGCTCTAAGTCTCAAATTTTGGAGGGAGGCATAGACACATGTATTCCAAAGAACCCATAAAGCGTTTTTGGAAATTCTACCTGGATTGTGTTTTATTAAAATAATTACTTACTTTTAATGAGAGCCTAAGTTTAAAATTAGGGAATTAAAATAATTAAAGGGTATTAATAAAACAGGCTGTGAATCTTCTAGATGAAGACATAATTGAACTCAAGATAATCTTAGCCATTGATTAGAGATTCAATCTCAGCCTTTGAAGTCTCAATGAGAAGATTATAATAAGGATTTGATGGGAATTTTTGAAAGACACAATGGGAAGATACTTGGATACCCAAGAAGATCAATTTTCTCACTGGCTAAAGTTCGACAAGAGAAAATCAAATCAGAGGGAGAGTTGCAGGTTGAAGAGAGAGGGCATCAACAAGAGCTGAGAGTGAAAGATCAGACCAAAGGAAGCAATATAGAGGAGGGAAAATGCAGAGGATGTGATGCACTAATAGGGGAATTGCACTAATAGGGACAACTCAGAGGTTGTGATGTTGAGACTACGTAGTCACTATGTAGAGGCTAATGCAGTGAGACGTAGAGAATCTACAGGTCCTCTCCAGGGTAAAAATTTCATTGTGGACAACGTGAGAAAATTGTTTGTAAATCTATCACAGACATTCATCTTCTATTCTATTGGTTATATTTTGTACAAGATATTTTTTTCAATAATAATCAAGAAACCCTCATTTGCTGATCAAAATTTGGATCAGGGCCTAAAATTAGCAAAAAATTCAAAGTGCTCAAAAAATTTTCAGACTTGAACGATCAGGCAGAGTTTGTCTCCATGATTCTGCCACAACTTGTTTCATAAAATTCTGAGTTCGTACGATTGAGTTATGGCCTATTGTTTTCTTTCCAAAACAGGGAAAAAAATGGACAATGCATGTACAGGGATGATGTGGCAGCCCAATCAGCTCAAAGTAATTCCTCCAGTAATAACCAATGACATTGCGCCAAGTGGCACCTTCAGATTCACCAAGGTGGTCTATTTGGGGGTAAACTTTCTAATGTTGCCTAAGGTGGAATTGTTTTTTTATATATTTATTTAATTATATATATGTGTGTGTGTGTGTGTTATATTATATAATATATTATATTTTATAAAACATAATATATATATTATAATATATAATATGTATTATATTATAATTAAATATTAATTAAAACACAAATATCAATTCCACATAATCAAATGCCCACGTATGAAATGTTATGAAAATCCATGTATCTATCAAAGCTTGTTCGAAATGTCATAATTCGCACCAAGGTTAGCATGGTTTGAACTTTGTAAAGTCCGTTATAAATGTGTATGGTAAAAAAAATGTGTGAAGGGGAACAAGGTCGGGGTTTGAACCATAGACCTCTGCCCTGCCATGGTTGTGCCTTACCAATGGGCTGCACACCTTATTGTTTAAATTTTTATGCAAGAAAATATATTTAACCCTTCAGTTTGCAGACCGACGAGGTGCGGATGGGCCAACCCTCCTCCCATGGAACCTCATCACATGACCAAGCGCCAGAGCCAACAACTAAGTGCGATTAGTGTGGAGTTTAATTAATACTAAAATATAGTCACATTAATTAAATACCAATTTAATGTGGCATAATTTATGGAGGAGCCCCTCATTTAGGCAAAATTTCTATTTTTGGAATTTTAACTAATAGTTAGCCAGATTTAGATGCAGTTTTGTAGGAAAAACTTGAATGAGGCATAACTTTTACCCAGAAACTTCAAATTCGATTCAGTCAGAACCAAAATATGGGTATTGGGGGTATTTTTGAGCCGTTGAAGCAGGTTGAAGAGGAATAAAATGTAATATACAAGTTTTTTTGTGCATTTGAATATTTTTTAAGGTTAGGGCCACTAGGTGTTGGAGGCATTGCCAGAGCATCCAGAGTCAAAATTCAGCAAAAAAATAATCATTTCTAGGAGATGATGATGTTTAAAACTCATTGGATCAGGTTCTAAGAGGTTTTGAAGTTTGTAACAACAATTTGAGCACACTTGAAGCTGATACAAAGGTCACACTAGGAAGCTGGACCAAGGAGATGTAGCCCAAGAGTGGTGAACTCCTTTATAAAAATTCTCGATGTTAAGCTTTGTTATATGTGTTTTTTGTGTTTACTATTTCTTTTGTTATATCATTTAAAATTATTATTTTTAAGCTTATGAAAAACTCATAATTTCACTAAGGACAATGTTTGACAATCACATGCTCATAAACAAACCCATGAAGGATAAGTAAAAACAAAGAAAAGAAAAGTTTGCATCTGAAATGAAACTAGCACAACAATAACTAGCATTCATTTTCAGATCAACTGCTTCGCCAGTTTTCCCACATTGGGCATTCCAGGGGACGATAGTCCAAAATTAATTATGTCATTGTGATTGTACTTGTGCTAGTATTTTTCCTTGCGTTTAATTTCTACATAATTTTTAATTGTGAATATTGCAGTGTATTTCATTTTGATATTTACCGTAACACACAATAAATAATTTGTTCTGTTAATTTATAAATAGAATAAATTTAATCAGTTGTTTCATTAGGATTCCGGGTAGTGGAATTTTCATAGAGAAGGAACTGTTATGGTGGGCTACCTCCTCTTCCACTCTTGGATTTTGTTTTCCTCGAATGTATTGGCACTCATGGCTCACATTCTATATGTACTCCTAGCATGGTTTTTCTGTAATTTTCTCTGGTCACTTTAATTTCATAGTTTCCTTATCTCATTTTTGGAGTTTAGTCCTATGGCATGTAATGCTTTATGGTATATAAGGTGACCTCATTTTTTTTGAACAATTATAGGAAGTGTTTTCACGTGTTTTTTGCTGGAAAGTAGGTATAGTGAAACTCTATTATTTATAGTGTTCTGTCACTCGAATAACATAACTATGCCTCTAAGAATGAAACACAAGAGAGCTAGCTAGATTTTGTCTCCACTTCTGAACTAGTTGTGTTTTGATAAGCCAAGACTTGTTTGTAATAGATATCAATGTAATATGTTTTCATTATAGTATAAATCATTTGCATGAATTTATAAAAAAAAAATCTTACTAAATTCACATTAAATTATAATTTCAAAATTTTATTAAAATACCAATGTATCTAATTTTTTAATTCAAAAAATACTGAAGCTTGCCCTATATTGATCCTAGGTGGATGTACTTCCATTTACTTTTATTTTTTTAATATATTGACTAGTTCGATTGATTTTGGCAGGAATATTATTCATCTAAACATGTGATCTACGACTCAGCTATAGTTTGAGGAATGTGAAAGAAAGAGGTTAAATAATAGTTTAATATAATATTTGAAACGATCAACAAAACCATATTTTCCACATCCAACATGGATCATTATATAGAGAAACATGATGGTCTATCGCCTCCCCAAAGTGGCGACGTTATGATAGGGTGGCCTCTCGCCTCCATAAAGTGGCATAGGTTTATGTCTTCCAACCAACTAAGTTGCGCATTGAGTGAAAGAAAATACATTGTAAAGGAATTGGGGTATCGAAAATCCAATAAGGAGTAAGGATTCATAATTGTGAGGCATAGGTAAACTGTTGTGTAGCCAGCTCCAAAAATAGAAGAAGAAAGATATCAACGCCTTAGAAATAAGCCACTTCAAGGGGGAAACCTCCAATACATTACATAATGAACAATTATTGGATGATACAAATGAAAAAACCTCCTTTCTATATATAGGAGTCCATGGGGCCACAATGTAATCCTAGTGGGCCACAATGTAATCCTAGCCGACCTAACAATAATAATGTAAGGGCACAATAATAACAAGATGGGGGTTACAGGGGTACAATGATAACAATAAGGGGGGCTACACTAACATAATAAGGGGCTACACTATTAATATAGGGGCTTAACATGCCCCTCTCCTTCAAAAAAGTGTTGTCCTCAACGCTTGATTATTTCTTGATGCTTCTGTATAAAATTCTCATCGTCCCATGTGGAATATTCTACAGGAAAGTTCTTCCACTTGCTGAGATAATTTGAAATTGATTTTAATTGTCAAGTTCTTGTTTCTGTGACTGCTTCAGAACTTCTTTCGATGTGATATTGATCTTCCGGTTGTTTCATTTTATTTTGCACCAAAGTTAGGTTATCCTTTGAGAGTTGGAGAACTTGTTGTTGATGCTCATTGTGATATTCCACTACTTTATCATCCATAATAGATTTTATTTGATCCTTCAAACCATCCAAATTAGCCTCCATTTTTTCTTTTAGACCATCTATGTAATATTCGGTTGCTCTTCGTAAGATCGAAATTTGTTGCACTTGGTACCGTAATTTTGATATCTCATATCGCAATTCTTCCTCCTCATGTGTCATAGTATAGATTTTTGAGGGCTTAATGGGTATGGAATTATTTTTTGGAGGCATAATATAACCATTACTGACAAAAAATTTTCAATATGCCCTTGGAATCAATTCAACTTGATTCTTCAAACAAGACTTAAGCAATTCGGAAAAAACAATACACACCTTTTTCTTGCTTTTGAGGAGCTCGATATTGAAATTGGAATATCTCTATGATTGTGGCCCTTAAATATTTTAAATTCAGCACTAAAGTAGCCCTCTTAGTTCTCTTTTTAATGCCATAGGTCTGACCTAATTTGGATTCTCCAAGACAAAGTTGTGTCCGATCTCCCACAATGACCTAATTCTGGACTGGTTCAGTAGAGCGAACTTGTAGGACTTGCTACGTGTCGCTGTTTCGTCCTTTGTCTCTAAAATTGATAGCCAAGAAACTACAGTCCATTTAATTGCAACCAATTTTTACTACACTCCAATCCAATGCCCAGAGAGAGAGTTATTTAACTTTTCCCACGATCACCTCTTTGAGATGAAATTCAGGAGCCTAAAAAAGCACTACATTCCACAGATCATATCTCCAACAATGTTGTGAACCAAGCTTTGAAATTTTTTGACGACTTTCCTCCAGATTTCAGCTTCGCACCATATGAATTTCAGATTTTTAACCTTTGTAGAAAAAACGTTATATCGCAAATGCCACGATGACCTGTTTATGAGCCTGAAAACAGACCTAACTTCCACAGATGATATCTCTGCAAATATTGTGAACCAAGCTCTGAAATTTTTTGACGAATTTCCTCAGGATTTCAGCTTCATACCATATGACTTTCAGATTCTGAACATTCTTAGAAAATTTTTTATAGCACAAATTCCACGATGACCTGTTTAGGAGCCTGAAACAATACCTAACTTTCACAGATCATATCTTCGGAAATATTACGAACCAAGCTCTGAAATTTTCAGAAAATATTCCTCAGGATTTCTGCTTTGCACCATAAAAATTTTAGCTTCTGAAACTTCGTATAAAAAAATTTATATCAAAAATGCCACGATGACCTATTTGGAACAGCGAAACCCTAGAATCCAAAGCTCTGATACCAAATGTTGTGTAACCAGCTCCAAAAATAGAAGAAAAAAGATATCAACGCCTTAGAAATAAGCCACTTTGAGGGGGAAACCTCCAATACATTACATAAATGAACAATTATTGGATGATACAAATGAAAAAACCTCCTTTCTATATATGAGTCCATGGGGCCATAATGTAACTTAGTGGGCCACAATGTAATCCTAGCCGACCTAACAATAATAATGTAAGGGCACAATAATAACAATATGGGGGTTACAGGGGTACAATGATAACAATAAGGGGGGATACACTAACATAATAAGGGGCTACACTATTAATATAGGGGCTTAACATAAACCATAAAAATAAATCATGGTCAACCATTGTCCAATGTCATATTGTGATAAATATTATCTTGATATAAAAATAAATCATGTAAGCCATGGTAAACCATGGTCCAATGTTATATTGTGATAAATATTGTCTTGATATAAAAATAAATCATGATAAACCATGGTCAACCATGGTACAATGTGGCATTGTGACAAGGATTGTCTCGATTTGAAAATTAACCATGGTCAACCATGTCTCAATACCAATTCCTTCGGTTGATTAATCTAAGTGTTCATATTCCTAGGGTTTAATATTATTCCCATGGGTTTTAATAATTAATCCCTTGGGTTTATAATACTAATCAAGGTTTAGAATGGGAAATCATGGTCAATGATGGTCAACAATGATTTATAAAATCAATAATGTTTAACCATGGTCCAATGTCACATTGTGACAAATATTTTCTCAATATGAAAAACAAACATGGTCAACCATGGTCCTGATGAGCACCATCATTAGGTACATTTTAAGTGTTTATTTGTCACCTTTTTAGCCTAATTATTCACTCTTTCTCACATTCAATTGCATTATTGTCATATGTTTCTTAGTGAATATGGTATATTAAGGGTAGTCATACTTCGAAGCCTAATGTGGTTTAAATGCAGGAAAATGAGGATAATATTCCATTTTTTAGGAAGATTTCACAATCAGGGCTCGAAGTAGACAACGAGGAGTGATTTTATGAGGGTTGAACACCTCCTTAACTCCTAAAGGAAACCAATATCTCCTTGAGATTCTCCTCCAACAGCTTGAAATTAGAGATAACCAAGCAAGTGGAAGATCAAGGGGAGCCAAGCTCCACTTCTCTTGAGTCCCAAGGGGAAAAAAACCTAATTTTTAGGGAGATGTTAGTAGCTACACTCTAAGATAAATAGGCCAGAGCAAGAGCTCACTAGGATTCTATTTTTGGTTGTAGCTAGAGCACTCTTAGCTCTTGTATTAGACATTTCCAACTTTCATATGTTATGTACAAGACTAGTTATGAAATAAAATGAGCATTCAATTTATTCTCCACTGAGTTAGTTTCAAAGAGCTGAGCTTGTGGGTTAGGGCCCAATATGTTAACCTTCATATCTATTATGTGCTTGTATGTTCTTTCATGTTGCATAAATTAATCACTTTCCATTTTATGTTCAGTAGATTATAAAATCTCAAAATTGTGTGTTAAAGCCTCCCTCTCTCACCTCTTCCACTGGAGTGTGAGGAGGGAAGACCTTCACCACAGACAAAAATTTCTTTTAGTTTATGATTTCTTGGAAAATTTAGATAGGTTTTTTTGCTTATCATGGACATGTTGTAGATGGAGAGGTAGATTTTTATTTCAAATGTATAGGTAGGTTTATTTAAATTCAAATAATATTTTCCGCCATTGATATGATAGATTTTTCAATGGTGAATGAATGAACAAGTAGTTTTATTGTAGGTTTAAATAGAGTAGGAGAGGAGGACTTCCCGAGCACCATTACCTTCAGTCTCCACCCTTCATCAAAAAACTTCCATCCAAGTCACATTCAACCCTGTTTCTCCACCACAACACCGAGAACCACCTTGGAGGTTCAAGGCAGGATTTGTGAAGAGTTCTGAGTTTGACCAAGGGGTTGACTACCCTTCATCTACGTAGATCCACCTTCATTCCACCTCTCCAAACCATTTCCTCCAAATTTCTAGCCTCCAGCTAGGCTTGACCTGTTTTATGTAGCATTTTAGGACATCCTATAGCACTACAGAAGATCCTGTAGCAGATCCATAGTAGCACCAACCACTCACTCCTTTAGCCAAAAATCAATCTTTCACCTCATCTAATCCTAGCCTAGCCTCCAACACACCTTCAGCTCTAAAACCTTGAGTCAGTGACCCTCTTAGGTCACCCCAACACCTCCTTATTTTGCTGCAAAACAAATTCATTTAAAAGTGTGATTAGCTCATGTATAGATGCATTATTAAGCATAGTAGTTAAGCATAGGATAAATATAGCTCAATTAGTGATTTAATTCAATGTGTGTGCTTAGATTAGTTTCGCTTTCTGCAAGTTCAATTTAGAAATCTAAATTATGAATTCCACTTAGTTTAATTTCATTTCTTGCATTAGCTTCAGTGTGAATTTCTCTTTTTGACAGATAGCTAGATGAATCATTGTGATCTCGAATAGTTTCTTTCCATGTTGATAGAGTAATGGTCATGATTTATTTCGAGTCTTAGATTTCATTCAAAAATTTGATAAAATTCCTTTCCTCGAAGTAGGCCTAGCAGTAACACCTCATTTTAGAAATGAGAATGGGATGGCATGAGTAGAAATCATTTGTTGTGCATATATCACTGCCACCTCCAAGTTTGTACGAACCTCGGGTTGCAAAGTAAAGTTGAGTAGCTTTTGGGAGCTACAACACTCTTGGTGCAATACCAGGGCTCACCACTTTTTGGCGTCATTGTGGGGGAGGTTTCTAAGTAGAGGTTTTTATTATGCTTTAATATTATAATTTTATTTTACAATCAGTTCAAAATTATTGAAAAAAAATTGACTTTCAGGCCTCATAAGAGTAAGGATAAGCAAGGAAAATTCTTACCAAAAACTCCCACATCCCCACACATTCACCCTTCACTCTTCTTCAGTGACTGTGAGGTTGAATACACCATAGGTGAATCACTTGAAAACTTTGAAGGACCTATTGGATAAGAAGAGGAACTTGCTTCAAGTGAGGAATCTACTTCACCAATTCAAGCCATGGCTGAAACTAGGACTGAAGTAGTCTTTTCCATTAGAGAAACAAATGGAGAAAGTAGAATGAAGAATATCAGTCCCTCAACCCTTCCACATTTCCATGGCCTTACTTCTGGGGATCCTGACACCTTCATGTTCGAGTTTTATATTGTCTACAGGACCTATGACTATGGCTCATATGACTAGAAGCTAAACTATTACCATCCACCCTCAAGGATGCAACCTTGCACTAGTTCATGGGGTTTCCTATGAAAAACATCACTACATGGGCACATATGCAAGAGTTATTCAACAAAAAATATAGAGACTATCATATATCCAAAGAAAAAAAAGAGGATATATTTAGGATGACTCTGGGACCTGATGAATCCCTGGAGGATTATGAAGAAATATTCTAGTTGAACTATAAAAGAGACAATTGCACCCTTGATCCTGGATCACTTAAATTATTACTTCTTCGA
This sequence comes from Pinus albicaulis, assembly GCA_034641835.2. Lineage (NCBI taxonomy): Eukaryota > Viridiplantae > Streptophyta > Pinopsida > Pinales > Pinaceae > Pinus > Pinus albicaulis. The sequence goes on from CM076574.1 coordinate 1,225,319,846, forward strand.
GGGATCAAGTAAGAGGTGTTAGAAACCCTTAATATTTTTTCTAGAGGAAACATCTACCAGCTACCTTATTATGACATCAAAATTATCTTTAGAAACCACTCTAGGGAAACTAGGAAGAAAGGTAGATCTAGCCAAAGCATGACCAACAACCCTTCCTCTTCCACCTCCATCAAGCATGATATTGGAAATATGTTGGAGGACTTCAAAAGTGACATTCTGCACACCTTTTATTTGTGAATGGACACAATGTAGATCAGGAGGAAGCAAGATGAAGCAGAGAAGGCCTTGGTTATAATTTTCCCTAGATGTACCAGAAAAAACCCTCAAAATGAATGTTCACTAAATGTCATAGAGGCTTTCTTAGTATGTGAAGAAAATCATGGCATAGATAAGTGTCCCTCCTTACCTAGGCTCAAAGTTTTATATCAAGGTGGGGAAGGAGGACCACAGTAACTCTATTTGATAAATTAGAGAAGGGCTCAAGGGACTCAGTCATATCAACAGGGCATGCAAGGCACACCTTACTTCCACTATCAGATAAACAAGAATTCACCTATGCATTTTTGGTACACATCCACTCCATCATGACCTAAACCTCCTACTTGGCCTTACACCCCTTTATATCACCCTCAACCTGTGAACCAACCATTCTAGTAGTATGTTCATAAACCAACTCAGTGGAGCAACCCATTATAAGGGTGGAGGCCCCAACATAACCAACCACTTGCTTTATTTCCTCCACCCCAAACTCAACCTCATCTCACTCACTCTGCTCCACCTAAGTTTCCTTAGATTCCTTTCCAACCCAATCAAAACCCGAAAAAAAAGCATGCACATTAGGTTTACATTAGGGAAACATCTTATCCAGCTTATTTTGTGGAGATACATGAGATCAATATGAGGTTTGGAATATTACTCCTCGAAAATAATCCTCCATCTCCACATGCAGAGGTTGAGGGGGAAAAAGAAGAGAGAAATACTTAGATCAATCAACGTCCTTTTCCTGAGCACCTAATCAACCCTATTAAATACACCCCAGAAGGGGCTGAACTTCTGGGAGAACTGAAAAATATGTGTGCTAAATACCCCTTCTCTACACCAATAAGGATATCCCTATTTACAATAGGATCATCAAAGAAAATTTCTTTAAAAAAATTTGGAGAAATAAGAAAGACACTCCCACCATCAATGTTGTAGGACAACTGTCTAACTTAATGTTGGGAAGGGTGATCTCCTCAATGTACTTGGACCCTAGGAGTCCAGTAGTAGTTGAAAACATCAATGGTGTGATAGTCCCCCACACTATGATTAATCTCAGGGCTGCCATAAATGTGATGACCAATGAAAGGCTATGCTTAAACTCAACCTCCAAGGAGAATTGCGAAAGACCACCATTATTCTGCAACTTACAAATGGATCCACATTAGCATCAGAAGGAATTTTTGAGGATGTTGTGTTCTCAATTGAATCTTGGGAGTATCCCACATATTTTCTAGTCCTCCAGCCAAAAATCAAGTTTAATGCGTATCCTCTCATTTTAGGAAGACCTTGGTTGGCCACTATCGATGGTTGTATCAGTTGCAGGGTCGAAAACATGACTATAAAGAATGGGCCCTTGTCTAAACATCTAGTATTATATCCTCTTGCCCAACCTTCCATTGACCATGACCTACCCTTATGGTTGGAGGATGAGAAAGAAGAACATGAAGTGTAAAATACCACATCCTACCCCATTTGTACCATAGATAATATTCTTATACGGGGGGAAACCCGATGAGGGTGATCTCATCGACCACATCATTCAAAGCCAACCCCCCACTGCCATTCCAATCAATGACCTAGTGAAATAATTTGAAAGCCACCCTTGGATTGAGCTGCACTCAGTTGATTCAACCTCTGAAGCCACCAAGGTTGTGGAATTTGGCTCATAAAAATTCTTGATGATTAACTCATCCCTATCAGCTAAATAAAAACTATGCCATCTCTTAAAGGGAAACCTAGGTGCTTTTGCTTGTGACTACAAATGCATGAAAGGGGTGCATCCCTTAGTGTGCACACATCATATTTATGTTAAAGAGGGATGCAAGCCTATTCGCCAAACCCAAAGGAGGATGAACCCAACTCTAAAGGACATAGTGAAGGATGAACTACAAAAATTGCTAGATGCAGATTTCATTTACCCCATATCAGACAATGTGTGGGTGTGTCCTCTTGTTCTAGTACCAAAGAAAAATGAAAAGTGGAAAATCTTTGTTTACTACCAAGAACTAAACAAATCCACTAAGAAGGACCATTTCCCCCTGCCCTTCATCGATCAAGTCCTAGATGGTCTTGTAGGGAAGATTTTTTTCTCTTTCCTAGATGGGTTCAGTGGGTATAACCAAATCCAAATCAGCCTTGAGGACCAGGACAAGACCACTTTCACATGTCCTTGGGGAAATTTTTCTTACAGAGTCCTTCCATTTGGGTTGTGCAATGCCCCTGATAGTTTCCAGAGATCAGCCCTGAGCATTTTTTTTGAACTATTCCATGACTCTGTAGAAATTTACATAGAAAATTTCAAATATTATGGGTATGATTTCCAAGAGGCTCTCTAATCTCAGAAAAGTGTTGAGAAAGTGAATTGAAATGCATCTCTCCCTAAGTTTGGAAAAAGTGTGAATTTCTAAAAATGGCAGGGATAGTCCCACACCAATCAATATCACTAGCAGGAATACAAGTAGAACCAAGAAAGATCACCATCATAAAAAGGGTGTCCATTCCTCAAAAGAAGAGAGATGTTAGAAGTTTCCTAGGTTTGGCTGGTTACTATAGGAGGTTTATTAAGGACTTTAGTAAAGTGGCCTCATCATTATTCAGATCGTTGGCCAAATATTTTGAGATTTTCTGGTCTATTCTTTGTAAGGAGTATTTTTATCTCATCAAGGAAAAGCTAACCACTGCCCCCATTCTTCAAGGTCCCAATTAGGCTTTTCCTTTCCACATCCACATGGATGCATGAGATAAACTTGTGGCAGAAACCTTAGGGAAATAAGAAGACAAATTACCCTATTCCATTTATTTTATTAGCAAGAATCTTTCCAAAGCTAAACTTAACTATACTATCACTGAAAATGAGGTCTTAGTCATTGTCTATTCCTTAAACAAATTCAGACATTATATTAATGGTTATCATACCTTTGTAGATACTGACCCTGCAACCGTCAAGTACTTAATGAATAAACCAAATGTTAATGCTAGAATCATTATATGGTTATTGTTATTACAACAATTTGATTTGACAATTGTTGATAAACAAGGAAAGGAAAATGTTATTGCAGATTTATTATCTAGAATAAATTTATCTGCAGATGATGAAGGAATGGTGGATGATCAGTTTCAAGATAAAAATCTTGTTATCACTCCAATAATTCCTAGGGTTGTTGGGCTTTTTGTTTAAATAACTATTAGAGGTGACCACAAACCTACTTTTGAGATCGGGATCTAGCCTTCCTAATGCTCAAAGAGGGCTCTTTGTTTATGATTTAACTTTGTTGTTTTTAGTTGATTTTAGGCTAGTTATGTAAGATTGATTGGGTTTTGATTTGAGTTGGTGGTGGAATTACTAATTTAGATGGATAGATGACTGTCTATTTACCATTGGGCTATGGAGTCAAACTGTCAAGAAAATAGGACTGAATCAAGGTCTAAAGGAAGTGTTCATTGGGCAAGGTAGCTGAGTCAATTCAGATATTTTAGGCTAAATGGTGAAGTGGTTTTAATCAGGATCAAGGAGCAGTTAAGGATTCCTCAAACCGGATAATGAGGGAAATTAAAGAGGTCAGATGAAACTAAGGAGCAATGAATAATTCCCTAATCTAGATATCAGAAGAAAACATTAAAATGAGTAACAGTTCAAAACAGAGTGTACTTCAACAATTTTTGCAATAGTATTCCTGTTATAACATTTAAATTGGAAAACATGGAAATATGTGAAATACTTAAGAAAATAAAAATTTAACAATAGAAAGATACTTCACTAAAGTGGCCCAACACATGATTCCTGTAATGCAATGCTTTTATTACTCAGTCCAGTCTACTGACTTGAAAATTGTACAATGAACCCTCAGGTTTTAGATCAATTCAACTATAGAAATGCTCAGAAATCCACACTTAATACTTTGAATTATGAAGTATTTATACAAAATCTATTGCAAAATATCCTAAAACTAATATAGGAATTATTCAAGGAAAAATAAATATCTTCATGCCAGAAGATAGAGACACCTAGGAGACTAAATTCTAGTCATCCCTGCTTATTTGGATATGCTTTTTGTTCTTTGACATTTTTATTCTTATTCTCTCTCGTTGTTTTCTTTCTGTTGAGTGTCCTCTACACTGACTACATCTTTATTATGCCTTTTCATCTGATACTCTTTCATCTTTAAACTATGTTACTTCTTTACTTTTAACCTTGACTGCTTTTTACCTGTGACCTTTGACTGCTATGTTTTCATCTTTACCTTGGACTACTCTTATACTTGTGACCTTTTCACTTTCATAGTAAATCATTTAGTTACTCCCAAGCCTCTTCATCTGGTAATTTGATTTTTACCATTCTTCTAAAAATTTCATCAGCCTCTCTATATTTTGCAAAAGTTGGCTTGTTTATGAAGAGATGATTTACCTCATGCTGGAGGTAAAAGAGATTCTCAAAAGTCTAATCGAGCACTTTTCTTGTAGGAATTCCTTTCATGGAGGAATTTTTGGACTGTTCTTTGGCCACTTCTCTCATTTTCTTGTCATAGTATTCATGTTTCATTAATTTTACATTGATAACCAAAGGATTAGGTAGACCTTTTTGCCTTAAAACATTAATTTTCACCATGAATCTGGTTATTTCTAACTCCATGTTTTGACACTTATATTCAAGTTGTCTCATCAAGTTCCTCTTGGAAATTACCTTTCTTACTTCTAGAATTGTTTCAATTTTGTTACTTATGCCAATTTCCTCTAATTCCTACTTGTTCTTGGAATTAAGAAACTTAATGATCTCAGTGGCCTCTTCTAGATTTTTCCCAAGTTCCTCTTTGACTTTTTGGATTGCTTTGCTTTCTTCTTTGTTCAAATCCTTCTACTCAAAGATAACTTGGATGGATGGACAAATATCATTAACAGAGTTAATGATATTGGCCCACAACTGCTTCTTTTCTTGGGAAAGTGGTTCTTTTAGTGTCAATTATTTCTCTAACTTTTGTACTCTGTCAGTCAATCTCTTTAACTTCTGTGTTTCATTCTTATACATGATTTGTATTAACATATTTTCATCCTATAGACTTTTTATTTTTTCTTTAAGTCTGCTTATTTCATTTGTTTGTATTGGCATATCCTACATGGCTTTAATCAATTTACCTGCTTCATCACTAGGATGAGTTGATGCTGTTGTTGAATCTATTGCTGATGTAGTGACTGATGTAGATGGAACTATTCTAGCTGCTAGAAGTGTTGTTTCCACTGGAGCTGGTGAAGTAGAAGGAACTATTGTAGTAACTGTAGGAATATCAGTGACAGGGATTTCTTCCATGCTGGCCTTTTTCTCCTGCACCAATTTGTCCATATCATTCTCCATCTCCTTTAGTTGAGCTGTCAACTGAATGATGAGATTCATCATTTCATCTTTTTGGTCTTCATTTTATAGAACTTCTTTAGCCTGTGAATGTTTAGTAGGAGGAAATTTTAGCTTCTTCTTTAATGCAACAATTTCTGAATTTTTTTCCTTGATGAGTTATTCTACTACTTGGATGTTCTGGGGATCATATCCTACCTCTTTGACAAGTTCTTCAAGTGATTTGATTCTATTTTCCTTGGTTTGTGAGGAAGCCTTCTCTAGTTTTAACTGAGCCTTGATATTCTCTAGAGAATTTTTTAATTTTTGGACACTCATAGCTTTATTGGTCATAGTAGAATATAGCATTTCACCAGCCTTCTTATGAAATTCAATTTGGTCTATAGGATGAACATCCTTAGCAATGAATTCATATTCTGTTTTCCTGTAATCTGTTGATGACTTTGGATACTGTACTGTGGACTGCAAGAAGGTCATCTACATCTTCCTGGTATTGTAATCAAATGCTGAAAGTAACCTGTTTTGGTCACTAGGTGTTTGTTTCCAATATTGTGCATAGGTTACTTCTTTCAATGCCTCATTCCCGAGTTTGATTTCTTTATAATTTTCCATTATATCATGTTCTTTATCAACTGGTTTAATTGATGAAGACACCTCTACACTATGTTTTTTCTGAATAATTTGGGTATTAGAGGTAGAAGGATGATGAGTTTCCTCTGAAAATGCTGGTGGTGCATTGTCTTTAACCACTATGTTTGTATCAATGATTTCAATTGTCTCAACTTGCTCATTTACAAGATTTAGCTTGGGCTTCTTCCTATACATCAATTTAAATTTATTTTCAGTAGTGGTTTGAGCTAAATATGATCCTTCTTCTATTGGTGTCTTGGAGTTCCTATCTTGTAGGGCTAGAGTCTGCAGAATAGAACTGGTCTCAACTAGTTTCTCTAACTCTTTAAAAGTATTCTCCAACCACTCTGATTGGTTGGAGTACTTCTCAATTTATGGTTTGGAATCATGGACAAAAAGAGTTAGTTTAAATTTGACTCTTATTTTGCTGATAACTCCTAAAGGATCATACTGCCACTTGAAACTTTGATTGAAATTGAACTCCTGTAAACATTTTTTTGCCTGTTGACAAGTAATCTTGTTATTGCGGATGAAAGGACCAATCTGGTGTTTGATTTTAAACTGTTTTTTCTTCTTTACTGATAGTAAATTCACTTCATCAGAGTTTAAGATTTTCCTAATATTTTCAAGTGAAAATAACCTCATTGTGAGGTATTTGGGCAGCTTATATGGAGTGAGTTGACATCCATATACCCTAATTTCAGTGTGGTTTTGGTATAAATACCTATCCTCTATCCTACTGTGTTCAGACAACTACAATACTTTCTTTATCTCATCATTGATCCTATGTTCATTGCTACTGCTTAGCATGTTGATGATTGGATGAATAAATGAATCAATGAAGTATTTATATGTGAACTCTGTGGAATCTTTCCTGATTAAGAAAGTCCAGAAAACAACTAAGTGGGGATTATCCTCAGTGTCCAATTTTTGGCGGCTTACTATAAACCTTTCAGATTGAAAGTATAGGAAGATATGAAACATTAAAACACATGAATACTTGAAGACTCCTTCCTCAGGTAATTTAACTAATTGCTCAGTGATGTCATATGATAAATATTGAGCAAAGTTAAATGTGGAAGTTGGAGGTTTTCCTGCACAGAAGATGGATTGAAAACCTAAGATTGAAGCATCTACATACTCATTTGTAAACTAAAGTAGAATTTAAGACAACATTGTGACAATTTGTCTTGTTCTTTCTGAGAAAATTGAGGCTGAATAAGGAGGGTTACTCTATGGGGTTTCAACTGATGGTGGTAAGAAAGTTTGGAATACTTGAAACCTCTTTGGAAAGTCAAGTTTCCGATATAATTATGTGAGGATTTCAATAGATAAAGGGGCTTCATCAGGCTTGGTTTGGATTTACAACATCTGGTTTATTGATTCAGCAGTAATTGTGAACAAAATATCCTTGCTGTGCGTTACTAGGGCTCTTTCATTGGGTAGATAATTAGCTTGATAGAGCCTGATTATTTCTAAGAATTGGAAAGTCTGTGTGAGGATGTACTTGGGTAAATTTGATTCCCAAAGGTACATAGCATCAGCCTGTTCGATGGCTTTGTCATACTCAGCCGAATTTCTGGTAGCAAAAGGCTTGAATTTTGGTTGAAATTTGCTTAAACATAGGTCAGAAATGGTCTTTACATTAACAAAAAGCTTTGGAAAATGTAAAACATGTAATAAAATAACATTTTTGGGTGGGCTTTAGTGCTATTTGACCGTATTTGGTTAAACATAGGGTACAAGGTCAAATTCAAACAGTAAGTGGTTTCGGCTTACAACACGGAAATGGATAAGCAGTTATCGCATGGTCAAAAGTGGTATGGCGATATTCTACTGAGGAGCGCAATACAATGTGGGGGTGCCACGTAGCAGGGGATTGGGAGTGCGAAATTTCTTATTTTGTAACCTTTCAGTGGTGTTAAGTTTCGGGTAGTTGGGGGTGCGAAAATAGTTATTGGCCATTGGATTTGAGGAATGGAGATCTGACGGATGGATGAATTGGAGGGATGAGTCGGGGATTTGATACGTGGGACCCGGGATATGTATGCGACGGGATTTAATACATAAAAAGGATTAATGATATATGTGGGGGTTTATAATGAGCAGAGCTATATTAAGTGGGACCTAGGATTTTATATAAACCATAGGTTTAAACCATTATGAAAGTGGGGTTAGCATGGTATATATACGGGGTTGGGAAATGTAATATAAGTTGGAGTTACTATAATATGGGATAAATGTATAAAAAAGGATTTTAATATAATAAAGTGTGTAAAAATTATATAGGAGTTTAATGAAATATCATGCGGGATATTTAAAATACATTAAGAACTAGTGTTAAAACTGATATTAGGAAGAGATTGTTATAGTGGAGCTCGACATATCACTTTAACTATTTAGACTTAGGATAAGGGTGTTAGAAAATTATATATTACAGAGCAATGGGACAACTAAAATATATGCGGAAGCACAAACTCAGGAAACACATAAAACCAAAGATACATAGATATACGTGGTTCACCCAGTTTGGACTGCTTCCACCCCAAATAACCAATCCTTCATTTCTATTATCTAGCAAAATGAAGAGACACAACCTACAGCAGATCTGCTATAATATCCTCTATTATCTGTCACAGTCTCCCTATCTGTTTCTCACTCTAAGAATACACATACAATACAAAGCCACAATGCAATACCCTCATACAAGTGAGGGGCTACCTTCTAGGGAAAAAAACCCTAAACTAAACATAACTTCTACCGTCAGATCATCCAGCTAATGAACGACCCAGATTGACTAGAAATTACTATACTTTTACAAGGAAACTTTACATTTGTTTTTAGCTTAGGGGGTGTTGCCCCCGAAATGCCCCACTGAGCGGGGGGGGGGGGGCGCTCCATAAACTCACAGCCACCCCCTCTCCCTGGACCCCCCAGACAGCGTACAATTACGGGTGGCATTGCCACCCCATTAAGGTACAGGGGTCCAATGTTGTGATACAAAATAAACAAGATAATCAGGATCCACACCCAACATGATAAAGTGTCATGACATTATGGGCACCATGCAAGAGAAAAGAAGCATAAATGTTATCCAATTCTCTAATTAGTTCTGCTAAATTAGAAATGAATCCCCTGAGAAAATTAATTTTACCTAAAAATGCCCGCAATTATTTGATGTTTCTAGGATGACTTATGTTCAAAATTGCCTCTATTCTAGCTATATCTATTCTAATTCCCTCTTTTGAAATTATGTGTCCTAATATTTTACCTTCTTCTAGTCCAAAGGGAGTCTTTTGTGGATTCACTGAAATACCAAATTTTTTGCATTTAATAAAAACTCTTCTCAAATGATCTAGATGTTCATTGTCTGTTTTGGAGAATATTGTTATGTCATCTAGAGAAATGAGTAAAAATTCATGAATCTCTTTGGCAAAAGCTATATCCATAGCTCTTTGGAAGGCATCTCCTGCATTCATCAATCCAAAAGGAATTTTCAAATACATGAAAGTCCTCCAAGGAGTGGTAAATGTTGTCTTTTCTTGATCCTCTGATTGAACTAGGGTCTAATTGTATCCAGAAAAGCCATCTAGCAGTGACATTTTGGATGATCCAACTAATCTTTGTAAAATATGATCCATTTTGGGGAGAGGATAGTTATATTTTAGGGACACTTTGTTTAAGTTCCATAAATCAACACAAAGTCTAATTTCCCGTATTTTCTTCCTAGTGGGAACTAAGTCCGAGACCCAATTAGAATATCTGATAGGTGCTATGATTTGTGCCTCATACATCCTTTTTAATTATTTTTTCAATCAATGGCATAAGAACTGGATTTATTCTCCCAAGATTCTGTTTAAATGGTTTTTGATCTTCTTTAATGTGTATTTTATGTTGAATTATGCCAGTGTCATAAGATTTAAGGTCTTCATAACTCCAGGCAAAGACATCTTGAAATTATTTAAACAAACTTATGTATTTCATCTTTTCCTCTTGAGGTAATGCTTTGGATAGTTTGACAAGATTGGGTTTTTGTTCTGTTCCTATGTTACATTCTTCTATGTCTGATCTTAAAGGCTTTATTTTTGGTTTTCTAGCTACATCATTTGAATCAAATAAATATTGTAATGGGGCTAATCCCTTAGGCAAAAAGTTATTTTTAAGCTTTAAAAACTTTGAATCATCATTTTATATTTCTTCTATTTCTACTTTCTCTAATTTATCTATTTCTACTGTAGTGAATTTAGTTGGTTTAGTCAAATATAAATTATTTACATCTAACTCACTATCTATAGTGTCATCTACTGTACAATCAATATCTATGTTACCGTTTTTGAATTCTCCCTCAACATTCATTAAATTATAGATTTGAGAATCTTGTGAAAGATCTAGAAATATTTTAAATTATCTAGTATAATAGGCTTATGTCTTACCTCTGCAGTGTACTGGTGGTTTGGCTGAAAAGGAAATTTGCAGGTACTGGCAAAAGAAGCCAAAATGTGAGCCTGCATGTTTTGTGTTATCACTCAAAAATTCTCAAAACATCATTGTGTCAAGTTTGTTTTTTTCCATGGTTAAAATTAGGTTTAGAAGTCAATTTAGGGTTTGGTTAATGGTAGGTCAGATTTTTATAAGTTCAAAGCCCATCCTTAAGTTGAAATAAAGTATTTTTAAGGTCCATTCATTGTAAAATCTCCATAATTTCTATTTTTGAGTCATTTCATAAAGTATCATGTCAAAACTGGTCAAATTAGCCAAGAAACCTTACTTTCGTAGTGCCACTAGTTCAAAAACGTTGATTTGCGCTACGAAACTGCTGAAATTTATGAAGCAAAAGCTCTGTTTTTTGGTTTTGAGCAGTCAATTTCAAAGGAGGTTTCTGAGCAACTAAAAATGTGTTTGGGAAAAATAAATGAGGTTTTTCTTCCTAACCAACCTAAATATGAAAACCCTCTCATTTTCTTCAAATTCATTAGGAGGTGGGAGAAATTGATAAATTAAAATGCGCTACGAAACTGCTGTTACAAAATTGTCCTATACATGATTGTTTAGCAGTTAACTTCAAGTTCAGTTTCTGGACAAATGCAAACATATTTTGGAATTATGAAACAAGTGTGTCTTCATCACAACCCTAACTATAATAACCTCTCTCAATTTTGTCACAAGTGTTATCAGTTGGGAGATACAAGGATTTCTTTGAAGCCCTATTTTCATAAAACAGAGTTTTCATGTTTTACACATGTTTTTAAAAGGCATTCTCTGGAAAGTAGGAGATGTATTTCAAAAAACCAAGAGAGGTTTGTATTCAAGACATAATGGCATAAAAAAAATTCCTTCATATTCTCAAATACATCATGGATTAAGAGATATAGGCTCTGTCGCAGGACCTATGTTTCAAGAAAAAACAGGAAAAACCAATAGGCCAACCTATTGCAAATGAAGAAGGGACCTCAAGAAGGCTGGAATGACTGTGTTTTTCAAGTGATATGATGAAATCAGGTCTATTTTCAGTTTTTGGCACATTCACACTTTACATTTTGGAAAATTTTGGACAAAACTGCTCACTCAATAGTTTTGTAGCGCAAACAGTCCAAAAAGAGTGAAAAGTGCTACGGAACTACTGTAACAGCTTTTTTCACTCTTTCTCCTAACTTTTTGAAGGGAAAAAGTGTAAATTATGACCCGAAATTGATAGGGAGGTTGTGTTATTTGATAATGAAGATAAATCTGGAAGAAAGAATCCAAAGTTTTGAAGATAAAAGGGTAAAAAGGTTGCGCTATGAAAGATAGTACATAACTGTGTTGTTTTCGTAGCGTAGGTATACTTCTGCTATTTTGAAGAGTTTGATGGTGGTTTTGGACAGCTAGGACTTGGTGAGGTTTTTGAAATATGTTAATTTTGTTCCTAACATCAAATAAGCTTGAATTAATGGGTTCATGACATGTCAAAGTGTCTCAAGAGAACAAAGAATCCTATGCCTAGAAAACAGGGGACAATTTCCTAGTTTATTGGAGATCAGCATTGAGGCCATACAATGTTGGAGCTTATCATCTGGATTAGAACTTATGGGAATATAGTTGGAAAATGATGTAATCTAGTTTAGATAAGGTTGTTATGAGTATAGTTAAGAATTTTTAATCCTTTTTGTAATAGGACTATTCATTAGGTTTGCAGCTGTCATTTTGTAATAAATACCATGTCATATGGTTAGGAAAGGTTTCAAAAAGTAGGAATTCGATGTATCTAGCTGAGGATAAGGTTATCCTACATTGTAAATGATCTATAAAATATCAAGAGGTCAAATTAGCAAAGGGTTGGACATTTTTTAGCAAAAAAACTGTGTTTATTGTAAGTGACTGTTTTCAGCATTATTACAGAGTTTTCTACTTAGCCAACTCAAGATTCATGAAGGGTTCTAGTATGTTCTTGTTTTGATGGCATATTTTTTAATGTCCTATTGTAGTGGTGCTTTCTTATGTTACTCATAATTCATCATTGATGCTCTGACTTCCTTCATAGACAAACTAACTATGTGTTTTACAATTTTACATATGCATTCCTTGACTTGAACTCTGATATGCCTTGACTTCCATGCTAAGTAGATTGTTTGGTTTTGTTGAAGCTATTATGACTCCATAAGCCCAATGTTCTCTTGCTAATGTGATTTACAACCAATATCTATTTTTATATGCTTTTTACCCCACATAGATTTATCCACCTATATTTCTATCAAAAATCATTAACCCTTGAGAGAGCCCTCTCAGGTTAAGGAGGCTAAGACTCAATCAAAAGTTTGGTTTGAAATAGTTACATGAGATTAACTTGATTGACAGCTTATCAGGTCTGATTTTTTGATAACATTTTGTTACCTTGGAATGATGGCAAAGTTAGTTTCAAGAAGTTCCTTAATCATATCTAGAACAGTTTCTATGTATTGGTTAAGTCTAACATTATTCACAGAATACTCTCCTTTCATTTGTTTTATGATCAATTCCGAGTCTCCCATGATGGAAAATATTATGGCTCCAAATTTTCTTATAGTTTTCAATCCTAATAATAAAGCTTCATACTCTCCCATGTTATTTGTGCATTTAAATTTTAACCTAAAGGCATGACCCTTTGAAAGATTGTTTCCATGTTAGAGATCCAAACTCCTGCACCTTCTCCTAATCTGTTCACTGAGCCATCAAAGTCTAAGTGCCACATAGACTATGAAAAATATTGTCACTGTCAACTTCTTTATGTTTCTTTTTTACAACTGTATTTGTAACTTTGCCAGTATTTGAATTACATAAGATTAAAGAATCAATATTAGAATGTATACAGTAAATAGGATAGTTCTGTGGTTTTTCTACACTACTGACCATGTATTTCATTAAAGTTTCTCTGTAAATATTTTTGGGTTGACCAAATACTAAAATTGTGGCATATGACATGTCTAACTGTAGAGATCCTTGAAATTGTTCTCCCCATGAGCAAGATAATAACATTCCATACTTTTGAGGGATATCAAAAACTACAATATCCATGACAATATTCTTACCTGGGTATTGTACTAGAGTGACACACAAGTCTTTTATTAGGCGAATACATTTAAATTTGCTAGAATCGAAAGAGAAAAGATCTTTGTATTGTTTGGTGATATCTAAATCCAATGTTTCCATGACTGCATTTGGCATTAAGTTGTGTGATACTCCTGAATCTAGCATAGCATTGTGTAAGATTTGATCAATGAATACTTAGGATAATGTTGAAAGGAGGAACACCACCTTCTTGATGTTTTCCATTTACCTTAGGAACAAATAGTAATTCTGGTCGATCATCATTTAGATTAATAGAGTCTTCTCCTTCATTTATGTTCAGTGTTTCAATGATTTGTGATTTGTATAAATCATGTTTTACCAACTCAGTTAAAGGAATTGGTATTTTCAATTTGGCTATTTAAGTTTGGATGTTAAATGGGACTTGAGTTTTTCCTAACTGAGTGATTTCTTCTTTACCAATTGTAGTTTGAGTGTTTTTGTCTTCTTTATCTACAGCTAGTTTTTCAGTCTCTGTTTCCACTATTTTGCTATTTTCAATCTTCTTATCTGGGACAATTTGGGTGGCAGCTGTGGTTTTGGCAGCAACTAAGGTTTTGACAAAATCTGATTTTTTAATATCACCCAAAGTTTTAGTAGCAGTAGTTGATTGAGTATGAGATGAAGTTTTAACAACAGTAGATGATTGAGGATCAACACGTGTGATGTCTACAATTTTTGGACTGGGTGTATTATTTGGAGTGGAATTTTTCTGAACTTCCCTAGAGAGAATTTGTAGCACTTTGGTTGCAAGAGATTCTAATATTTTCTTGGTCTGAGTTTAAGTAGTTTTCTTAGAAGGGGCTTTCATGTTTTTATTACTCCTAAGGTTATATTGCTTCTGAACTTTATTAATGGAAAATTCATAACCTTGTTTATAATCAAAAGACTTTCCAAATTCTAACTGTAACTGTTGCAGCATGTATAATTCATGTTCTTCTTGGGTAAGAAAAATAGTATTATCATCATTTATTCCCATTAAGTTAATCTGAGTGTCTTCATCTTCTTCATTTTGCTGAGAACTTTTAGCATATTTCTCTTGTAAATGTGGTCTTATTTTATGATCAGGTGTTGATTCTCTAGATTTATCAGTGTTGGGGTTCTTCCTAAAGTTTGGATTTCTTATTTTAGTACCTTCTTGTTGATTATCCCATTGTGGTTTTCTTTCCATATTTTCTAATCCATCCATTATTCTTTCCGTACTCTTTGCTAAACTATCTATCTTACTATCTAATGTGGATGGTTCATCTTTAATAGTTACTCTTATTTCATTTCTCATTCTATCTCTTCTAGCTAACAAATTTTCTTCTACACTAACAACATTACTTTGCATCTGATCTAATGTTTCATGGTTTCTTTCTCTTAGTTGGTATGAAATATCAGTATCAAAACCATCAGGGAATTTGATTAAAGCTAGATCTGGTGGGGGTTTGATGTTTGCTGGAATAGCATCATAAATACTATTAAACCTAGTACAATAATCTTGAACAGATTCATTAGGTTCTCTTCTTATGTTTTCATATTCAGACAATATTTTTAAATCATTCTTCTTTTTTTCCCATCAATTTTTTTTCTGAGCATTTCATTTTAATTCCTTATTCAAAGGAATCTTGTGAGAAGGAAAGGGCCCACCTTCTTCACAAGATTCACCCATTTATTTCCATAGTTTGTTAACTATTCTTTTTCATTTATGCCTTGTTAACTCTTTTTGCTGAAATCATTTATGTAGTATTGGAACTCTGTTATTTATTGCTGAAACTTTGTTTTCGTTACTTGTGCATTGTTTTCATACAATTCATTCTTAGGTAATTGTGGATTATTTTAATTGGTAATCTTGTTTACAGAATGAGTTTGTGAAAGATTGGTAATCAGAAACAGGTGCTAAAGATTCCTACTTGGGGAATGGGGTCCTATTCTCTGTTATAGCGTAATTGGTCTTTCCTTTTGCAGATTAGTTTCCTTTTGTAGATTGTTGTCTTTTTAATGTAATCCAGGATTCTTTTGATGATTATCTACAATAGAAAGATTGTCTTCGCTGTAACTCAAGTAGACTTCAGTTTTTTTGGAGAAAGGTGTGATTAGTGTAATTTTTACTACAAAATTTCATTTCTTTTGAGATTGAGCATATACAGTGTGTGATTTCCTTAGAAATAAATAGAATTCCCTGGGTTGAAAATTTATGTAGCACTTGAATTGTTTAATTTAATAAAAAATTAAAGTGACCAACATTTTGGCACCATTGCCGGGGAAGGAAATTAAAGATTTCAAAAGCATAGATGTTTTTCTTTCAGATGTGCAGATTGCATGAGAGGACGCGGAACCCATAAGAAAACTAACCCTACAGGTGGCAAGAGGAAGTGTTGGAGTTCCAGTGTTTTGGCCAGATTGGCAAGACCAAAAGACTGGATAACATCACAACCACTTTGGGGCCCTAGGATCCAGCCCTCCTAGACCAAATGAGGTATTAGGCTAGGTATGAAGCATAAGGATGGGTTTAAAATGATTTGGTTGGTTGTTGGGTTGGTCTGAGATCATTAACTAATAAGGTTATGGGATAAAAGGAGCAGAGCAACAAGATGTTTCGGCAAAAGAGGATAGGTCAAGAATGTGTCATCCATTGGGCTATGGAGTCATGAAAGAGGATTACTTGCAAAACAACTAGCCATGGCTTTCATAGGGAAAGTCATCTATACTAAAGGATCCTTTAGATAGATGGTGGAATGGAACATTAAGGAGTGAAGGA
The DNA here is from genome assembly GCA_034641835.2 of Pinus albicaulis. NCBI lineage: Eukaryota > Viridiplantae > Streptophyta > Pinopsida > Pinales > Pinaceae > Pinus > Pinus albicaulis. The sequence goes on from CM076574.1 coordinate 1,225,336,405, forward strand.
GAGACACAAAGGGCAACTTAAGATCAGACTAGAGGTCATCTAACTCCAGATCTACTTTAGCATACTCTCAAAGGGAAAACACTTAATATTTAAACACAGAAATAGGCCTAAGGTCAGAGAAGGACCTTTAACCTTCAATGCTTTTACACTAGTTCAAGAGATATTTGAAAGGCCAATCTGTTGGAAAAGGACCCCGGTGGACAGGGCTCACACTAAATCCATGGTATCCCAATTCTTCCAACTCAAACCCAACAAGAACATCTAAGCAGCAAACCTCGAACTCACACATCAGTAAGCATGGCCTGAACCAACATCTTTAACTAGTTAAATTACATGAATTTTCTCTTAAATTCACATTAAGCAGAAAACATCAAAGACAAGAAGAGAAGTGGGCATTAGGGTACCATATAGGGGTATATCCTAAGCCTGACTTACTGATTCCTATCGGAGAATAAATGGACTGCATGAATAATGTAATAAAACAATGCAATAAGAGAAACATCACCCGTAATATAGACGAGGATCCTATGAAATTGATTGATTAATTGATGTGCAAAACCAGTCACATACACTGAGCTCAATGGTTGATTACAGTCCAAACTTCTCCTCCCAGCCTACTACATTACAAACTACTCAGCTACTTTCCCCCAAAACTGTTCTAACAGTCAAATGAATCCCTACAACTGCAACTGCAACAACAACAACAAAAACCTTTACAATATGTTCTGTGGGGGTTCTTATAGGAGAATGAATAATAGAAGGAGTAGATGTGAACTAAATCGACTCATTAAGACAAAGTGGAAATAGAGGATCGAGCCCAATCTGCTTAATGGAAATCTGCATCATTGTATGTACTCTGTGGTATGGTCTGGGAGTCTTTGTCAGGTCGATATTGACCTCAGATGTTTCTTTGGAGTCCTCTGGCTGTCTGGTACTCTGTTATATCTTCTGAAGCAAGTAAGGTGACTGAAGGTCTTCTGGTTTTCCATTCCTATCATAACTGTGGTCCTGACAGTCTTTAAGAAGCTTCTGTCAGTGAAATGGCTTTTCGAAGCTCGAGGAGGCATGGAGAATTCTGTAGGAAGGTGTACTCTTTGAGAAAATACGTTCTACTAACATATCCACATATATGGCTTGTTTCATGTGCATTAGTCTTCAAACTACGTCTTTATCCTTTGAATAAGGATTAAAACATTTAATCTTCAATAACTAGCTTTAAACCCTTTAATCTTTGCTTCTGATACATTTTTGCTACTGTAATGACCTTTATGCGCTCTGAGTCACAGTAACTATGACTGTGGAGGCAGAGTGAAATTTCCACTCTGTAAACCCTGCAACAATGCAAATAAATTGTTATAAAAATCCAAGGGAGGTGGCGAAGAAATGCTGCGAATGCCGGCGGAATGGTGGCACAACTGTGTAAATAGTGGCTGTGGTGGAGGAAATGGTGGAAAACAGTGGGAGAATGATACGCTGGAGGTCTGGTGTGGAATAAGTCACAGACCGTTGGATGGGGTGAAATGATCATGATCAACAACCAGGATTGGATGATGGAGGTGTTAACACAAAGTTAGGCGGGGAAATGATATTTAGTGTAAAGCACAAAGTTTTAAGGTTCGGGCGAATACAATGGAAATGGATCAAATGAATGAAGTCAGGCCTTTGATGGTGGGACCCGGCTAAGGCGGAGGGTGATTTGATTAGGACCATTAGATCTCAGGAGGAGATCAATGGCTGCGATGATTCGATGAGGTTCTATGGTCGCGCGATGAAACAGGGAAGGTGGTTTTTACACGGTAAAAGACAGGGAAGGTGGTTTTCACTTTTCGAACGCAATATAGGTCCCCAGCTAACACGTGGCCTTTTAAAACTACCTATATCGCATGAATTTGGAATGTTAACATTCGGATACCAAATCTACACAATATTGATGTTGGCCGTTGGATCTGGGGCCGTGAGATCCGACGGTGGGAGATGGAGCGTGAAACGAGGAGATGCGCATTTGGTTAAGGTGGGGGCTGATCAAAGGTGGTTTGAATACAGGCTGTCCGATCTATGAATGAATGGCTGAGATCTGGAGAGGGAGAGCAAAGGCGGAAGATATGGTTAGTGGGTGGGAGGAATCTGAGCCTTTGGATCAAGAGGGATGAACGATGGAGATCCAATCGGAAGGGAAGACAGGTGGGTCAATGAGCGAGAAGCGATGAGATTTGGATCGTTGATTCACACGGGACAGACAGCTCAGATTTAGCAAATGGGGTAGCAAGCTAAGTGGGCTTGATTTTGGGGAAAACTCCACAGTTAAGCGCGCTTGAGCCAGAGGAGTTCTGGGATGGGTGACCTCCCGGGAAGTCCTGGTTACCGGGTGCAAGCCCCGGAAGTGATGATTGACGTTATGTGATTCATTTCACTAGTTTCAATCCCACTTCTTCACCCCTGTGAGCATCACCTGATGCAATGAGTGCTAAGTGGACTATTCAAAAATCATGAGAAATTAGTCAGTTATGACTACTTCTCATGGAAATGGTCATAGATGAATGACTAAATTAACGCAGTTGAATCCCAAAAATGATATCTAATATAATGCACTGTGGAAACCCCTCATACTTCAAGATCAGATTTAATCGAGGCTCACCAATCGGGGAGGTCAAATTCGATGCGATTGGTGCGATCGGCAGCGAGCGATTACGCGATAGCCGTCTGATCTGGAAATAGATCGACGGTCTAAATAAAATCAAAGGGGTGATGGAAGAGGGGGATGGGTGTGCCACGGGGTAAGCACTAACCATCAGATCTTTACAGATCTATGGTCGAGATCGTAGCGGGAGTTACATAGAAAAAATCTCGCATCGGAACTCTTTTTAGTTTATCAAAGGAACCCGCCCCCTTGAATGTTCCAATTACAATCAGTGCCCAGGCCTTTAGTGCTTGGTTCTGGGCACGGGTCATGTTGGGAAGTGATTAAGGGGATGGCCAGAAAGGGGCTTAGCCTATTATAAAGTAAAAAATGGGTTCTTTGCCTAATATCAATGCATTTTAAAGCCAAAAGAGGGATTTGGTAGAGAGAATAAAGGGTTTTTAAGCCAAACAAAGGGTGTCTGTAAGGTTTAAAGTGGAGTTGGAATGATTTAGAAGGTTAAAAAATGGAATTTGGAGGGATTAGCAGAAGGGGAAAAAGGTGATGAAAACAGAGGTTTAGGGGGAATGAAATAGGAGGAAATGGATGCCTTTTTGGGCATTCTTCTTCACAGACAGAGAGGATTTTTAACTGGAAACAAAAACGTGGATTATTCAAAGGACCAAAGGCACAAGGAGGCTTCAAGGATGATTTTTTTCAGAGGGAATGCATTGCTCGAAGGCTCAAAAAACATTTTAGCCCCCTATTTTCTTGTCAAAAAATTAATAGGGGCTAACAGGAAGAAATAATTTTATTGACGAGATCATATCAAAATTTGAATCTTCTCAGAGACTAAGCTCTTGAAGGCCAAAGCCTCAACACTCCCCTTAATCGAATTATGAAACAGAAGAAGTTTTGAGCCCTGAGAATGTTGAGGAACCAGAAGCAAGTGTTGAAGAACCAACAGGAAACATTGAAGAACCAGTAGAAAGCATTGAAGATCCATTAGAAAGAATTGAAGATCCAGCAGAAAATGTTGAGGAATTAGCAGGAAACATTGAAAAACCAACTGAAAATGTTGAGGAGCTAGTAGAAAACATTGAGGATCGAGCAAGTGCAGTAGCAGATCAAACAGTGGAAGGGAACGATGAATGATTCTTCGGCGGAGGACAAGTAGATCCTGAAGGAGAGGGAAAATATGAGAATTCTCTCTCTACCTTGGGATTTCCTATTGGTGATCTCCCTATAGGAGAAACTCCCATGAAGAATATCCCACTTTTAGCCTTACCTAACTTCCATGGTTTATCTTCTGAAGATCCTAATGAATTTCTTTTTGAATTTGAAATATTATGCAGAAGTTATGATTATGTTACTAATGCCCAGAAGTTGAAGCTATTTCCAATAATAGTAAAAGGAAATGAACTAAGGTGGTTCATGAGTCTGGGAGGCCATGTAATCACAACATGGGAATAGATGAAACATAATTTTCTGCTTAAATATCAAGACTACTGCCAGACAAGAGAAAAAAGAGAGGAAATATTTAAGATGGTACAAAAGGAAGATGAGAATTTGGAGGACTTTGTGGAAAGACTACAATACAACCTGCAGAGATCCAATCATCCCGACGTAAGTAAGGATATTCTTAAAACAATATTACTGAAAGGGGTGAGGGATGACTATTTAGATATGCTAAATATTCTTAGTAAAGGAGATATATCTAAAGAATCATATGATGAAATTGTTAACCTCTGTAAAATATGTTCAAGAGGAGCTGTAAGGAATAGGTCAAACAATAGAGATACCACATATTAAAGAGTTCAAAAATCAGCCAGTGGAGGAGTAACAAGAGCCGAAATAGGTAATTTACTTGAAGAATTTAAAACTGAAATGTTAAGTTCTTTTGCTTCATAGATTGACACCTTGCAGGTTAAGAAGAAACATGCCGAAGCAAAAGCAGCTTTGGTTGTCTTTTGTCCTAAATGCAGAGATAAACACCCACTAAGGGAATGCCCATTGGAAAAGATACCAATTTTCACCCTTTGTGAGAAGGATCATGAAACACAACAATTCCCTTCCTTAGCAGGAGTAAAAGCAGCATTGCAACTAACTGAAGAAGAAGTTGAAGCAGTCTATCTACTAACACAGAGAAGGAAATGGAAACCATGAGGACAAGATATGAACTCTAATATGCCATTTACATCTTCTAATCGTTGGAACAATTATCCTTCTTTTATTCAAGAAAATTACCCTCCCTTTAAACAAATGCAATACCCACCCTTCAATCAAATGAATTACCCACCCATGCAACAAACAAACCCTCCCTTTGTAGATCCTGCAATGTGGACTCTTTGGCCTCTACAACAACAATCTTACTTTAACCAATGGAATTCAAATTGGAGGGGTCAAAAACTCCCATTCCCAAATCAATTTCCTCAATTTTAGCAACCACTTCCTCTACCATCAGGTGCTCCACCAAATAATCAAATGATGAGACCCCAGCTAGATGTACAACCAAATCCTAACCCCAATAATAAAGTTGTGCAAGTTGTTGATATTCAGAACCAGCCTATATTTCTTGTTTCCCCTGCACAATGTAATGACATTCATTTACGATCTGGGAAAATAGTTAAACCCATTATCGATGATGTTACCTCTTCCGATTCTGATAAAGAAGAAACTGAAAAACGTGATTCACATAAAGAAGTACAACTACCCTCTAATAAGGGTGCTGAAAAAATAGAGCCACCATTCCTTGAGCGTTTAGTTTTAAATAGAACACCTGAGCCACCTGCTTTTAATCTTTTATGGGAATTGCAAAATATGTATGTTAAAATTCCACTTTTACAGGCACTAAGAGATGTACCAATTTATGCTAGAACCATGAGAGATATTTGTGTTAAGAAACCTGATAGGAAATCTAAAGATCCCCTTACAGTCCATGTTATGGGAGACCTATCTGCATTAATGTCCGGTAAAACTCCCCTAGTTAAATATGGTGATCCGGTTCACCCTACTGTGACAGTCCAAATCGATAAAACAATAATCCCTCAAGTTCTAGTAGATTTAGGTGCTGCTATAAACATTATGAATCTTGAAACTTCACAACTATTACAGCTAAAGAACGTAATCAGAGATACACCAACCATTCTAGAGTTAGCTGACTATTCTACAATCAAACTAGAGGGAGTTATTGAAGACCTAGTCATCTCAGTTGAGTCTTGGAATTACCCATCTGATTTTGTGGTGTTATAGACTAAAACAAAGTCAGGGGGGTGGCATCCTTTAATTATGGGAAGGCCCTGGTTAGCTACAGTCGATGCCCTTATTAGCTGCAAATCTAGTTCAATGACAATTTCCAATGGATATGAAACAAAGCAGCTTACTCTCTACCCTCACGCAACACCCATGATTAATAATTATAATTATGTATGGATTGAATATGATGATCATGCTATTCAACCTATTTTCACTATCAGACAAGCTTTAAGCCTTAAAGATACCACTGAGGATGAGGTAATTAATAATTTTATTTGTGAACCCTCCTCTGTGATTCTGGAAACACATAATCAATTGGTTTCACTTTTGAAATCAGATACCCAGGAAAAGCTTAAACCTGAAGATCTCCCTCAAACATCAATCACCATCTCTTCTAAGAGTATAACAGTAGAAATTGAACCTGACAAAACACTAAACATAAATCCCGATTTGACAGTTGCTGAAACACAACAATTAATGAAGTTACTTCTTGAAAATAAGGAAGCATTCACATGGGACTATACAGATATGAGGGGAATCTCTCCTCAATTATGTACTCACCATATCTATATCACGGAAGGTTTTCAACCAGTCTGTTAACCCCAACGATGAATGAACCCTAATTTAAGAGAAATTGTCAAAGAGGAACTTCACAAATTGCTTAATGCAAGATTTATATACCCTATATCTGACAGTGAATGGGTGTCCCCATTGGTAATAGTTCCTAAGAAAAAATGGAAATGGAGAGTGTGTGTAGATTATAGAGCTTTAAATAAAGCCACTCAAAAGGATCACTTTCCTTTACTGTTCATTGATCAGGTGTTGGATAGTTTGTTAGGGAAGAAATTATTCTCCTTTTTAGATGGGTTTAGTGGGTATAACCAAATTAGAATTGCACCCCAAGACCAAGATAAGACCACTTTTACTAGCGCTTGGGGAACTTTTTCCTATAGAGTTCTCCCATTTGGAATATGTAATGCACTGGCAACCTTTCAAAGAGAAGTTATAGGAATTTTTTCTGATATGCTTAATGACTCTTTGGAAATATTTATGGATGACTTTACCCCTTATGGTGTGTCTTTTGAGTATGCATTACAAAATCTTGAGAAAGTACTTAAATGATGTATACAAGCTCACCTCTCCTTAAGCACTGAAAAATGTCATATGATGATGAGTGAAGGAGTAGTGCTTGGACATTTTATTTCATCTCAAGGAATTCAGGTGGATCCATCCAAAATACAAGTCATTTAGAACCTTCCTATTCCTAAAACACAAACATATGTGAGAAATGTTTTAGGACATACAGGATATTACAGGAGATTTATTAAAAAAATTTCCAAAATAGCTTCTCCTTTGTTTGTGTTACTTATGAAAAATGTTGAATTTAAGTGGACTAATCTTTTCCAGGAAGCATTTGTTGAACTCAAGCATAAGTTATCTACAGCTCCTATTTTAAGGGGATCTGATTGGGCAATTCCCTTTCATATATCCTTTGATGCTTCAGATACTGCAATTGGAGCTGTATTGGGACAAAAGGAAAACCATATTCCTTATGCTATCTACTTTATTAGTAAGAATATGACTCCTGTTGAGCTTAATTACACATTACCGAAAAGGAATTTTTAGCAGTAATTTATGCTATTAATAAATTTCGACATTACATTACTGGTTACTCTACTTTTTCCCATATTGACCACTCAGCTATTAAGTATTTTATGAACAAGTCTATCACAAATGCTTGAGTCACCAGATGGTTATTGTTATTACAAGAGTTTGATATTACAATTGTAGATTGACCAGGTAAAGAAAATGTTGTTGCTGATTTCCTTTCTCGATTAAAATATGATGATAATAATCCAGTAGATGATTCCTTTCCTGATGAGTATTTATTTGCACTATCTGCTCACTCACCATGGTATGCAGACATTGCCAATTATTTGGTTGCAAGGAAGTTACCATCACACCTATCACATTGAGAAAAAAAAGAAAAATCATTCAATAAAGTGCTTGGTATAGCTGGATAAGTGGGTGTCTTTTCTATACAGGACTTGATCATGAAATCCAGAGATGCATTAGATAGGATGAGGTGTATGATATATTAAAAGCTTGTCATGATGGCCCTTGTGGAGGGCGTTTTTTTGATAAGAGAATGGCACATAAAATTCTTAGGATGGGTTATTATTGGTCCTCACTCTTTAAGGATGTAAAGAAATATGTTCGGGCTTGTGATAGTTGTTAGAGAATGGGTCAACCTAATCATAGAGATGAAATGCCATTAAACCCCAGGTAATACTTGAACCATTTGAAAGATGGGCCTTAGATTTTATAGGACCCATTAATCCTCCATCCAATAAAATAGTTTATATATTAGTCTGCACAGATTATATGACTAAATGGGTGGAGGCTAAAGCAATCCTTAGAGCTAATGAAGAAGCTGTCCTAGCTTTCCTATTTGAAGAAATATTTGTTAGATTTGGAGTCCCTAGAGAGCTAGTTACAGATGGAGGACCTCCTTTCACTTCTCATGGTTTCAAAGCCACCCTTCAGAAATATCATATTCATCATAGAATGACTACACCATACCATCCCCAAACCAATGGGCAGGTGGAAAGTTCAAAAAAAGTAATAGAAGCCATTCTAACAAAAACAGTGAAGGAAAAGCAGAAGGATTGGTCTCAAAGGCTCCCTAAAGCACTATGGGCTTACAGAACTACCTAGAGAAATACTACAGGATTTTCTCCCTATGAATTGGTTTATGGTAAAAGTGTTGTTTTTCCTGCGGAATTTGAAATTAAAACCTTAAGGACTACTTTAGCTGTTAACCTTGATTTGCCTGATGCACAGACAACTAGGTTGCAGCAGCTTCATGAATTGGATGAAAAAATAATAGATTCTATTCATCAGACAACTATGATCCAACAACAAAGAACAAAGTGGCATGATAAAATCATCAAGCATAAGCAGTTCCAAAAAGGTAATTGGGCTTTATTGTATGATTCTCAGTTTGAAAACTTTCAAGGGAAGCTACGTACAAGATGGCTGGGACCCTACGAAATAGATGTTGTTTTTCCCAATGGAAAAGTAAGGCTCTTAGCAATTTATGACTCTAAAACACCACTATTAGTAAATGGTCATCGGCTTCGTCTGTACCAGTGCCCTATTTCCAAAGAAGATTTTAAGGCCACTTGCACGGTGGATGCACATTATCTCTTTCTAGGGGAGTCTTCTGATCCTCACTGCATTTGATTGTTTTCTGCATTGTATTTTTAGTATTAGAAATATATTTCTTAAACTAATAATCCCTGTCAAGGGATGGCATGTTACAATGGATTATTTTGTAGATTCTTGATTAAGGAAAGGCTTACCAAGGAAGGAGAATTTCACCATAAGAAGATCCAAGCTTCATTTTGAGAAGCATTTCTTCCCTCATCAACTCATTTCTCCATTCTCCTGTAACATTTCATCATCCATTCCCTTCATTCCTTTTTCCCTTTTCATATCATTTTTCCTATTTTTCTCATTGCTAAAACACCATTTTTCAGCAAATATCTTCCCCATTTTTCATATTGCTGAAACACTATTCCTCAGCAAATATTTTCCCCATTTTCCCACTACTAAAACATCACTCCTCAGCAACACTTTCCCTATTTTTCCATGGTTGAAACACCACTTTTTAGCAGAATTTAATCCATTTTTCCTATTGCTGAAACACCATTTCTTTCTCCAAAGACATGACTATGCAAAATTTTCTGTCATGAAATCATCTTCTTCAGTTTGTTCATTTCCACTTCTCCTTTTTCTTATGCTACTCCTGTCCTTTCACTGTCTTCTCCTATGATAAAACATATCTCTAATATAATCTCGCTCATGTTTCAAAAAGCTTCTAAAGTTCTTCCATGACTATTGAGCCATTATAAACAAGCACTATATTTTTCGAACTACAAATCAAAGGTAAACATGAGGTATGTAAATTTTATATGTAAGTACAATTAAACTATGGTTTAAAGAGAATATTTCATTTATTATGACCAAAATCTCCACACACTTAAAGACATAATTTTAGCCGTAGTTGGGGGGGATATCAAAATTATATGCCATCATTTCACAACATGCCAATTACCGTCATTTTTCCTACCCATTACTTCGCCTCTTCACCGTTACTCCATGTTCTCATTTGTAACATTTACTCTGTTCGAAGTCTGGTAACTTCACTCTTTGAATCTGCATTTTACCAAAGATGGTTAACTATGGGAGGACCTACTATTCGACATGAGCCTAACTCGATAGCTCTGCTTGAATTATTCCCAGAGGTGTATCATATTTTTCAGCAGGCAGGCTGGGTAGGATATTTTCAGAGACTTCAAGAGTTTGATCCACAACAGGTCCTCGAATTTGCACAAAATCTTCAGGAAGATCATTCTACTGTCCAGGGAGTCTGAATTCCAATCTCAGAGGGCAACATAACATAGTTTTCAGGTCTGTCGGTCACTAGTACTCAATGTTTTAGCTGAAAGCATATCATTTTGAATGCACAATAAGATTTTATTCTGCAAGGAGAACACGTTGAGCTTAAAGGACGGGGTGTCAAACTTCACTTATTACTGCCTCCTTGGCTGAAAGTTGTTGAATTCATCAAGCATTACCTCACTTGTGAAGGTCGCTACCAAGTAGTCTACTAGCACGATTTTGTCTTGTTAAACCATTTACGACATGTTAGACTAGTAAACATTCCTTACTATTTACTTGGATGCATTAGAAATATGTCATATTATTGTAGATGGGTAAAATTCCCACTCCTTTCCCTCACCCATCACTACCTTGTTTAGCTATTGATTTAGAGGGGTTTTTCTCAACTAAACCCCCCTCTAAACAACCCACCCCTAGACCCTAAGCAAGCTGCTGAAATTCCTCAAGAAGATGCTAAAAATCCTTAAGAAATTCCTAAAAGTTCCCACGAGCAGCAACCAGAGAATATCCCTGACCCTCCACCAATTCCATCCACAGAACCAACTAATCCAATTAACCTTTCTTCAAGTCCATCTCACCACTTAGCAGAATCATCTGATCCTACTGTCCATATTCCTAGTGATTATTCTTAGGCCGATACACCACCATCTTCCTCTATTCATAAAAGAAAAAGGTGAATCACAACCGCCTCCCTACCAAAAAGAAAAACAAGGGCCGCAACTAAAGCAGCTACCTCCTCTAATAGCCCTTCTCCTCGGGAAAAACCCTCTCATAATAGGAAAAAGCAAACTACTACTTTTTCTTCCTTCTTACCTAGGAGACGAATGAGGATGTCTACTGAAGCAGCAACCATTCCTACTACCCCTAATCCTGCAACCATTTTGTTAAAAATTCACACATCACCACCCTTCCAAACCCTAGAATTATTACCTATCTCACCCTGTGGCACTGAAACACAAGAACCAGATGCCCAGGGTAATGTGACATCGTTTTCTACAGAACAAGTAGTTGTCCCACAAGAACCAGCTACTCAGTCAGTAGCTGTCCCACAAGAACCAGCTACTCAGTCGATAGCTAAAACACAAGAACCAACTGCCGATGTGCAAGAAATAAACACCCAGGATGCTAATTATTCAATAGTTTCCACAAAGGAACCAACTCTAGCTATCACACAAGAACTAGCTACAGCTGAAACACAATAATCAATTCCGGAGAATGCAACTGATACACAAGGCCCAGTCACCATGGCTTCCCTCTTACAAGAAAATGAGTTTTTAAAATCAGAATTGGAAGCTTATAAGCAAGAATTGGTAATGGCAAGGGAAGCCTATGACAAGGAGCTCAATTTTTATACCTTGGCCCATATAACATCCATGGCAGACAAACATACAGAAAATGATCCATATAAAGAATATATGTGCAACCAATGTGGAAACATCTATCAGCAAGCAGGATATAAGATAGTTAAAGTTCCAATGCTGGGAGAATCTACATCTTCTGTAGTCAAAGAGGAATTCCCTACTCTTACACAAGAACCAATAGGGCCTTCAAAAATTTCAGAAAAAGAAGTTGATGTACATGTATCCTGCCCTACTGTAACTGATTCTGCTACTCAGACTATACCTCAGCATACCACTTGCAATGCTGGAACACAAAATAAACCATGGGATGAGCTGGAAATAATGAACAAGTGCAGGAAATAGTATGCCATTTCGCAAGGTAAAACCTTGCAGCAGCACAAATTAGTCCGGCAGAATCATATATATTCTAACTGGGAGATCTTGGAGAAAACACTCCAGCAATATATAGTTTACAAGAAGGAGAACAAAGAGCTAAAAGGCAAACTTTTCCTCATGTTTGAACTGGTACACAAATTATTGGCTACTAGGAAACCATCTCTAAATTAATCTTTATTTCTCTCAGAATGCCTTGTTTACTTTCAATTGAAATTAGTCAAAGATGGAAGACCCCATGAGGTGCTTACATCTGAACAGTTTGTGAAAACATTTGCAAAAGCCTCCACCAGTGATCATCAATTACTATGTACCTTTACAATGAAGCCATCCCTGAAAAGAGAAAGATTAATCTTAATCCTCTTTTTGGTAACATTCAGATCAAGGCATTTTCCTCTTTCCTTGCTAATCAGATTACATGGCAGACTGCTTTTCTTGGAGCCAGGCATAATGAAGACAACTGTCTTCTCTAGATAAGGCCAAAACCTCAGAACCCTGCCATCTTTGTGGCAGAATATCATCAATTTTTGAAGAAACCAGGGATGACTGAACATATACAACAATTACAGGCTTCAGTCATCCAGGATTTTCACCATTTTATCAGGGCCAAAGAAACTACTGCTTTAAGAGCAAATAATATGTTTTGGCAATGATCCTCTAAGGAGAAGCAGGAGTACAATCCTTTTAGTCCCACTAATCTCGAAACCACATTCTCTAGAGTACCCAATTACAGCATATGTGTTCAGCAATGTGATGAAAAGCGGATAGGGTACCACTTTCATTTTCCTATTTTATGGATGTGAGCAGAGGAATATCATGCTCATCATAGGTTGGCTAACAAGGATGAAGACGCAACTTGGAAAATATTGCAAAATGTGCAAGGATTCAGAGCTTTAACAGACAACACCTTCCATAACTACTACCTAAGTAATTTGCATGCCAAAAGACAGTATCCGGACTCTAACTCAGACTAAAGTTTCCTGAGGACATGCAACCCTTTTAGTTGGGGGGGATGTTAGGACCCCATAGTGTACCATTTTGACCATACATTTTGCTATCATTCCACTCTTTTCTAGTCCATATTTAAAGCTTATACTATCACTTTCATCCATTCTTCCAAAGGTATATAACATTCCTCTTTTTACTATATGTTTAACTTGTTTTACATATAATTTTACATTACTTTCATATTTATTCATTAATCGAACATATATAATTGCCGAGACAGTTTGAAGACTGCAGATAATCTATCATATCTGTGTAAAGATCGCGTTGTTGAAATAGTCAACATGGTATGCAAATCCCATTGCTGAAACAACCCGTGGTTTGCGATTCTGAAGCAGTATGCCAGGCATGACAACAACAAGAAAAGACAAGTAAGGAAGCTATTACACAAGCCGTAAAAACTGCACTTTGAAGCCAGTACCATCGTAACCATTGTAACATCATTTTTCTATGGAAGAACAGAAAGGTCCTATTTTAGTATAGAAGATCAGATTGGGTTAAAAATAGGATTTCTATAATGTAATCAAATGTAATAGATGTCTCCTCTTTAAAAATGGGGAGACATTAGCATTAGAGACAATTAGAGATTACATGAGGCTTATTTTTGAAACAGAGAAGGAACGTGAATCCTTTGTAAGATGTACTTTCGACAGATGAATAAAAGCTTGTTCTGAGAATTTCATTTTAATTCCTTCTTCTGGGGAATCTTGTGAGAAGGAAAGGGCCCAACTTCTTCACAAGATTCACCCATTTATTTCCTTATTTTGTTAACTGTTCTTTTTCATTTATGCCTTGTTAAATCTGTTTGCTGAAATCATTTATGCAGTATTGGAACTCTGTTATTTATTGCTGAAACTTTGTTTCCGTTAATTGTGCATTGTTTTCATACAATTCATTCTTAGGCAATTGTGGATTATTTTAATTGGTAATCTTGTTTACAGAATGAGTTTGTGAAAGCTTGGTAATCAGAAATAGGTGTTGAAGATTCCTACTTGGGGAATAGGGTCTCGTTCTCTGTTATAGCGTAATTGGTCTTTCCTTTTGCAAATTGGTTTCCTTTCCTAGATTGTTGTCTTTTTAGTGTAATCCAGGATTCTTCTGATGATTGTCTGCAATAGAAATATTGTGTTTTTTGTAACTCAAGTAGACTTCAGTTTTTTTGGAGCAAGGTGTGTTTAGTGTAATTTTTACTACAACATTTCATTGCTTTTGAGATTGAGCATATACAGTGTGTGATTGCCTTCGAAATAAACAAACTTCCCTGGGTTGACAATTTATGTAGCACTTGAATTGTTTAATTCAATAAACAATTAAGGTGACCAACAACGAGGTTGAAGTACTTGCAAATGAAATAGGGATACTAGAAGATGTAGTTGGGATGTTGGAAGATGTGCTTGGCAATGAGGTTGAAGTACTAGAAAATTTAGTAGAAATGCTAGAAGATTAACTTGAAGTGTTTGGAGATCGAAATAAAACTCTAGGTTGAAGAGGAAGCTTGGGGATGAATTATTGATTGGAATAAAGTGTATTGAAAATAATAGATGAGGTTGTACTAAATAAATATTAATTTATAGACTCTAAAGGAATGGTAGAAGGCTTAGGAGTATAAGCAGATAAAGTATATAACTCAATAGAATGTTGAAAATAATCTTCATCAATATTCTTAATCAAAGTTGTAGTCAAAGCATCAAGTTTATCAAAAGGTTCTAGAGCTTGTTGATTCGAATCAAGTGAAATAGTCTCCTTCTTTGTTTCAATAAATTGAATGAAATTAGGATGTATTACACCATCATATATTGAACTTTGAGATTTATTTATAAACAATGAATGCCCAATTAATAGATCAAATTCAATATCTTGTAAGCTTGATAATTCTTTGGGTAGTGAATTTGATCTGATTAATTGACTAGTACTTCCTATGCTTTCTACTTTTTTATTTTTCTTTAAAATTCTGCCAGGATCATCCACAATTATAGCAGGTTGTGGATTAGGATGAGACCTGGTATAGTATATTCTTTTGGAAGCCAGAATTTTAATTTTTAATGAAAATTTCTAATAGCCCTAAATAGAACTTAAGGTGAAAAAATGAGCAAAAGTGTTTCCTTTAAGATTTATTTAACTGAGGACTGATTCTTCTCCAGTATGGTCACCAGTATGTTATCACTCCCATGATTCCTAGAGTTGTTAGGATTTTTGTTTAAAGAAATATTAGAGGTAACCACAAACGTACTTTTGAGATTAGGATCTAGCCTTTTTAATGCTCAGAGAGGGCTCTCTCTTTATGATTTAACTTTGCTCTTTTTAGTTGATTTTAGACTAGTTATGTAAGATTGATTGGGTTTTGATTTGAGTTGGCGGTGGAATTACTGATTTAGATGGATAGATGAATATATATTTACCATTTGGATATAGAGTCAAAGTGTCAAGAAATTAGGATTGAATCAAGGTCTAAAGGAAGTGTTTATAGGGCAAGGTAGCTAAGTAAATTTAGATCTTTTAGGCTGAATGGTGAAGTGGTTTTAATCGGGAGCAAGGAGCAGTTAAGGATTCCTCAAACCGAATAATGAAGGAAATGAAAGAGGTCAAACAAAACTAAGGAGTAATGAAGAATTCCATAATATGGATATCAGAAGAAAACATTGAAATGAATAACAGTTCATAATAGAGTGTACTTAAACAATTTATACAATAATATTCATGTTATAAAATTTAAATTGGAAAACATGCAAGTATGTGAAATACTTAAGAAAATAAAAATTGAACAATAGAAAGATACGTCACTGAAGTGGCCCAACATATGAATCCTGTAAGGCAATGCCTTTACTACTCAATCCAATTTGCTGACTTGAAAATTGTATAATGAACCCTCAGGTTTCATATCAATTCAACTATAGAAATGTTCATAAATCCACACTCAATACTTCGAATTATGAAGTATTTATACAAAAATTATTACAAAATATCCTAAAACTGATTTAGGAATTATTCAAGGAAAAACAAATATCTTCATGCAAGAAGATAGAGACACCTAGGAGGCCAAATGCTAGTTGTCCCTGCTTATTTGGATTTGCTATTTGTGTTTTGATATTTTTCTTTTTATTCTCTCCATTTTTTTTCTTTCTTTTGAGTGTCCTTTATGTTGGTGTCATCTTTATTCTGCCTTGTCATCTGATACTCTTTCATCTTTAAACTCTTTTACTGCTTTACTTTTAACCTTGACTGCTTTTTACCTGTGACCTTTGACTACCTTTTACCTGTGACCTTTGACTGTTCTGTTTTCATCTTTACCTTGGACTTCTCTTTTACTTGGGACCTTTTCACTTTCAGAGTAAATAATTCATTTTATCCCAAGCCTCTTCATCTGGTAATTTTATTTTTACCATTCTTCTAAAAATTTCATCAGTCTCTATATATTTTGCAAAAGTTGTCTTGTTTATGAAGAGATGATTTACCTCATGCTGGAGGTAAAAGAGATTCTCAAAAGTATAATAAAGAAATTTTCCTGTAGGAATTCCTTTCATGAAGGAATTTTTGGACTGTTCTTTGGAAACTTCTCTCATTTTCTTGTCATAGTCTTCATGTTTCATTAATCTATCATTGATAACCAAAGGATTAGGCAGACCTTTCTACCTCAAAACATCAAATTTCACCATGAATTTGGTTATTGCTAACTCCATGTTTTGACACTTATATTCAAGTTGTGTCATCAAGTTTCTCTTGGAAATTACCTTTCTTACTTCCAGAATTTTTTCAGTTCTGTCACTTATGCCAATTTACTCTAATTCTTGTTTGTTCTTGGAATTAAGAAACTTAATGATATTAGTGGCCTCTTCTGGATTTTTCCCAAGTTCCTCTTTGAATTTATGGATTGTTTCACTTGCTTCTTTGATCAAATCCTTCTGCTCAAAGATAACTTGGTTGGATGGCCAAATAATAGTAACAGAGTTAATTATATTGGCCCACAGTTGCTTATTTTCTTGGGCAAGTGGTTCTTTTGGTGTCAATTCTTTCTCTAACTTATGTACTCTGTCAATCAATGTCTTTGACTTCTATGTTTCATTCTTATGCATGATTTGTATCAACTTATTTTCACCCTCTATACTTTATTTATTTATTTCATTTTTTTGTATTGACATATCCTGCATGGATTTAATAAATTTACCTACTCCATCACTAGGATGAGCTAATGTTGTTGTTAAATCTGTTGCTGATGTAGTGACTGATGCAAATGGAATTGTTGTAGCTACTAGAAGTGTTGTTGCCATTGGAACTGCTAAAGTAGAAGGAACTACTGTAGTAACTGTTGGAATAACAGTGACAGGGATTGTTTCCATGCTGGCCTTTTTCTCCTACAACAATTTGTCCATCTCATTCTCCATCTCCTTTGGTTGAGTTGTCAATTGAATGATGAGATTCAACATTTCATCTTTTTGGCCTTGATTTTCCAGAACTTATTTAGCCCATGGATGTTCAATAGGAGGCAATTTCAGCTTCTTCTTCAATGCAACAATGACTGCATTATTTTTCTTGAAGAGTTCTTCTGCTATTTTGATTTTCTGGGGATCATATCCTACCTCTACGACCATTTCTTCAAGTGATTTGATTCTATTGTCCTTGCCTTGTGAGGGAGCCTTCTCTAGTTCTAACTGAGCCTTGATATTCTCTGGAGATTTTTTTTAATTTCTGGACACTCATAGCTTTATTGGTCATAGTATATTATAGCATTTCACTAGCCTGCTTATGAAATTCAATTTGGTCTATAGGATGAACATCCTTAGCCATGACTTCATATTATATTTTCCTATAATCTACTGATGAATTTGGTTGTTGTACTATGGGCTGCAAGAAAGGTCATCTACATCTTCCTGGTCTTGTAATCAAATGTTGAAAGTAACATATTTTGGTCACTAGGTGTCTATTTCCAATATTGTGCATAGGTTACTGCTTTCAATTCCCCATTCCTTAGTTTTATTTCTTTATACTTTTCCATTATATCATGTTCTTTATCAATTGGTTTACTTGATGGAGACACTTCTACACTCTGTTGTTTCTAAATAATTTGAGTATTAGAGGTTGAAGGTTGATAATTTTCCTCTGAAGCTGCTGGTGGCGCATTGTATTTAACCACTGTGTCTATATCAATGATTTCAATTACCTCAACTTGCTCATTTATAGGATTTAGCTTGGAATTATTCCTATACATAAATTTAAATTTAGTTTCAGTAGTGGTTTGAGATGAATATGATCCCTCTTCTCTTGGCCTCTTGAAGTTCCTATCCTGTAGGGCTAGAGTCTACAGAATAGAACTAGTCTCAACTGGTTTCTCCAACTATTTCAAAGTATTCTCCAACCACTCTAATTGGTTGGAGTACTTCTCAATTTTTGGTTTGGAATCATGGACAAAAGGAGTTAGTTTAAATTTGACTCTTAGTATGCTGATAAGTCCTAAAGGATCATACTACCACTTGAAACTTTGACTGAACTTGAACTCTTGTAAACAATTTTCTTCCTGTTGACTATCAGACCTGTTATTGTATATGAAAGGACTAATCTAGTTTTTTATTTTAAACCGTGTTTTATTATTTACTGGTAGAAAATTCACTTCATTAGAGTTTAGGATCTGCCTGATATATTCAAGTGAAACTAACCTCATTGGGAGGTATTTGGGCAGCTTATCTGAAGTGAATTGACATCCATATACCCTAATTTAAGTGCGGTTCTAGTACAAATACCAGTCCCCTATCCTACTATGTTCAGAAAGCTAAAATTATTTCTTTATATCATCATTGATCCTAGGTTCATTGCTACTGCTTAGCATTTTGACAAGTGGATGAATAAATGAATAAATGAAGTATTTATATGTGAACTTTGTGGAATCTTTCCTGATTAAGGAAGTCCAAAAAACAACTGATTGGGGATTACCCTCAGTGTCCAGTTTTTTGGAGGCTTACTGTAAACCTTTTATATTGAAAGTATAGGAACATATGAAAAAAATAGATGAATAATTAAAGACTCCTTCCTCGGGTAATTTAACTAATTTCTCATGGATGGCATCTGATAAGTATTGAGAAATTTTAAATGTGGAAGCTGGAGGCTATCCTTGGAAAAATATGGATAGAAAACCTAAGATTGAAGCATCTACATACTCATTTGTAAAATAGCCTAGAATGTGAGACAACATTGTGAAAAACAGTCTTGTTCTTTTTGAGAAAATTGAGGCTAAATAAGGAGGGTTACTCTTTGGGGTTTCAATTGATGATGGTAAGAAAGTTTGGAAGATATGAAACCTCTTTGGAAAGTCAAGTTTCAGATATAATTATGCGAGGATTTCAATAGACAAAGGGGCTTCATCAGGCTTGGGTTGGATTTGCAACATCTAGTTTATTGATTCAACAGTAATTGTAAACAAAATCTCCTTGTTGTGGGTTATGAGGGCTCTTTCATTGGGTAGATAATTAGTTTGATAGAGCTTGATGATTTCTAGGAATTAGAAAGTTTGTGGGAGGATTCACTTGGGTAAATTTGATTCCCAAAGGAAGAGATCATCAGCTTAGTCAATGGCTTTGTCATGGCTCCAATAATGGATGTCAAGGACCTCAATTTTCAGCCTCAATTTTCTCATAAAGAACAAGATATATTGTCACAATGTTGTCTTGCATTCTAGGCTATTTTACAGATGAGTATGTAGATGCTTCAATATTATGTTTTCCGTCCATCTTATGAGTGTCAATGACTTTGAAGTATTTGTCTATAAGGGGAGTATGTTCAGCATCAAAAACAAGAGGTTGTAGGGGAATGACTGTCACAATGCTTTGGGAAGCCATAGATTTTTTTTATTTTATTTAATTTATTACTCTTTTCCTTAAGGAATGGATTCGGGAGCTTTAAGAATACCTGTGAAAACAAATTTCTGGTATGCAAAATGGGTTCTGGAAGCAACTAAGGCTTTCTAGTAGTGAAATATGCTTCAATGGTCTTTATAAAGCTTTCAATCAGAATCGGCCACAGTTCTAGTAGTAAAAGGCCTGAATTTTGGTTGAAATTTTCTTAAAAACAGGTCGGAAATGGCATTTTCATTAACAAATAGCTTTGGAAAATGTATAACATATAATGACATAATAGTTTCAGGAGGGATTTAGTGCTATTTGACCGTAGTTGGTTAAACATAAGGCTTGGGGTCAAATTCAAATAGTAAGTGGTGTCGGCTTACAACACGGAAATGGATAAGGAGTTATTGCATGGTCAAAAGTGGTATGGTGGTATTCTACTGAGGAGCACGATACAACATGGGGCTACCATGTAGTAGGGGAGTCAGAGTGAAAAAATTCTTATTTTTCAACCTTGCAGTGGTGTTAAGTTTTGGGTAGTCGGGGGTGCGAAAATAGTTATTGGCCATTGGATTTGAGGAATGGAGTTCTCACGGATGAACGAATTGGAGGGATGAGTTGGGGATTTGGTAGGTGGGACCCGTGATATGTATGCGATGGGATTTAATATATACAAATACATAATTATATATGTGGGGGTTTATAATGAGTGGAGTTATAGTAAGTGGGACCCGAGATTTTATATAAACCATAGGTTTAAACTATTATGAAAGTGGGGTTAGCATGGTATATATATGAGGTTGGAAAATGTAATATAAGTGGGAGTTACTATAATATGGGATAAATGTATAAACAGGGATTTTAATATAATAAAGTGTGTAAAAATGATATCGGGGGTTAATGATGTGGGATATTTAAAATACATTAAGAACTAGTGTTAGAATTGATATCGGGAAGAGATTGTTACAGTGGGGCTCGACATATCATTTTAACTTTTTAGACTTAGGATAAGGGGGTTTTTGATACTTTTGAATTAAAAAGGGGAATTAGTAAAGGGGAGATTGATTTTTAAATTAAAATGTATTTTTAACTAGGGAAAGGGGTTGTTAGGGAGGGAAAATGAGTGAAATAAGGGGGAAAGGTTAATATGAAGGGAAAGGGATATTTTTACAAGGGAAAATTCCTTTTAAGAATGGAAAATATGATTTCAAGCAAGGTTAAGGGGATTTTTGGGGATATTAGTGATATCAAATTACCAATTGATGCTTTCCATGCCTTGTGAAAGTGCTTCTACCTACCCATCATTTACCCTAACAAATTTTTTTTCATTTATTGGGTGCGTTTAACATTGCTGGCCCTTTTATTGTTCTTTTAATAAGAAAACTTCTAATTCTAACCTTATTACTTCCAATGGCTCAGATTAAACTGATGAGCTCATTATTATTCTCTACCTAACTACTGATTTTCCAAGATTAGATGGTTTGGCCAGATCTTTATTCTATATGTATCAACATGAAATTTAAAGCATGAATGATCAAGATTATGTTGTTTGACCATCATGAATTGTGAAATTTTTAGACAAGCTACACACAGTCTTATTAAAAAATCAAAGTAAAAGGTAGTGGCATTTGAATTTGCATAACTTTCAAGATCTTTTTTTTTTTTTTGGTGGGGTTCATACTTTATGTTATTTTTTGATATTTTTCTTTTATTCCTTTGAATTTCTTTTAGGACTTACCCTCTTTAAATTTTTTATTTTAATATGGGAAAACATTTTGCAGAAAGAAAAAGTATGTACAATATTACAAGACTTAAACACAGTCAATTCAAAATTATGAACCCTATTATTATAGGACACTAACACATCTATTTTCTATCTCAACACTCTCTCCTTGGTTTACTGAGATAGATAACTACTTGGTCACTGAGAGGTTTCCTCCAAACATTTCATCCAAAGAAAAGAGAAATATTATCATGAAAAGTGCCCATTTCACTTGGATTGGTGGCAATCTCTTCAAATTGGGTCACAATCAAATTCTTAGAATATGTGTGAGGGAAGAGGAGATCTTCGACATCCTCTCAGCATGTCATGATGGTCCCTGTGGCAGTCATTTTTCTACTAGTAGGACAACCTTCAAAGCTTTGCAAGTATGATACTATTAGCCTACCCTCCACCAAGATGCCAAGAGATGCACCAGCATATGTGATTAGTATCAAAGGATGGGGAGACCTACACCGAGGGATGAAATGCCTTTGAAACCTCAAGTGTATTTAGATCCATTTGACAAGTGGGCCATGGACTTCATTGGGCCCATTGATGCACCATCTAGGCAGAGGAGTTATATCATATTCTACATAGATTACTTAACCAAGTGGGATGAAACAAGGGTTCTGAAGGTAGCAACAAAAGAGAAAATAACTCAATTTTTGAGAGATAATGTGTTATACAAGTTTGGATACCCCATAGAGGTAGTCACTAATCAAGGGGCCCACTTTACATCTTATCTCATTGAGAACCTCATGAGGAAGCATAAGATAAAGCACACAACTTCCACTGCCTATCATCCTCAAGAAAATGACCAGGTGGAAGTGACAAATAGAGCCTTGGAAAACATTATCACAAAGGTTGTTAGCAACAATAGGAAATATTGGGAAGGCATATTGGTGGAATCCACTTGGTATTACAATACCACCTGGAAGACAACTATAGGGTTTACTCCATATGATCTAGTTTATGGGAAGAAAGCTTTGCTTTCCATTGAGTTTGAGTATAATTCCCTGAGAATGGCAGTTGAGTTGGAATTGGACATTAGAAATTCACAAAAGGAAAGGTTGTTTCAGCTAAATGGTTTGGATGAACTCATAATGCATACCCTCCTTCACACAAAGGTAATCTAGCCGCAAAGGAAAGTTTTGCATGAAAAGCACATGAAACAAAAGAAATTTCAGGAAGGAGATTGGGTGATTCTCTATGAATCCATATTCTAGGACTTTGAGGGAAAGCTAATGACCAGGTGGCTAGGAACGTATCAAGTAGAGAAATTCCATGACAATGTGGATGTTCATATCATAACCATAGATGAGGAGGGGATCCCTTTGCTTGTAAATGGTTACAGGATAAAAATGTACAAGAAGACCCTATCTAAGGCTGAATTTATCAATTCAATAAATAGGGAGGTGAATGTCATTTGGAGTGCCATAGTTTCCATCCCCTCACCTTCCTAGAAAAAGAGAAAAAAATAAATAAATAAATAGGCATGGGTGAAAACCTTTATGAGGAATCCAAGGCCAAATCCTAGGTTGAAAACCTCCATGAGGCGATCTTGGAGAAAACAAAAAAGTGAAAAATAAAAAACAAAGAAATAAAAGATCCTTGGGTGAAAAAATCTTTAAGGCGTCGAAGGTAGGCTTGTGGGTTGAAAACCTCTACTAAGGCAACCCATCTGTCTTTAAAAAAAAAAATGAAAAAAAATAAATAAAAAGGAATAAAAAAAGGCCTATGAACTAACCTGCTTCTGTTTTTCTTGTTGATCAAGGAGAAACACCCCTTCTCTCCTTAACTCTATATTCTACCTATCCGTTCCATGTCCAATCCCAATATGAATCCATTCATCTATTTCTCCCTCTAGGTGTGAAAAAATTCCATGTTTCTCTTACTCTCTGTAGTGCTACAGGATGTCATGCATTGCTACAGGAAACCCTATAATGCTACAGGAAAATCATCTGAAAAGGAACAAGCTCACTCAAGGCCACCTAAGCATAAAGAAGACATGAAAAATCATTTTTTACCTATACCTACCACTCCTAACCATCACTCCAATCCATGCATAAATATTCACTAACTAAACCCTCTATGTTGCCACTCTAAGCTAGTTTAGCTAAATCCTCTCACGGGGCATATCCTCTCAAATCCTCCTCCACTTCACCAATTCATTCACTTCATAACACCATCCCTAGCATCCTTACACCACTTTTCTTAATTCCTAAGCTCAATGGAGCTCCAAAACTACAATAAGGGGACTGCTACAGGAAAATTATCACTTCCTATAGCAATTATGTACATGCAACCAACACATCAAGTAAGCACGAGGAAGATGATGAGGATTGCTACCAATGATTACCATATGAATCTAAAATGGAAGCCACACTAGTATAAAAACTTGAGGGTCTCCATGAGGCACCTGCAAAATAATCAGCAAGCAAAAGCAATAACAAGCTCACTCAGAAAAATAAGCTGCTCACTCAGAAAATACAAAAATAAAAAAATAAAAAAACATAGCAAAGGAAACAAATAACTAATTTCCATTACCATGCTCAAGCTCCCTGCATTAATAGATCCTTCTACTCATTAGGTTTAGCTCCCTCACCCTCTCTCTAGCATCATTTGGCTAAAATGAGTTAATGTCGAGAATAGAGAGTTTATGTAATGTTCCTAATTAGCCTAAGCTAATTGGAACATTTCATTTTTTCTTAATTTTATGTGTTGATGAATAAAATTTAAAGGAGGACATGAAAAACTCCTTAAATCAAAGAATAAATACATGCCCAATGTGAAAATGGGGGTTAATCTGGGCCTTTTGTAACAAATCCACTTGTGTGTGAACAAAAATTGGACCACCTTGGAGAACCAGCGCAGTTTTAGAAGAGGGATCCAATGTGAAAGGGGTTAAGTCCATTGAAGTGGTTTAGGGTTTGTGCACCCCTTCAAGTTATAAAAAGGAGGATAGAGCTCATGTAAATGTTGTTGATCATATTTGGAATTTCGAGTTGCTTGAGCAACTCCTTTCTCTATGCTGTTTAGCAAGAGAAAGAGAGGGATTCCTATTTAGGAACTATCCTCTCTTCCTTGAGAAGCTCTTCAAGGGCATTGTACTGCATTTTCCACTATCCAGAATTGTTGGCCAAGCTCCACCTCTAGTAGCAGCGCTAATCCTATTGAGGGTTTTGCAGCTGTTGTGAGTTGCAGCAAGTGGTGAAATAGATCTGCAAGATCTAGTTGTTTTGGAGGAGATTTATCTGAGGGAGGGTGTATTGTGACCACCTGGAAGAGGATATCACTCTTTTGTTTTATTTCAGATCTGTAAATTTCATCTATTTTCATATTTGGTTCAAGCTACAGCACCTCCCCTTTGGGTACTGCGTTATTTCATGTGTTGCTGCAAGTATTATTTGGTTTTCCATTTTGTAATAGATCTCAGATGATTGAGGCTCGCCTCTCATCTTGAAGATTCACATTGTAGCTTGCTGATATCTATTGCTCAGATCTGATATGTATTTTAATAAAAATCATCTTCAGCTATTTCTGGAATTTTCTGCAGTTCCATGTATAAAAAGTCAGATCTACAATTTCTAGTGCATTATTTGGTTGAAACCCCAAAGGGGACCCGTAAAAGAGGCTGAGTAGTTTCTAGATCTGGTATGGATCTGATGCTACAACCATATATCATTCATAGATATTATTTCCATTATTCAACTACTGAAGCATGCTTAGAGGGATGCAGTCCATTCATTTTTGCAATTTTATAAATGCTGGAGATGTCATTTTGATGAATTTCTGCATTGTTATTTCACGTAACTTGCTGTATGTCAATGGGAGAAAATTTCATAATGCTGATATGATGTTTTATGGCTAAATTATGAGCCTTATGGCTGGTATCCAATAATTACTAGGACAAATTATGCAATTCTGGTTGCTGGGTTTCCTTGTTGCAGCCGCTCTTCTCACTAGTTGATTTTTATCTAGTCAACTTTGTGGGAGATCTATTTAAGTGCCTTAAACTAAATGTTTTTAGTTGAAAATCATCATACAAGTCCCAAACAGCCCAATATATGGGAACAAAGCCCTGAAATTCATTATTATTGTACCCATTTTCTTATACAGCGTTCTCACTAGGCCTCTTGCTGAATTTCCTGAAGTAGAAATCTCTCGCTCCTTCCTTGTTTGGTTTTTGCTCCTCTTGTGGATCTCTTCTTTAGATCTGAAGATCTAAGAATCCCAAGGGCTTCAAAATACATTTGGATTATGTTATCTCCACCCTTGCTGTGTTGCACCTATTTCTATAGAAAGAGTCTGAAACAGGCTAGGTAGCCTCTGGATCTCTCCCTTCTTTGGAAGGAGACACATCCAGTAAAAGCCCCTTCAGTCTATCTATGGTTTAGAATTTATGGTGTGTTTCCATACTACTATGAATCCATAGTGGAATATCCTAAGATATTATTTACTGAGCTTATTTTTTCCCATTTCGAACATTACAGTGGTATCAAAGCATGATCTCTGGCTCAGCCTGTGAGATCAAGCCATCAAAGAAGTGTTGAGGAGAAGCAGAAAGCAGAGAGAAGGAAGTAGAAAGTATGGAGAGGATGAGAATACTCTCATAAATCTTCAGATCTAAGGATAACCTCTCCGAGGGGGTTGAACAGTTGAAGGTAGAAAGAAGCAGTGAAACTCCAAGAGGGTTTTAAGGGAAAAAGGACTGCAGTGAAACCTTTATGAGGTTTCAAGATAAAGAAGAATACATGGGGATTCCTCCTTCAAGAGAAGACCAAAATCTGATGTCCCCTATAGAGGATGAGGAATTTCTCATCATTAAAGAAAAGGCTGGGGGTGATAGCGCAGTCACAATGAGAGGCCCTTTGGCCTTTCAAGAAGAAGGAAGAAGAAGAAGTGAAGCTCCCAAGGAGTTTCAAGAAAGAGGAGAACTTCTGATCAGATCTACAAGATATACACATGAGGAGAATTTTGAATCCTCATCTCATGGATATGTGCACTCAGCCATATCTCCTAAGCTTCAAGGTTCTGTCAGTAATTTCTTCATGAAGAGGAAGGAAGAGGGCGTGAGTTTTTTTGATGCCTTGCCTAGGGAAAGATCTCCTTTGAGTGAAGGGAAATCTTCTCAAGAAAGAAGAATGGAGATTCCTCCTTCAATAGATGACCAATATCTAAGGTCTCTTGTTGATGATGAGGAAAGTACAATTATTGGAGAGGAGGAGAAGACAAGAGGTCATAACGCAGTCACAACAAAGAAACCTCAAACACCTCATGAAGATGAAGTTGGAGCACTTGCTCCAAGAGAAGAAACTCTTGCACATTTGCAAGGAGTTCCACAAGATCTCACACATATCGCCCTTGAATAGCATGTACCATCATTTTCAAATGATGAGATCTTGATGATGGAGGAAGGAAGAAGGGAGGCAGAGCATCTCAAGAAGAAGAGAAAACACCCTTCTCTGTTTCAAGGGCTAGAAGGGCAGAAATGGCAAGAGGACCTATGCAGCAAAGATGAGAACAAATTTGTCCACCCACATCCTCAATCCACTCTATTCCTTGATGTCTCCTTATTTGGGGGAATTCCACCATGGAGTTCTCATGATGAGCAGAGGAGCAAAGTGTCCCCTCAACCTTGTGCATCAATAGCATCTCTTTTCAAAGGGGAGGCCAACACCACATGGGAGACTTTGGGTAAGAAGCATGTCTATGAGAATCATAGTTTCCTTTATGATTGCATGCATTCTTTTAATTTGTGTATGCAGGCCATGACTCATTACCATACAAGCTTCATGGCCAACTTTGGGCCAAGGTTGTTCCCAAACATGGCCACTCCCTTGATGGGTTAAGGGAGATTCTACACCATGATGGGTGCTATCCCAAGGCACCAAATATAATTTTCACTTTCAGCCATGGTGGGATGAAGGGAGAAGCAAGTAAGTGGCTACTGAAACACTCACAACATTTAGACTTGATACATGAAGAGGACAGCTTGCGCTGGGTTTTGTTGGGTGAGTTTAAACACTCCCCAAGATCTCTGATTTTCTTGTCACATGCCTTGTACTTCAACAGAGGGCTGCATAAGAAGAATGCATGGGTCTTTGGTTTGACAAGGAAGAGGTATGGACACCACATGATGAATCCCATTTCCATAAATTTACTTTTGCCCACAATGTATGTGCCTGTGTTTTTGTTTAAGATGCATTTCAAAATCTTGTATGTACTTGGGCTTGGGAGAAATTGAAATCTTCTCATAGGTTGGCATAAGGAGAGTTGTTCCTATCATGATAGTGATGTCCCATGCATGAGAGGAGGGATGACACATTGGGTGAATGTGTTCAAGGTGAATGAAATCTCGCATATCAATTCATGCTTCAAGAGGAGGATAGAATACTGCATGGTTGCTTCATTGTGTATCTTGTTTATTTTTACAAAGGGCCATGTATTGAAGTTATGTCATGTAGGGGAGTCCCTCACATGGAATAATTTAGAGCATGACATGTGTTGTTTGAATCACATTCAGCCAACACCCATTATCCTCCAATATTCTCAATATTTGAAGAATCTTGTTGCAGCAAGAAGGTGGTGGGTTGGCCACCTACTATACTATGGTTTGGAGCAACATGGGGAGAACTTTGAAAGAGGGCTACATCGGCATTGTAAAAGAGGCATGAGCCATGTAGGGATGGATCAGTAACATGACTCTTTGGGAGGATTGAATCAGCCCATTCTTCTTTCTCTTGGGGGAGAAAATGGAACCATGCACCTCTTCTTTAGTTGGAGAAATATTATTGGCGAAGAACATGATCATGTTACACATGTTTTTATTTCTGATTTCATGCATTATTACACCATGTTTTTGCAGGCCAATGTTCCAAGGAGGAATGATAGATCATGTGAGCCTCTTGGCCAATATTGGGCTCCAAAAATTTCTGATTGAGCCACTCCCTTGAGAGGGAAAAAGGGAGATTTTGCAAAAAGAAGGGTGCTGCCCCAAAGCACCAAACATGCATCACCATTTCAGCCATGGTGATATGGAATGGGAATAAATAATGAAGGATGGCATGTGCCTCATGAGAGGACCACTCTCCATGTATTTTTTGTTTCATATTCCAGAGAGAGAATGAGGAAAACCATGTTTGTTTCATATGATTTACTGTCTCCTTATGGGATGAGCAACTTGCATCTCATGAGAGCATTGGAGGAGAAATACATGGATGGATTGGTGAGCACTTGGCTTATGAAGGAATCTTATCTTAGGTTGGTGTCACCAAGGAGGAAATTTTGTAGCACTCACCATGCAGTTGCTTGAGGGCAAGCAAAAATTTTGGAGGGGAGGACTGTAATGTTCCTAATTAGCCCAAGCTAATTGGAACATTCCATTTTGTCTTAATTTTATGTGTTGATGAATAAAATGTAAATGAGGACATGAAAAACTCCTTAAATCAAAGAATAAATACACGCCCAATGTGAAAACGGGGTTAATTTGGGCCTTTTGTAACAAATCCACTTGTGTGTGAACAGAAATTGGACCACCTTGGAGAACCAGCGCAGTTTTAGAAGAGGGATCCAATGTGAAAGGGGTTAAGTCCATTGAAGTGGTTTAGGGTTTGTGCACCCCTTCAAGTTATAAAAAGGAGGAGAGAGCTCATGTAAAGGTTGTTGATCATATTTGGAATTTTGAGTTGCTTGAGCAACTCCTTTCTCTGCGTTGTTTAGCAAGAGAAAGAGAGGGCTTCCTGTTTGGTCTCAATCTAGTCTCCTAAACTGAGCTCATTTAATTGTCAACCAGGATTTGTAAACTGCTGAAGTGAAGTGTACTGTATGTACCTAGGTGCTTGTTTCCTAATGCATTGTGTGTAGTATTTTATGATGTTTTTGGTCTTTTGTGATGATTTATGATGTTTTTGGTATTTTGGTGGTTTTATGTTTGCAGGAAAAATGCCTAGAAAGCTAGTGGAAAGAAGCTGGTGATTGAAAACAGAGTTAAACCTAATTGATGGATAACAAATGGCAAATGCAATTGGAAACACTGAAGCTGAATCTAAACTATGACTAAATGAAAGCAAAGCTTGATAATGACTTTCAAACAAATGATTCAAAACACAAACTAAACTTGAGAAATGATCACTAAGTATGCAAATCCTCTAACTAAACAATGAAACAATAATCTTACAATGGTGCAATATTTTGTCCTTGATTAGAGATTTGAAACATATTTAGAGGAAAAACATTGTTATCATCATAAGATATTCTATTCTAGAACTAGTTCCTATCTCTATTCTGCAATTTAATTGAATGTCACAAAACCTTTACTCAAGAGTTATTGATTTCTTTCCAAAGTAGTCTTTTGAGGAAGAGCTCTGTTTATAAAATGATGAGGAAACTGCAGAGGTACTTCAGGCCTTAAAATGATGTTGTCTTCTGTTCATATGGTTATAGATCAATTATGGATTTTAGAACAAGAAGAGGTTTGTGAATAATGAAGGTTGTCTTGTTAATCCTAACAACTAAAGTAATCTATTGTGCAATGGATGACAATTTGAATATGAAGTGCAAGTGCAATGGGTTAATCTAAGAATGAACTTAAGATGCCACTAATCTAAAACAATGCTAAACTATAAGTCATCATCAAACTTGAAACAAAGTAACTGAACATGAGTTAAGTGCAATTAAACTCCGGAGTATTCTAACTAAGCTACCATGCATTATTCTATGAAATTACACAATCTTTCTGTCCATCATTATTGATATTTTGGAAGAGTTCCTTCTTTTGGAAGAGTTAGAACAATTCTGACTGTGTAATTGGATGCAAATGCAAATGTAAAGGACTGAAAGCAAATGAAAAACTAAGATATCATATCCATATCCTACTCGTCATTATGATGTCTTGGGCAAGCGTTTAAGAGCAAGAATAGAGATGATACTTAGTACAAACACACAACTAAGTCATTCATTATCACGGTCATGTCTTGAACTTCTTAAGAATTTCTTGGAAGAGTTTCTTCTTGTGGAAGAATGATTAGAACAAGTGTAACTGTGATAGTGAACAGCAAAAACTACAACTAAATCCTACAGTACTATAGCTATTCATCATTCATCATTATAATCTTTTGGAAGAGTGTCTTCTTGTGGAAGAGTTAGAATGAATATAACTACAGTAGCTAGTTAAAAAAAACTATGAATTCAACTTCTAATCCTACAATACTATAGTCATTTTCCCATTCATCATTATAGTCTTTTGGAAGAGTGTCTTCTTGTGGAAGAGTTAGAACGAGTACGACTACAGTAGCTAATTAAAACAACTATTAATTCAAATGCAAAACGTAAAGGCAGCTAGAAGACTTATCTAATTTACGCAAAAATAAATCCGTGCAAGAGGCAGGGGCCCTCTACCACCTGACGGAATTAAACTCCAAATTAAATCACGCTTCAAAACAACACGGTCTGCTCCATTAAAGATGAAATAGTTTGAACATAACACTCTGCGTCTTCAGAAATGTAGCACAGAGTCTAAACAAAATCTAGCATCAAATCTAACATAAAATCTCTAACATAGCTCTCGGTCTCCCGAGTGTTTATAAAGCAAATGCACATAACAATATTTGCAATAATTCAGGAACACTTTCTTTCCTTATCGGAATCACGTTAGGACTCTTTGAAGTGGCTGCGTGAAGAGGAAAAGACATCTGGACTGAGACAGTCCTAATAGAAGTCTTCCTTCCTAAATGTGTTCCCACGTTCAAAACCATACCCAGAATTCGTTTCTTCCTCCATGATGAGCAACGAACCATGTAGACATGACGTGGATCATGCCCATATGCGGTTTTTATCAAGAGGCCACATGGAACATACTCAAACGTGAAGGCAACTGCAGAATCGCCGGTTAGCTACGGAATGTCTGCATTCTGCAGCTAGTTCCGGTCAAAATTCTTTACAATGGCAAAAATCACAAAATTTAGCAAGTCAGTCATGTAAATCATTCTAGAAGTAATTTTAACTATATTCACTGATCAATTGGGTCTAGGATAGCAATGGACAAAGGAAAATGAGGTAAAATGAGGTGAAAGAAAGCACAATTTTGAGGCTCAACACTTCCTGTTTAGGAACTCTCCTCCCTTCCTTGAGAAGCTCTTGGAGGGCATTGTACTGCATTTTCCAATATTTGGAATTCTTGGCCAAGCTCCACCTCTAGTAGCAACGCTGATCCTGTTGAGGGTTTTGCAGCTCCTTTGAGTTGCAACAAGTGGCGAACTAGATCTGCAAGATCTAGTTGTTTTGGAGGAGATTTCTCTCAAGGAGGGTGTCTTGTGACCACCCAGAAGAGGATCTCACTCTTGTATTTGATTTAAAATCTGTACATTTCATCTATTGTCATATTTTTTTCAAGCTACAACGCTTCCCCTTTGGGTACTACGTTATTTCATGTGTTGCTGCAAGTATTATTTGGTTTTCCCTTTTGTAATAGATCTCAGATGATTGATGATTGCCTCTCATCTTGAAGATTCACATTGTAGCTTGTGGATATCTATTTCTCAGATATGATATGTATTTTAGTAAAAATCATCTTCATATATTTCTAGAAGTTTCTGCAATTCCATGTATAAAAAGTCAGATCTACAATTTCTAGTGCATTATTTGGTTGAAACCCCAAAGGGGACTTGTAAAAGAGGTTGAGTAGTTTACAGATATGGTATGTATCTAATTGTATAGCCATATATCAGTCATATATCTGATTTCCATTATTCAACTGCTAAAGCATGCTTAGAGGGACAAAGTCCATTCATTTCTGCAATTTTATAAATGCCAGAGATGTGATTTTGATAAATTTCTGCACTGTTATTTCATGTAATTTGTTGTATGTCAATGGGAGAATATTTCATAATGCTGATATGATGTTTTATGGCTGAATTCTAAGCCTTATGGCTGGTCTTCAATAATTACTGGGCAAAACTGTGCAATTTTGGTTGCTGGGTTTCCTTGTTGAAGAAACTCTTCTCACTAGCTGATTTTTAGCTAGTCAACTTTGTGGGAGATCTGTTTAAGTGCCTTAAACTCATTTGTTTTAGCTGAAAATAATAATACAAGTCCCAAAAATACCAAGATAGGGGAAACAAGCCCTTAGCTAGAAATATCTCGCTCCTTCCTGAATTTCCTGAAGTAGAAATATCTCGCTCCTTCCTTGTTGGTTTTTTCTTCTCTTGTGGATCTCTTATTTAGATATGAAGATCTAAGAATCCCAAGGGCTGAAAACCCCATTTGGAGTGTGTTATCTCCACCCTTGCTGTCTTGCACCTATTTATATAGACAGAGTCTGAAACGAGCCAGGTAGCCTATGGATCTCTCCCTTCTTTGGAAGGATACATATCCAGTAAAAGCCACTTCAGTATATCTCTAGTTTAGAATTTCTGGTGTGTTTCCATACTACTGTGAATCCATAGTGGAATATCCTAAGATATTCCCTACTGAGCTTATTTTTCCCCATTTGGAACATTACATTTTAATAGGCAAAAAGGTGGCCAATTAACTTGGCCACTCTAGAAGAGTTAAAGTAAAGAGTTAGTGGGGTTTACATGCCACATGGAGCTATCACATCAGTTAAGGGAGAGATCACAAGGATTTGGATTTGATTCCAAGGCTGATTGGAATGGTTGGCTCGAGTGGGACCAATAGTCCAAATGAAGAAACCTCATGCCAAATCCACATCACCATTACAATCCAAGTCCACTCGATTTGGAATAAAAGGTGCACTTTGCCTCATTTTCCCTCATTCTATTGTGCATTCTGGTATCAGTTAGAGTAGGAAAGAGATAGGAACCATAGAGGAGCTTCAATCCAGGGTCAAGTTTTGCATACAAGCTCATGCTACAGGAAGTTTCGATGGAGGCCACACAGTGCTAGAAAGTGTCTTGAAAGCCACCCTCAGGGTGTATTGACACCCCAACACCATCATTTAAGAAAGAAAACATCAGAGTTGCAGAGGTAAGTGGACATCGGCCCACCACTTTTTCATGAAAATTCACACACAGTCAAGCCATAATTTAGAAATTTAAGAGGTTGTTCAGAGACCAAGGGGTAATAAAATCATAGTTTTTGTTAAGTTGAAAACTTTAGGGTCCCATATCACAAGTGTTTCTGGACACAATCTAGACAACCACATCTCTAATACAGTCACAAGATGAGGGGTGGTTTTAATAGAAGGGAGCCCATAGATATAAAAATTAACTAGACTACATCATCTTGTCATTGATATCTTTAGAAATCACCAGTGGCTGGGGTTATTCGAGTTCCTCAAAGGATTTTATGATCAGTATAATAAATTTTTCATTAGAGTCTTTTGATTGCTGCTTGCTATTGTACCTGTCTACTAGACTCTCTGCACTGCTGATGACATCTGCATTCATGCCCTCTGCATTGTTGCCAACCTTGATATGTGCTCCAGTATATGACATTTGTCACTTTGATTTATATCTTCCTTACATCTTACTCCATAAATCCAACCGATCCTTCATGATACTGCTGCATTATGGGCTCCTCGTGGCCAGGTGCGACCCTTGAGACACACCATCTCAATGGACCATGCCAAATTTTCTTCTTGGAATTATATCTGCACATCGCCTCACCTCTCACCTTGAGGTATAGTTGCATGTACTCCCTATGCCCATCTGGATCGAAATCCCCCCCTGATAGAGGTCTCTTCTTGAGTGGATGCTTCCACTCAGTCTCCTCTCTGCTTATCTAGTTGTGGCTACTCCACAACCTTCTGAGACTTCTTCTGAGGTTGCATGTTGAGAGATAATTGCTCCCTCCCAACCACCAAGTCATTAGCCACTTATATTCTCCTCAAATATTTGCATGCATCCTTGGCCTTGAGAGCATAGAGGTTCTTGAATCTTACACCGATCTGTTTCACCTATCTCGTGGCAATGTGTCTAAGAAACACCTTTCTTTTTATAAATATGACATAATGACCACGGTTTTCCAACACCATAATGGACACAATATTATTCCTTAGGTTTGGAACATACAAAGCATCTGTTAGTCTAATAAGGGTGATCTAAACATGGTTTGGATAACTTGAATGTATTTCAAGAGCCTAGCACTCAATTTTAATTATAATGATCTAGCTTGTACTTGACAATTTTGAGGAATTATTTACTTGAAAGTGGTGTATGAATTTTTACTGTTTATGTATCTTAAGTTCATTTGTTCTTGCTAAAATTTAACATGTATGAAAAAAAAAATGCAACAAATAATCATTCAAACAAAACAACAATTTTAATCTAGGATTTCACCGAAATCTCGTGGGCTACGTCTCCTTTGATCTTTGTCATCATGACTCAGCTCTTTGGGATTATGGTAAGTTTTTTTTTACAAAGTAAATACTTAATTATAATGAATAAAAAAATTATACAAAGGACTTAAAATGCCATAAATATCCCTCTAAAGGCTGTCCAAACCTTGTAAACAACTTTTGGCTCTTGTTGACACGATTCCTTCTATCGATGCACTAAGTGAGTTTCTAAATGGCACAAAATCCCTCAGAATTTTATTTCTCTCACTAAAAACACTCCTGCTGTATCCAATACACATCATAAATCAACTATCAACTGATAAATTTCTCAAATTGAGAACTGCATCCCCAAAATAGGCTATCCTCCATGGTTTGCCCAAGGCTGCCCAAAAATTCACATCAACTTATTGAGTTGTAGAAGTTCTGAAAATGTTTTGAAACAACTTCCATTGGTCCCAAAATGACTGAAATAGTCAATATAGAGTTTTTTATTATCAAAAATAGCCTCCGGCTGCTCTGGTTTCACCTCAATCACCTATTAGCACCCCTTGGCACTAGGGTCAAGGAAAAATTCTCTGCTGAGTTTTCAACCTCTAAAAGTCTTTAACACTTGCTGAAACCTCTGTAAATAGATTAATAATGATGTTTTTAGTCAATAATGACCACTATTTCACTACAAATGGTCTCAAACAACTCTTTCTAAGCCCTGCACTGCTATTGGCAAAAGATGGCACTAATGACCCCTAGAACTTTATTGAAGATTTTCGGCCTTCAAACATTCTCTACAGGCTCTAAAAACCATTTCATCAGATTTTGAACATCTGAATTATCCAATTTATACTATTGGAACTCTAGAAAATGACTCTAAATCCCCTGTTTAGGCCTCAAACTATATTTGTCTCATGGTGGCCCTGATGGCTCCTTCATCGTCCCTGCAGCAAACGCTACTGAATATCACTTCCATTCGATATGAAACCTATCCCAAAGTGTTCAAGAGGGTGAAGAGACCTAAAATGGACCAAAATTTCATCCAATTTGGTTCAATAATGAGAGATTTATGACCAAAACAACTTTTCCCCAATTTCCTCGACTAAATCTGGGGCAACTGCCAGTTAACTCCACTAAAAGTGGAAGTCCACCTAAATTTGGGAGCGCTTCCAAAATCTCTGCCATATTAAGCTCCACTTAACTGAAGCTTAATTAAATATTAAAATTGATATTAGGCTCCTTAAGCACTATTAACATTAGGCTCTCACACAGGTCATATGATGAGGTTCCATGGGAGGAGGGCTGACCCCTCCGTGCTCCGCCGGACCCACTTGGCATTCAAAGTGCAATACATTCTTCATACGGTGTCCATTTTTCGAACCGTTTGTGGTGCCAGAATCGGGAAGATGAGACCTATGAAACCATCTTGGTTTTAACCCATTCCTATAACTTTTAATTTTGAGCTAATCCTTAGGTCCTTGATCCAGTTCTGATCATACCTCCCAAATGAGAAGCTTTTGGACCCAAAAATCTCTATGGAATAATGAAACTAATATTTACAGTAAATAATAATACTGCACCCCTCTTCTCTTTAGCCTACAAACACTTTTCTTGAATGGCTAGTGACTTTGAACCACAACTTGAAAGCAATTTACACTTCCTTTACTCAATGCACTTGTCCTCCTATCAAGAGCTGTCTTTCTTGCACTCACTCAGAAAATTTCTGGTGAGAAATTTACAGAAGGAATCTAAACATTGCTACATTGATTAATGATCCAAGGTGGCTCAAACATAAGTCATGCAACATGCGACATCAATGGCAAGTCGTCATGAAATGTGTTATACAATTGACACAAAGTCAATGTACAAAGTGTGCAATACAATTGACAGAAGTCGAAAAACATGTGCGACACAATCAACAGAAGTCAACAAACAATATGATATATCTTGACAAACACATGTGCATGTATGAATGTACAATGAACCTATTTACAGTTTTCTATTTACACATAAGACTTCCATGCACATGTACACCTTCAACTCTTCCTTTCAAGAACCAAAAAGTACATAATCCCAAAAACATGTGGGTGGCTAAAGAGCTTAACTAAAATATATTGCTGCAATATAAGTGAGTATCATACTCATCTTTTACACCTCCACGGTGAAATTTTGCAACAA
Organism: Pinus albicaulis; assembly: GCA_034641835.2. NCBI lineage: Eukaryota > Viridiplantae > Streptophyta > Pinopsida > Pinales > Pinaceae > Pinus > Pinus albicaulis. The sequence goes on from CM076574.1 coordinate 1,225,373,534, forward strand.
AAAATAAATTCCTTCAACTGAATCGAATTTATATGCAATCTTGCATCAAAATTTTCAACAGAAATACATGCATACAACCAAAATGTGCATATCTACAAAAGAGTATTTATTATTGTGTTAATAAGTACATCCACTTCTTTCCAAGCCACCTCCATGGCGAATTTTTCTACTGCAACTCTTCCTCATGTGAATCTTCCATTTTCACATCAATAATGGAATCTGCAGTTCCACTTGTGCCAATATTTCTGTCCTCTTGCTGCATGTGCTTTGGACAACTAGTTGGATACAAAGTCCAACAATGAGAGACATCATGTCCCTTCTTTTGGAAAAATGTGAAAAACTTGTGCACCTTATTTGAAAGTTGTCTTTGCCTCATCTACTTCTTGTATGCTTTCTTCCTCATCTAGCATCTCGAAACAACATGGTTAAATCCACCACAATATGTACAACAAATATTTCTTCCCTTTAAGCATGTAAAATTATCATGCTTTGTAGAAACACAATCAAATTGAGCATGAGAAGATTTATACCTCTTGTACTACTTTGAATGTTCATCCTTTTGTCCTTCTTGAGGAGATGAACTAGTACAACTTTCATTTGTAGACTAACATCATTGTTCTTGTATTGAAAACTATATGAACTTGCATGCTCGCCACAAGCTGCATGTCTACCATCTTCTTGCTGCAACAAAGGCTTAAAGCAGAGGCAATCATCTTTGAAACAAATTTTACATATTTTCATCCTAGAACTTGGAATAAAATTTCTCTTTGAAATAGACTCACATGCCTTCATGGCTGTGGAGTCCTCTGCATTAAATTGCACATAACCAAGACCAATATTCTCAGGTCGTTCCTCAACCGAAATAGGTTCAACCATGATTTGTGCATGCTTGCCTAACCCTTTTCCTTCATATCCCATTTTAATCATTAATTTGGACTCTATACCTCTTGTATGTTTTTCAAAAGAACCAACACATATTTCTATTGAGGAAAATAAAGACAGGTTAGAATGGATTACCTCTTCCTCATGCATTTTCTTGGTCAAAGCCTCTTGGGCTTGATGGAGCTATATCTCCATATCATGCAATTTTTGAAGAATCTCTTCCTTCTCTTCCTTTATGGAAAACAATTATTCATGAAGTTAAATACTTTCTCTTTTGTCCTCAAACAAAATCTATACCATATCCTTCAATATAATAAAGTCACACTTCATATCATCATCGAAGAATCTTGTGAAAGAGGAAACTTCACTTGTAGAATTTTTCATTATGATGTCAATGAAGAAATTAACTTCAAAAAAGTTCTCAAAGCTTTCAAAACAAATCACAAAGAGGTAGAGAACAACAAAGAGGCAGAGGCAAGGTTGCTACTAAAAAGGAGGGGATCAGCTAACAGTAGAGGGAACAAGGAGGCGGCCCTAAAAATGAACCCAAAAAAAACTATATGAGGTGATTTGAAAGGGATAAGAGCTGATCGAAAGGGATCTGAAAATGAGGTATCAGATCTGAAAGAAATAAGGTTGAAACTCTGGAAATTTAGACTTCTGAAACAACAAAAACTCGCCCACAAAAAGTGGAGGGTACTAGAGCCCAAAGGGGAAAGATTCCCACTTAGTTGAGTGAAATAGATCAGAAATAGGTCTAAACGGGAAGAGGCAGAGGCTGGAAAACCCTGACAGAAGCTTCAGACAAACCCAGAAAAATTGTTGGAAAATTGCAGAAAAAAGTGCAGGTCGCAGGTTTTGACCTGTTTTCAGTCCAGGTCGTAGGTTTGGGGTAGAAAAGTGTGTCCTCAGGTCCAGGTCGCAGTTTTTGGGCCGATAAGTGTGACCTGTAGATCCGGGTCTCTCGGCGGCAGATTCCAGAAAAAATTGTTGTCTCAGCTGCGGTTGATGTCTGTCACCTGTGCAATAGGGACAGAAACACACGAAAGTTAAAAATTTTAATGTTTGAGGGTTTTAGAGGTGAAAAGCACCATAAAAATAGGAAAAAAAGGAAACTAAAGAGAAACCCTAGGGTCTGAAATAGCTGGATATGCAGGAATATATAAAACGATAGTAGTCGCAAAAGAAAACCCGTGTGGAGTCGCCAATTGTTAGTATGAATCTTTCGTCGTAAAAGACCACTTTAGCTATGCATAACAAATAGCCCTAACATCAATTATGGCTGCCAAGTATCTTTAAATCTACAAACAGGGGATCCAAATAATTTTGCACAAATCTATATATAAGCATAAAATACATTAAGCAGATAAAGTAAAATGTGGCTCCATGCATCCAATAGACAAGACAAGAACGATGTATTTGAAAGAATTTTTATATTATATTGAAAAGGGGCACCTGAGAGGAAAACAAGAAAGGTGTTTTCCAATTCTCCTCAATGGGATGGGTTCTTGATAGTCCTTAGCATTTCCAATATAAAATCTCTCTCTCTTGTTGGTGTAGAAAACCCAGAAAAACATAGAACTCAATGGGAGCTCACAAGGCAAAAATGGAGAAAATGTGACCAAGTGTATAGATCCAGAGTGATCTAATAGGCAAAAAAAGGTGACCAATGAATGGGGAAAACCCTTCTATTTATAACAAAATATTAGGGTGATCTAGAACTTGGTGCATGAATAAAATATTATTAATCAAATTCTAGAACCACCCTTTAGGAATATTTTATTATATTTGTTGGAGGGAAAAGGATTTTTGACTTGGGTCAATTCCTTTATTTATAAATAGTAAATAAATAAATAATAATTTATTTAATTATTTATAAATGATTTAGTCAAATTTAACTGGGAATATTATTTAAAGAGGATTTAAATAACTTATTCCTAGGAAATAATCAAATAAATAAGGATTTATTTAATTGATTTCCTTGTTTTGGGTTAAATATGACCGGGAAATATAAACAAACATAGATTTGTTTATTATTTCCTTTTGGGGTTTCATGTTTAGACCATAAACAACTTAATAAAGGTGTTTTACTAAGTTATTTCACATAGTGAAAGCAATTTTACTTAGGGTAAAATTGGTCTTACATGGTGTACTTGGGTTCATCTAATGATAATAGGTTAGATGACCAAAAAATGGTGTAACACTCACCAAATAATGCTGGGATATAGTCACACAAACACTTCCAACCTCATCTCGACATTGAGTGAACTTCGACAAGTATGTTGGTATCATATTGTCCTCCTCCATATTGATCTTTCTAAGCTTCTCCTTCAGTGCCAAATTCTTGTGGTAACTGCTATTATGAAATAGATATTTCAAGGCTTTTCACATACAATATGGATTCGTCTCCCCATTGATACCAAGGAGAATATGATCTTGAACTCCCTAGAACAATATCCTTCTTGCCTTTGCTACCTTTTTCGGCCATGCATCAAGATTTTGAGCATATGTTGTTGTAGGCTTGGGAATATTAGTGTCTATGAATTCCTTCAAACCGTTGTCCTCCAACACTTCCTCCATCCTGAGCTTCCATACTATATAGTTCAAAATTCCCTCAAGAGCATATTTGAGTCTAAATCCATTGAATGACATCGTAATCTGTTGTTGGATCCTGAAGAATAAATCTGAAAATTTGAACCTATTCAAGACAAAATAAATTTATTCTCTTCTATTATAATTCATGGCGCTCTAATACCATGTAGAAATATTGATCTGATGCCATGTATAAAATATGCCAATGGGATTCAATCTGATCTTGTGAAGTACTAAAACAAGATACTAAATCCTTCTACAATATTTGTGGAATACAAAACACGATCGCACAATCACATATAATTAAGAGAAAGAAACAATCAATCGCACAACACAATATATTTTTGGGGAAAGAAAATGCTCAAAAATCCTTTATATCTATTTTGTATTAAGTCGAGGAATCATGAAACAATAAAATGCTTAATCTCTCATGCGATTCTCCAACACTCTGCAAACTGTTTCACTTTGATTCTGCCCAAGACTATCTTATAATGCTCAATCAAAATTGACAAACAATTAGCCAATTCTTAGCCTTTGCTTAGCCCAAAAATTCTCACCCAATTCCTAGTGAATTAGGCTCCTATTAGATAGGAATAATTCCCTTCCTTGATTTAAAAATGCATCATGGCATCCCATTGACTCTATAATTGCACATGGGAAATTTTCTATAAATAAAATTTATAGTTATGTTCCCTTTGACCTCTGTTTGAACTGGGAATTCCTCAGAACTGACATTTATGCATCTATTAATAGTGAATTATCAGTTATTTTATTGATTACTGCATGTGAATTAAATCTAATTTAATTCACTGAACCTCTCACTAGCTCATCTCTCATTTAGAGCTAGTTAAACTAATTTTAACTCAATTAAGTGAGTTAAATAATTACACCTGCACTTCGCTGATGCATCAACTACATATGGTCCCCAAAAATACAAGAATCGATCTACATGGCTTAGCTTTGACACTCAAATTGAATTTCTTGAGGTAAGTCAGTCTTCATGATGTAGTTAATTGATACAAGTTTTTATGAGATGAAATCACATTTTAGGTGCCCCACATTCGTCGCCAATGTGCATCATAATTTCATCTCCATTGTGCATCATAATTTCCTCACCAGTGCACATCAGAAATTCCTCACCAATGCGGGTGCAATTTTTGTCCCTTCTGGTTATCAATTTCACTATGTAATATTCCAAAATGGGAAAAGCAGGAATATAGAAAAAAATTCTTGAAATAGAAATGTATAACATCACATCAAGATATGAGACCAATATGGAGCCATTTAATTAGTCATAACAACAACAAATAAGTGCAATACAATGAGGCATAAACCATACAATAAGAACCACAAGCCTCCAATAGATAAATTCTTCAAGAATGAGGTGTTGCTACTATATCAAAATGCTGGAAGATTGTGACAGCGCAGTCATAGGAGCACTGCTATAGAATATGAACATATAATGATACGATGGGATGATATATGACTCAAGAGATACATAAAATGAATATCTAGGCTTTATAACAACCTTCCAAAACAACCCAAGAGGGTTTCCAGGAAATACAGCCAATAATACGGTATGAGCCACAACCCTAGGGATGAAAGTATGATGCAACAAAACAACTGAAGAGTTATGGCTAAAGATGATATGGAAATAAGTAGCTCTCCTCCAATGGATTCTTTGGAAGAAATTCTGACCCCTCCACTGAGGAAATTACTCCCTAGAGCATTTACTGCAACTACCTCCCTAAAATAATGCAGATCCAGACTGATACTGCGCTGTAGGGGATAAAAAAATTGTGTCCTAGTGCCAAATATATCAATGATTCTCAAGGGCATTCCTTACTAGCCTCCCAATGGAAGTAAACCTTCCTCTATAGAAATATAGCTCATAAATAACCCAAATCAACTCTCCATAACTTCTACCCTGTAAAACAACACAACCTCAACACGAACTGCGTTGTACCATAATACTGAAGCTTTTGCTTAATGCCAGAATGTGGAAATATAGTGCATATAATTCTCCTGAGTGGGCACTTGAAGTCCCCCAAGGATGAAGGTGGGATTCCTGCTCGGGAACACCTAGTGCTAAACAACACCACAATATTAGCTAAACAGCTGAAGAGAGAAAAAAAGTCTTAACAGACCATATCAAAATAATAATCAACATCATATCCTCTATGGCTACCATCCCCTTCCTTATATAATTGGTGAGCCTCCTCACCCTTGGCCCCACTCATTAAAGTGACTACTTCCATGCATGGAGTCTCCCTCCAAAGCTATGATGTCCCAGAATGAATGCCACTTCTCCATGGAAACACTTTTGATTTGGTCAAAGTTGACCCACTCTACATCCTCTAGCCCCTTTTCACACATAATGGTGATTTATCAAGCCACTAAAGTGATCTCCATTCACATTAGCAGTGATTTTATTCCTTCTAAGGATATTTATGGGTCTCCATACCCTCTTATTCAGCAAATTAAGAAGCGAAAATAAAGTTTAATATTCCATCTAGCTCATGGCTAATTGTGAATATTACAGTCCTCCCCTCCCAAATGTTGTTTATAATTAAGCAATTGTAAATGTTATTGCTGCAACTCTTCTCCTCCTTCATTGGTGACACCTCCATGTGACAATCTCTCCTCATATACTAAGTGTCTTCGAATCAATCCCTCCATGAAATGCTCCTCCCAAGTACTCATGAAATGCAAATGACTCATTTCATAAGGAAGAAAAATACCCAATATAGCAATCATGGTTTTCCCAATGTTCTCACTGAAACATGAAGCATAATAAAAATGGATAATATCTCCTCCCATGGGCATGTTAAATCCTTCCATCCTTCCTCCAATCATTCCCATAAAAATAATAAGGACATCATCAATGTATGGAATCAAAACCAAGGATACATAAAATACCATATGCAATAATGGAGGTGGATCATAGTCCTACATGTGGAATCAATGCAGTATATCTCCTGAATGCCTTAGATAATGATATGGTAAGTGGTTTCCCCATCAATTACTTGCTGCCATAGTCTCCTCACATGCTTTGATAAGGTAAGAAATGTTTGGTGCCTTTGGAGTGCACCCTGAATGGTATGTCATCTCCCTATATCCTCCCAGGGAGTGGCCATTCTCAACATTGTTTATGGCCCCAAGTTGGCCATGAAGTTTATAAGGAAGAATTCTCCCATTTGGATCAATGTCCTACATATGTATGATAAAGGAATGCAAATACTCATCATATAAATCATTATGCATACAAACTTGATCCTTACCATATGCTTTGTTCACACTAATGGAGTGGTCCATAGATAGATCCCCTCTCATTTTCAAAGAGGAAAGACATGGCTGTGATAACTCCATCAAAGAGTTATGTATCTCCTCCATCTCCACATGATCCATGCATCTCCTCAAATGCTGATATATCTCCTCTTCAAATCCTTCCCAGGTAAACCCCTCCATGATGGTATGGTATGCTCTCATGGAATAAGTGTGGCTGAAGAGAAAATCTTCATGTGCTGCATGTAGTATATTATCCTTGAGCTCGGATGCTCTAGATAAGAAGATATTACTCTGATAGTAGATGGCCCCATATCTTACTGAATATCCCTCCTCTAGTAGTTGGTCATCAAGTATCATGCAAGTATAAAGATCCTTCGAATAATCCACCAACAACTGGGATTTCCAATATGGATCTATCCTCCATAGTGACAATGCTAATGATCTATCATATAAATAATCTGTCATATGGCTACCCCCTCCTTTGACATCTCATATGCCAAAGTCACATACTGGAAGGCTGCTATCCTCCCTCTACTACTCCTTTCTCAGCACAAGATGTGAGGTGAGAGTGGGTAATGATGATGTTGGGAGAATGTATCCCACCTCCTTGAGTCTACCCAAGACTCTCAACATTGTACCATGGCCTCCCAATGTTCCCACTCCTCATGGATCTATGAGTGGTGCAACATGTTGTGAGAAATTTCTTACCAACTCCTGATCAGGTGGCCTCCCAGGTGGTTTTCCATGAAACAGTAATGTCTCATGGGCCAAAGTCATGTGCATAATAGACAGGCATGTTAGGTCCTTACTTCCACTGTGAAAATCCAACTCTATTTTTTGTGTGGAAGTTTTTTGTGAGGGATATGTGGGCATCCCCCTAATCATATGATTTTTGCAACTCTTTCTGTCCACCCATTCCATCTGCAAAGTCTCCCAATCTGTGGTGATGTTCGCCAAAGTAATCAACTACTGCACACCCAATATCACATTGATGTCAGGTATGTGAACCACAAAGAAGTGATCAGTTTATTTATATGTCCCCATGGTGACAGATAAATATGGAACACAATGCATGCACTGCATATTTCTAGCTCCTGGGACAAAAACAAAAAATCCCTCAAAATCATCAGTGGGTATTGCTCTCCTTTGCACAAGTTGGGCATCAATCAAAAATAAAACCCTATGATACAAAATGGAACCTCAAAACCTCAAGGTCAAGTACTTGGATACTCCTCTCAATGATGCAAGGGTCCCTCCAATTGGAGAAAATGCTCCATTCCCACCTCCCGGTAGTGGTGGATCCTCTCCTGCTATCCCAACACTGTGACCTCCTTTTGGCACTTCTTCTTCCTCCTCCTCATCATATGCAAAGACATTTATATATTGTGCCATTCCTGTTGCACATCTATGTTCAGGTGCCCATTATTCTTAGCATGTGAAGCAAATATTCATTCTCCTCAATTCTCTTTGGACATCACCACTAAGAGTTACTTTGTTTTGGCTCTCCTTTGAAAGAGGAGCCTTCTCATATTTTCCCTTTGATGGAAAATTGGGATTTCTTTGAAATGTTGCCTTTTCTTTTGGCAAGGCATCTTGTAGATATCTATCCCTTTCAGTGGCATCTTAAAGGGTAGTGGGTTTGGTAGACTTAAGAAACTGATGAAGAGGTTATACTAGCCCATTAATAAACATATAGACCCCCATTGCTGAAGATAAATCAGGAACCATAACAGAAAGTTTTAGAAATTCAGAAATATAAGTTTCTGGATTACCTGGTTGTTTGAGCTTAGCTAGCCCCATGAAAGGTGCCTTCGATCAAACCTCTCCACCAACCTCTTTGTGAGCTATGAATATGTAGTCACATTGGCATGACCCAATGTAGAAAGTCCATGAAACCACCAATCATGTGCTTCACCCTCAAGGTGCAGTGCCGCTATTTTGATGGCCTCCATCTCCGGTACTTCGTTTAGCTAGAAGTATATGTATAGCTTCTCTACCCATGATTTGGTAGTGCATTTAGATGACCCATAAAAGTTTTGTAAGAAAAATATTCCCATATTCCAGTGTAGATCGTGATTCTGTATGAATCCTCCACCTCTATTGTGATGTTGTGGTCTCCTATTGTCCTAAATCTTATAAAATTCTTGAAAACTCAAATGATCCTTGAATCTCTGAGATTGAGACTCATACTCCAGAAAATAGGCTTCAAGGGTTTCTTGTTCTTGAAACCCTCCATTCCCACTGCTAAAGATGTAGGCATTGTAGAGTGTTGGGAAACCTGCTGCTTCAGTGGTTGATCATTCCAGTGATGAGAAATGTCGAAGCCTTCACCATGTAGAAACCCTTTATGGGATTATTTGTGTCTATACATCATCATATACTTTATTTTTCTTGCAATGTCTTGCATAGTTCGAAGAAGAATCTTAGGAAACTCCTTCTCCTCATCCTCTCCCGATAAAGGGGTTTTACCCTTGTCTTCTTTATCATCTGTATAATCATACTTCCAGATTCTTTTGAGATACCTATTCTCTCTATATGTGAGAGGATATCCTTCTTCCGATGACATATTAGCTTAAGATGCATAGGCTGAGCCAAGATTATGCTATGATACCACTATAATATTCCCAAATGGGAAAAGAATGAATATAGAACAAAATGCTTGAAATAGCAGTGTATAACATCACATCAAGATATGAGACCAATGTGGAGCTATTTCATTAGTCATAACAAAAAAAATTAAGTGCAATACAATGAGGCATGAACCATACAACAAGAACCACAAGCCTCCAATAGATAAATCCCTCAAGAATGAGGTACTGCTACTATATCAAAATTCTAGAAAACTTCTACAACATAGTCATAGGAGAAATGCTACAACATATGAACATACAATGATACAACAGGCTGATATATGCCTCAAGAGATACGGAAAATGAAGATCTAGCCTCTATAACAACCTTCCAAGGCAACCCAAGAGGGTTTCTGGGAAATACACCCAATAATACAATATGAGCTGCAGCCCTATGGATGAAAGTATGTTGTAACAATGTTAAGTCCCTATATTAATAGTGCATTCCCTTATTATGTTAGTGTAGCCCCCCTTATTATTGTTGTTGTACCCCTGTAACCCCCATATTTTTATTATTGTGCCCTTACCTTATTATTGTTAGGTCGGCTAGGATTACATTGTGGCCCCATGGACTCTTATATATAGAAAGGAGGTCTTGTCATTTGTATCATCCAATAATTGTTCATTCATGTAATTTATTGGAGGTTTCCCTCTCAAAGTGGCTTATTTCTAAGGCGTTGATATCTCTTTTCTTCTATTTTTGGAACTGGTTTCACAACATTTGGTATCAGAGCTTTATATTCTAGGGTTTCGTTTCTCCAAACAGGTCATCGTGGAATTTGAGCTATAAAGTTTTTTCTACGAAGGTTAAAAAGCTAAAATTTCTAGAGTGCGAAGAAGAAATCCTGAGGAACATTGTCGCAAAATATCAGATCTTGGTTCGCAATATTTTCGGAGATATGATCTGTGGAAGTTAGGGATTTTTGCAGGCTCCTGAATTTCACTTTAAAATATCATCGCAGAATTTTCTCTATAAATTTTTTTCTATGAAGGTTCAGAAGCTGAAATTCTTAGAGCGTGAATCCAAAATATTGAGGAACATCTTCGCAAAAATTCAGAGCTTGGTTCCCAATATTTTTGGATATATGATTTGTGGAAGTTAGGTCTTTTGCAAGCTCCCGAATTTCATCTCAAAGAGGTGATTGTAGGAAAATATTCATAAATATATCTCTCAGCATCGGATTGGAATTCTATAAAATGTGGCTAGAATTACACACACTGTAGTTTCCTGTCTATAAATTTTAGAGCGAAAGGAGCAAACAGTGACACGTGGCAAGTCATACAAGTTCGCTCTACTAAACTAGTCCATAATTAGGTCATTGTGGGAGATTGGAAATAACGTTGCCTTGAAGAATCCAAATCAAGTGAGACTTGTGGAATTTGAAAGAAGCTTCAAATGAATACTACATGGCTAGATTTTAGATATTGAAAATCGGCAAGTATAAAGATAACTCAATTTCAATATCGAGCTCCTCAAAAGCAAGTAAAAGGTGTGTATTTTTTTCCAAATTACATAAGTCTTATTTGGAGAATCAAGTTGAATTGATTCCAAGGGCATATTGTAGAATAGATATCAGTATTGGATTCTCAAATGGCCCCTAAAAAGAATTCAAAACCCATTAAGCCTTTAGAAGGCTATCTATGACGCATGAAGAGGAAGAATTGCAGTATGAGATATCAAATTTACGGTACCAAGTGAAACAAATTTTGATCTTATGAAAAGTAGCCGAAGATGACATAGATGGTTTAAAATTAGAAATGGTGGCTAAGTTTGATGGTTTGAAGGATTTAATAATAGCTAATATGGATGATAAATTAGTGGAAGATTACATTGAGCATCAACAAAAAGTTATCCAACTCTCACAGGATAACCTAACTTTGGTGCAGAATCTAATAAAACAATAGGAAGATCAACATCACATTGAAAGAAGTTCTGAAGTAGTCATAGAAAAAATAACTTGACAAGTACGATCAATTTCAGAGTATCTCAACAAGTGGAAGAACTTTCCTGTAGAATATTCCACATGGGAGGATACGAATTTTATACGGAAGCATCAAGAAATAATCAAGCGTTGAGGACAACACTTGTTTGAAGGAGAGGGGCATGTTAAGTCCCTATATTAATAGTGTAGTCCCTTATTATGTTAGTGTAGTCCCCCTTATTGTTATTTTTGTACCCATGTAACCCCCATATTGTTATTATTGTGCCCTTACATTATTATTGTTAGGTCGGCTAGGATTACATTGTGGCCCCATGGATTCCTATATATAGAAAGGAGGTTTTTTCATTTGTATCATCGAAGAATTGTTCATTCATGTAATTTATTGGAGGTTTCCCCCTCGAAGTGGCTTATTTCTAAGGCGTTGATATATCTTTTCTTCTATTTTTGGAAGTGGTTTCACAACATATAAAATAACTGAAGAGTTATGGCTGAAGCTAATATGGAAATAAGTAGCTCTCCTCCAATGGATTCTCTTCACAATAAATAAAATAACTAAAGAGTTATGGCTGAAGCTAACATGGAAATAAGTGGTTCTCCTCCAATGGATTCTCTGGATGAAAGGCTGACCCCTCCATTGAAGAAATCACTCCCTAGATCATCTACTACTACTACCCCTACAACTCCTCCCTAAAATAACGTAGATCCAGAATGATATTGTGCCGTAGGGGATAAAAACATTGTGCCTTGGTGCCAGATATATCAATGATGCTCAAGGGCCTTCCTTACTAGCCTCCCAATGGAAGGAAACCTTCCTCCACTGAAATATAGCTCAGAAATCACCCAAATCAACTCTCTACAACTTCTGCCCTGCAACACAACACAACATCAACAAGAACTGCGCTTTACCATAAGACTGAAGCTTTAGCCTGATGCTGGAATGTGGAAATATAGTGCATATACTTCTCCTGAGTGGGCACTCAAAGTCCCCTGATGATGAAGGTGGGGTTCCTGCTCAGGAACACCCTGTGCTAAACAGCACTGCTATCTTAGCTAAACAACTGAAGAGAGAAAACAAGTCTTAACCATTTTAATAATCAACAAAATCTCCTCTATGGTTGCCATCCCCTTCCTTTTATAAGTGGTGAGCTTCCTCACCCTTTGCCCCACTCATTAAAGCCACTACTTCTATGCATGGAGTCTCCCTCCAAAACTGCACTGTCCCACAATGAATGGCACTTATCCATGGCATCATTGTTGATTTGGTCAAAGTTAATCCAGTCTACATGCTCCAGCCCCTTTTTGCACATAAGGGTGCTTTATCAAGCCACTAAAGTGATCTCCATTCATATTAGCAGTGATTTTATTCCTACTAAAGATATTTATGGGTCTCTATACCCTCTTATTTAGAAAATTAAGAAGCAAAAGAAAAATTTAATATTCCAACTAGCTCATGGCTAATTGGGAATATTACATTGTTTCTTGTTGAAAATTTCAACACTCCATCTCAACAAGAAATGAATTCAATCTATCCCGATATGGTATCTTTGGAAATTTCTGCATGCGAAACTTCTCTAGTGTTGTTTGGACATTCAAATCTTGAAATTGAATAGACTCTAAAAAACTGAATCAATATAATGCATCTGCCATCAGAATCTTCTGGTTGCTGCTAGCTACTACAAATATCTACTAGAATATTTGAGTTGCTACTGACATATGCATATTTTCCCTCTGCACTACTGCCAAATCTGATCTAGGATACAATATCAGACATATTTCACTCTGATTTATATCTTCTTGACATTTGAATGCATCAATCCAATTGATCCTTTTTGCCACTGTTGTACTGTGGGCTCCTCACAGCTAGGTTCGATCCAAGAGACACACCATCTCAATGGAACATGCCCAAATTTCTTCTTGGGATTATATCTGCACATTTCCTCACTTCTCACCTAAAGGTATAGCTTCATGTGCTCGCTTTTCCCATCTAGCTCGAAATTTCCCCCTACTGGAGGTGTCCACTTGAGTGGATGCTTCCACTCAGTCTCTTCTCTGCTTCTCCAACTATGTCTTCTCCACAACATTCTCAGAATGCTTCTAAAGCTGCATGTTGCGAAATAGTTTCTCCTTCTCAAACACCAAGTCACTAGCCACTACTTTTCTCCTCCAAGATTTGCATGCATCCTTGACCTCGAGAGCATACAATTTCCTAACTCTTACGTAAATCTATTTCACCCATCTCATGGAAATGTGTCTAAGGAACACGTTTCCTTTTCTAAATATGACATCATAACCACGGTCTTCCAATATCACTATGGAGACAAGATTCTTCCTTAGGCATGGAACATACAAAACATCTGCCAGTCTAAGAGGAGAGCCAGAATCCCTCTAAAAGGAAATTGTACCTATGTCAGTCATTTTATACCTCCTATCATCTCCAAACTCTATGTTCTGCTGGAGGTCCTTCCCCTTAGAGTCACTGAAGATATCTCTATTCCTCATCATATGGGTGTCGGTCACTTTAATTTTTTATCAATTCAAACAATTCAAGTGCTACATAAATTGTCAACCCAGGGAAGTATGTTTATTTCAAATGAAATCACACACTGTATATGCTTAATCTCAAAAGAAATGAAATATTGTAGTAAAAATTACACTAATCACACCTTGCTTCAACAAACTGAAGTCTACTTGAGTTACATCAAAGACAATATTTCTATTGCAGACAATCATTAAAAGAACCATGGATTGCATTAAAAAGACAATGATTTAGGAAAGGGAATTAATCTGCAAAAAGGAAGACCAATTATGCTATAACAGAGAACAGGACCCTATTCTCAAAGTAGGAATCTTTAGCACTTGTTTCTGATTACTAAGCTTTCACAAACTCATTCCATAAACAAGATTTCTATTTAAAATAATCCACAAATTCTTAAGAATGAATTGCATGAAATCAATGCAACAAGTAATGGAAACAGAGCTTCAACAATAAACAACAAAATTCCAATACTGCGTAAATAACTTCAGTAAATAGAGTTTAATCAAGGCATGAATGAAAATAACAATTAACAAACTACAAGAACAAATGGGTGAATCTTGTGAAGAAGGCGGGCCCTTTCCTTCTCACAAGATTCCCCAAAAGAAGGAATTAAAATGAGATGCTCAGAACAAAATTTATTCATCTGTTGAAAGCAACATATTACAAAGGAGTCACATTCCCTCTTTGTTCAAAAATGAACCTCCCGTAGTCTCTAACTATCTTTTAATGCCGATGTCTCCTCTTTTTAAAGAGGAGACATCTATTACAATTGATTTACATTATAGAAATCCTATTTTAAACCCAATCTGATCTTCTATACTGAAATAGGACCTTTCTGTTCTTCCATAGCAAAATGTTGTTACAATGGTTACGATGGTACTGGCTTCAGAGTGGCCCATGTAATAGCTTCCTTACTTGTCTTTTCTTGTTTCCATCTGTGGAGTACTGAAAAGGTATGTTTTTGATGATTATTTCAGTGGCTTTTTAGTAGAATTTGTAAACCTTTTTGTCTCATGAATTTGGAAAGTAATAAGGAATTATAATAAAACATGTGGAAGTTGATATACAAGACTTAACCACTAATAATGGTTATTTTCTGAACAGGAAAAGGAAAAAACGAGGAATTGCCGCTCCAAAGGAAGAGACAAAGTCGAGATAATCGTCGTCTCCTCTCGGGTGTGAACCGAATGCAACCAAGGCTAAATAGATTACGTAAAAATCGGTTCTTAAAAGAAGGAGAAGACACTGGCCTCTACGTCAAAGAAAGGAAAGGATGAAGAATTAGCTTAGTTTAACCAGATCTTCGATCCCGAGGGACATCGTTTATTTATCATGTTACTTGACATCTCCGCCGTCATTGACATCTCCGCCGTCGCCTTTATATAAAGGACAGAGATCGTTAGCTTGATGTAGAGATAGAGGATACGCTTATGTAATTTTCGTAAAACAACAACATTATTAAGTCTCGTTGAGAACTGGTTCATTGTATTTTTGACCGATGCATTAATAAAAGCTTGGTGATTATTTCATCTCTGCGTCTGGATTAACCTAAAGCGGTGTATCCTTGGAGGCTAAGGGCCCGGCCCCGGAGGACACTTGCTTCTGTACCATTACGACTTGATTTCTGCGTGGTTTGTTTATTATTGTTATTTGGTAATTTGATATGTTTCATGAGTTGATGTTACATGCTCTGTTAAAGATTGAATCATTGAAGTTGTTACAGGTGGAATCGTGGATTGACTCTGCATTATGTTATTGATTCGTTCAGAGTTCATTACATGTTATCAGCCTTAATTAAATACTCTTACTGTTCTGTTACAGAGCCTTTATATTAAACATTCGTGTCATACATTCGCTTGAGGTAGTGTTTTTCCTAATTGTTGGATTCATAAATGATAGTGTTCCGTTTGGAAGCACAGTTGTATTTCCATTGATTCAGATTGTTATTCCAGTGTGTTGTGCGCGTTTCTGATTTATCAGTACTGTTCCATAATTCATTAATAGTTATTGCTGTTCCATTAGCGTGATTTGTGTGAATTGCCTTTAGAGTGAAAGAGTGTTATTTGATTGCAAAGAGTGCATTTGAGTTAATAGATTAAGTTTGGTTACAACCCGCGGGACTTAGTTATTTCAATTGCTGTTCCATTTTAGATTTGTTGTTCCATTCCAGAACTGCTGTTCAATCCTTTATTTGCTGTTCCATTTACTTGCATTTGTTGTTTTGGCGTGAGAGATGATCTAAGGCTGTAGTGGGCATTGGCAGTCACTGTCTAGCTCCCAGGCTCGTGGTCTATGCTCTAAATTCCTTTCCATCAGTTTCCGAAGGGATGGGTTATCACTGCCGAACCCTTGACTGATAAGCTGTTGAGTTTTCTGAGTGTGTGATTTATTCTTTGAAGTAATTTAATTATAGTCAAGCATCCGTTTACTCTTGTATTTCTTAGGCACTGTACTACTAGCATTACTTTGACAAATGATAGCCTCGGATTGAGTCACTCTTTGTAATAACAAAACGCTCCCGGATTGACATATTAATGTGAGGTAATTAGAGGTGAAAGAGACCCTTTTTATAGCTCTACATTTTGGCGCCGTTGCCGGGGAAAGAGTGTAGCCATTTGTCTTTCTCAGAGTAGTGTATGAGCCTGCTAGGGAGGAGTTGGATTCTAAAAACGGAAGGTAAGAACCTACGTGCGGAGCATGTAAAAACCCTGCTCCACTATCCGCTTTCCTAACAGATTTGTTTTTTCTTTGTTTGAATAAAAGTTGGTAGTTCATTTTTTTTGAGTGCATGACTAAGCAGAAAAGGCCAGAAAAGAATACCAAACCCCCATCCAAGCCTGAAAAAGCTAAGGGGCCAGTGACCCTTGGCCGAACGACCTTCATAGACAAAATCTATAAGAACGCAGAATCTCAGCCATCAGTAGGCCCCAGGAAAAACATTTCTAAACTGCCTACTAGTTCCCTTCAGGCCACAGGATCACCATCTGTAGCCTGTGCTGAGGTGCATAGTCAAACTGAAGAGCAAGACTTTCAAGAAATTGAAAATTCTACTCCAGAACTATTGCAGGAAGGGAATTCCAGTAACTTTTGTGAAGGAGAAGGAGAAACAGGGGAAACCAAGGAACCAAAATCCCCTATTGAAACAAATCAGCCATTAGATAGCCCAGATAAGGGGAGTGCTGCGAAAGTCATTGTTGAAGGAATTCAATCTCCTCAGACACCTGGTATTCTCATTATTCTAGATAAAGGAAGCGCTATTAAAAAGATCCCTGTCAAAACCGTTCCCACTCAACCTAGGAATACCCTCCTAGATATCCCAGAAGGTTATTGGCATATATTCGATCCCATGGCTCAAAACCAACCAAATGCTCAAAACCAGCCAAATACTCAAACCTCTACATTACAATATCCTATAGTGGATTCTGCAGCGAATGCACCCATGAAAGCTATCCCTCTTCAGCATATCCCTACATTTCACGAACTCACATCAGAAGATCCGGATGCATTCTTATTCGAATTCGATGTGTTATGTAGGGGGTACAATTACACCACTGATCCCCAAAAATTGAAATTATTCCCCTCTACATTAAAAGGGGCTGCTTTAAGATGGTTTATGGGGCTAGGTGGCGGGGTTATCAACAATTGGGATCAAATGAAAGAATCCTTCTTAAAAAAATATCAGGATTATTGTAGGTCTAGAGAATTAAAAGACGAAATATTTCAAATGACAGCTAGATCGAATGAAACATTAGAGGAGTATGTGGAACGTTTTCAGTACAATCTACAAAGATCTCCTTATGCATCACTACCTTTGCCTGATAATGTGTTAAAAACTGCATTAATAAGGGGTATGAAGGAACAATGGATTGAAACATTAAACATTATGGGAAAAGGGGATATTTATCAAGAGAGTTTTGCTGACATTATTGATTTGTGTATCAGGAGTTCGAGAGGCAGCACAAGAATAAAACCAACAGAATACGATCAGTTTGCAAGAGATAACAAAGTATCAGCAGAAGGAGTAACACGTGCAGAAATTGGAAATTTATTAGAAAATTTTAAAACTGATATTATGGGGACACTAACTACACAACTTGATATTGTGCAGGCTAAACAGAAGCAGCTGGAGGCAGAACAGAATTTGGCAATCTTCTGCCCCCGATGCAGAAAAAAACATAGCCACAAGGAGTGTCCACTGGATAAAGTCCAAACATGCGCCATCTGTACAAAAGATCACCTTACGAAGAGCTGCCCCTCACTTCCTGGATTGAAAGCGGTATATAAGGAAGCAGAAGAAGAACCAGAATCGGTAAATTCGATCAACCAGCGCCGCCAGTGGCAGCCGAGACAACCTAGTATGTTTCCGGACTCAACCTCTTTCTTTCAAACCCCACAGTATAATGCTCAACAATATGGTATGTGGCAAAATCAATCTCAACCCCCATTTACAAACTGGTCACCACAATCGTTTCCTTCTTCAAATCCATGGCTGAATCAAACAAGCCAATCTGGTTGGCCGAATTTCCCTTACACTCCACCATATTGGAAAAATGGCCCATATCCTTCACAATGGACTCCCCCTACTTCACAAAGTTCACCCTGGAAGACAAGCTGGCAAAGACCGATGTACCAGCCAACTGGAACTATTCCGCTCCCTCAACCTACTCTGCCAGCCTTACAACAAAATCCCCAGTCTAACCTGAGACCGCAACTCCCAGCCCAACCCGATCCCAATCCAAATAACAGACAGGTCCAATCTATTCAAATCATAGAAACACCAGAAATAGGACCCGACCCGAGGGAGTGCAATGACCTTCAGTTAAGATCTGGACGTATAATTGAAACCGAGGGAGATAAAATAGTTCATATTGAAGATCAATTACCAAGAGAACATCAGTTACAACAAGAGGATGTAAATAAGCAACAAACTCATAATCAAGCAACCACATCCTCTCCTCCGTTCCCAGAACGATTAGCCATACCTCGACCCATACAATATCCCGACTTTGACATTCTGGGAGAATTACAAAATCTGTACATAAAAATTCCATTCCTCCAAGCCATTCAAGACATTCCCATATACGCAAAAACTATCAAAGAATTGTGCATAAAGAAACCAAGGAGGAATATAACAAATAATCCAAGAGTCCAAGTAGTCGGAACTTTATCTGATCTATTGTCCGGAAGAGAAACACCCCTTAAATATGAAGACCCCGGGAATCCAATTATAACTGTTCAAATTTATGGTCAGACCCTGTCTAATGCCTTAGTTGATCTAGGGGCTGCAATTAATATTTTAACAACCACAACTTGCCAAAAGCTCGGCATTACATCTGTAGAACCCACCTCTACTCTGCTAGAATTGGCTAACCGATCTGTGGTTAGACCAGAGGGCACTCTACATGATGTCATGGTCTCTGTAGAATCCTGGGAGTATCCAACCGATTTCCTGATAATTAATCCAAAAACCCGACTTGATGGACACCCGCTAATTTTAGGTAGACCTTGGCTCGCTACTGCGATGCCTACATTGGCTGTCGGCAGGGAAATATGACCATAACCAGAGGACCGAATAGCAAGAATTTAGTTCTATATCCTCCAGCGCAACCAAGTGTCACAATAATCAAAACTAATAAGCACCCTGTATCATATCTTACTGATAACATCAGATCTCCATTAACTATACAAGAGGCACTTCATTTCAAAGATCAAACAGAAGACGATGCCATTAATAATTTCATTACTCAAACTGAACCTCGCACACAGTGTCACATGATAGAAGCAGCATTTGATAATGACTTGGAGGAAGATCCTCTGAAAGATACGCATGACCAAACGATACCTGTTACTTCTGTTGCAAATAGTAAAACAGTGGAAATTGCACCGGGGAAAACTTTAAACATCAATGCTAATCTCACACCTGAACAAGAAACTAAGCTCATCCAATTGTTAACAAAATATCAAGAAGAATTTGCATGGGATTACCCTGACATGAAAGGAATTGATCCCCAGTTATGTACACACCACATTTATACGGAAAAAGACGCCAGACCTGTTCGTCAGCCACAAAGGAGACTTAAACCTCATCTAAAGGATGTGGTAAAAGCTGAACTTCAGAAACTTTTAGATGTCAACTTTATCTACCCTATTTCTGATAGTAAATGGGTCTCTCCGCTTGTGGTGGTACCAAAAAAGAACGGAAAATGGAGAATTTGTGTGGATTATAGGGAACTAAATAAGGCAACACATAAAGATCACTTTCCTCTCCCATTCATAGACCAAGTATTAGATACTTTGGCAGGGAAGAAGTTCTTTTCTTTCCTGGATGGCTTCAGTGGATACAATCAGATTCAGATTGCCCCTGAAGACCAGGATAAAACTACTTTTACTTGTCCCCGGGGAACATTTGCCTATCGAGTTCTACCTTTTGGCCTATGTAATGCTCCTGCCACATTCCAAAGGGCTATCCTTAGCATTTTTGCAGATTTAATAAATGATGGACTTGAAGTTTACATGGATGACTTTACACCATATGGAGATGATTTTGATCCAGCTCTAGACACCCTAGAAAAAGTCCTACAACACTGCATTGTTACCAGGCTTTGCTTAAGCCACGAAAAATGTTTCTTGATGATGACCGAAGGACTTATCCTAGGACACTATGTCTCAGCAGCCGGCATTCAGGTAGACCCGGCCAAAATCCAAATACTTTTGCTTATTCCCACTCCTACTACTCAAACAGAGGTACGCAGCTTTCTTTGATTTTCCGGTTATTATAGACGATTTATAGAGCATTATTCGCACATTGCTGCTCCTTTATATGCACTAACTGGTAACGTTGATTTTCTTTGGACAGACAAATGTGACCGTGCTTTCGAGGATCTAAAGAAGCTTGTATCCACAGCCCCAGTCCTTCGAGGACCAAACTGGGACCTACCATTCCAGATATCATCTGATGCCTCAGATACAGCTATTGGCGCAGTCCTTGGGCATGAAGAGGATAAAAAACCATATGCTATCTATTACATCAGCAAGAATTTATCCCCTGCTGAATTAAATTACACTGTTACTGAAAAAGAATTCCTAGCTGTAATACATGCTGTCAATAAATTTAGACATTATATTACAGGCTATCCTGTTATCTTATATACAGACCATTCTGCTATAAAATATTTAGCAAAAAAGCCTGTCACAAATGCCAGAGTAACTCGATGGTTAATCTTATTGCAGGAATTCAACATCACAATCAAGGACCGGCCTGGCAAAGAAAACCCTGTAGCCGATTTTCTTTCGAGAATACCAAAATCAAGCGATGCAGCAGCAGTTGAAGATCAATTTCCGGATGAACACTTGTTTGCTGTTGCCGTTCAAACACCATGGTATGCTGATGTTGCCAACTACCTCGCAGTAGGTAAATTACCAAAACATTTAACTCCTAATGAGCGCAAGCAGATTATTCAGAAAAGTTCTCGATTCTCGTGGATTGGGGACTATTTGTTTCACACAGGGGAAGACATGCATATCAGGCGATGTGTTAGAGAAGATGAAATCTTTGACATCCTAAAAGCCTGTCACGATGGACCGTGTGGGGGGCACTTCGCTGAGCGCAGAACTGGACATAAAGTATTGCAGACAGGATATTACTGGCCTACGATCTTCAAAGATGCGAAGAAGTTTGTCCAAGCCTGTGACAGCTGCCAGCGAGCAGGACGACCTGGTCAAGCCGATGAGATGCCTCTGAAACCACAGTTAGTCATCGAACCATTCGAGCGATGGGCTCTTGATTTCGTTGGACCCATCAACCCCTCATCAAATCAGAAAACATATATCTTGGTGGCAACAGAATATGTCACCAAATGGGTTGAGGCAGAAGCATTGCCAAGAGCCACAGAGGACTCCGTCATACAGTTCCTGTTCCATTTATTTGTACGTTATGGCCTTCCAAGGGAAATCATTACAGATGGAGGACCACAATTTGCTGGGAATAGATTAGCTGCAACACTCAACAATTATCACGTCCAGCATAAAATCACTACTCCATATCACCCACAGGCGAATGGGCAGGTAGAAAGTAGCAATAAGATAATAGAATCAATCCTAACGAAAACTATTGCGTCACATAGGCGTGATTGGGCTACCCGACTACCTGAAGCACTCTGGGCCTATAGAACCACATGGTGGAGCACCACCGGTTACTCACCTTATCAATTAGTGTTTGGAAAACAACCCATTTTTCCCATAGAATTCGAAATCCAAACATTACGGACAACACAGGAAGTTGGCCTAGATCTAAGCGAGGCACAAATCAATCGACTACAGCAGATCAATGAATTAGATGAAGTTAGGCTCTCTGCATTACAAAATACAGCATTGGTTCAACAGCAGCGAGCTAAATGGCATGATGCGCTCATCAAAAACAAAGTCTTTCACGAGGGAGACTGGGCTCTATTATACGACTCTCGGTTTCAGGACTTCCCTGGAAAAATTCAGACTCGATGGTTGGGACCATACGAAATCCAGAAGGTGCATGACAATGGAGCCCTTACTCTAATTACCATTGACGGTTCTGGATATGCATTCAAAGTGAATGGCCACCGAGTCCGTCTCTATCGCAAACCACTCACTCGGGAATCCTTCTGCCAGCAGCTACGCCGAGATACTGATATGGAGATCTTGGGAGAGGAAGAGAAATCTTCCTCACCTGTAAGTCATTAAGGGTTCATTTCTTTTTGCAATTTGTACATAAGTTCTTGTTTTTGAGTGATTTTTGTACATAAGTTTGCATTTAAATATTTTCTTGTCATTTTTTTGCTGTTCCTTTTCTTTCACAAAGTTCGATTTTTGCCCCTCTAAAAATAAGCATATGCGTGTTTTTTTATGATGTTGGTTTTGCTTGTTTTGCTGTTCATTTTCTAAAGGAACAGCATTCGGGATCTCTGCTGTTCCTTTTTCAAAGGAACGGCATTATTACGTTTTCTGCTGTTCCTTTTGGTTACCACTCTTCCTTCTTCTTCAAAGAAACATCGTTCTTTCATTACTGTTGTTCCTTTTTCAAAGGAATGGCATTTAGAGTGTTTTTATAGTATTTTTATTTTTGCCATTCCTTTTTCCCAAAGGAACGACATTTGCATTTTTGCTGTTCCTTTTTCTATCATCCGTCATTGTTTCTTTTCCAAAGGAACACCACTCGCATACTTTTGCTCTCCTTGTGAAACAACTTATTCCTTTTGTTGATCTAAATTGAGGATGATTTTTGCCCGTCTTCTTTCTAGTCTTTAAGATACAGCTATGTATTTTTGCAATGAAATATAAAATCACAACATACCGAAATCTGCAAACCATAAATCGCTATATCTATAAGGCTCTACATTAGTAAGAGGACAAACGGAAGGACATACTTATTTCTTACCTTTTGTTGACATGGTTTTACTAATTTTGCCCTGATTGGTTATCTTTATCATGCTGATCCCCTTAAACTTTTTTGATTATTACCTGGGAATAAGAGCAAAGACCTTATATCTTCCTATTGAGATGATAAGACTTCTTCCACCATTCCTACTCTTAAGGAGTGTTGAACCACTCTTTGTGTATAAATAAGGAAAAGTATTCTATAAAAAGAAAAAATATGTAAACATGAAATGTGAAGTGTCAAATGCAGGATGGGGGGTCTCATCGAGAGCCAGCCTACCATGATCATGAGGATGGAAGTGAAGTGGCATTCCCATTATGGCCACCACACCAGGGATATGGTCCAAAAGGTATATCAAATAACCGAACCTTGGAACAGGAGGTCTCATCACGAGCCGGCCTGCCCACGTTTCGCTCCTTCCTCGTGAATGGCATTATGGTTAACTGGTCATCAAGCCGGCATAATGGTCTACATTTTGACATAACAACACTCCTAAGTATACACAAAGGATCATGGTTCCGAGGGTGAAAAAAACAACTCTGCCAAGGTTATGGACACCTGTTGGCAGCAGAGTACTGTTAATGGTATTGAAGTCACCTTGGTTACACCAATGGGTAAGATATTAATACTCTTTTGTTTCTTATATCCTAGGAACTAATCATATGTTATTTCCCGATTTATACATCGCATGAACATTTATCATTACCAATCATGGCAACGGAAGTGACCATGACCACTTAAGATTTGGCAAGTACGATACCTGTCTTATCCACTAGCCTCATATCATAACACAGCAGCCTCTTATATAATACGCGATCAATTTTCCGCCTCGATTTCAGTAATTCGTTGTCCCTTTTAACATAGCATAATTCCACATGTTGTTCCTTTCTGACTTGGTTGCAGATCGGGTGGCGCCCCTTTATTTGCCGGCTGGGACAGCCTATCACATTGCGGGGGGGGGAGGTTAACCTCATCATCCCCTGTATTACGTGTCAACTCACCATTTGGGAAAATAGTGTACGACGGTTTTGCATGGTTTAACGGCATGGCATTTCTATTTTTACACAAAATCGCTTTCTATTGCACTATTGCATACTCTGTGTTTTTGAAACCTTTGCGATTATCACCCTCTCTGTGTTTCAAACAGAAAACGTAGTTGCCGTTCCATTTAGAATCTACAGTGAAACCATGGGAGGAAGGGCAATTCGAAGCGAGCCTCAGCAGTTGACGATCTCTGTTGCTGCCCGGGAAATCCTAGAAAGAGCAGGATGGTTGAATTATTTCAATCGCCTACAGGAGTCTGATGAAATAGTAGCGATGGAATTTCTGCAGAACCTACAGGATGATCATTCCACAGTAAGGGGGAAGCGGATAGCGGTCACCAATGACATAATTGCAGAAGTTTCAGGACTACCAGCCACCGGACCAGTATGGACAATGAAAAAGGAACGATTACAGAAGGTCATGGAAATTTTCCAGGACGAAGGCCAGAGTTTGACAATTAAGGGGAAGGGAGTTCTGCCAGCAACCCTAGGAGAACCCTGGACGGAGTTAGCAAGAATAGTGCAGAGCTACATCACCTGCGAAGGAAGGAAAGACGTGGTAAGACCACGACATCTTAAACTTTTAGCTGTTTTAAAGCAGAAATGCTCTGTAAATTTACCTGCACTCCTGAACTCATTACTGCATGATTTTGCACAAAGCATAAAAAAGGCACAGCATGTAGAGTCAGTCGTTAGTCACCATGGGCTAATACGACTAGTTGTTAGCCATAGTCTCACCCAGCAGCAGAGCAGCTGGGAGGAGCTGCTTTTAATGATTAGGGGGGGATTGACAGCGCCATCCCCAAAACGTAAACATCCTACAAGCACACCAGAACGACCGGAAAAACGCAAAGAACATGTCGCTAGTGCATCGGAACAACCAGGGATACACCAAGAATCAGAAAAACACAAGCATACCATCGATCCACCCGAGCAACCAGAGGAACCCAGAAAATCAGCTCGGTTAGCTCAGATGAGAGGAAGCATAGATAAGCCCAGACAATCAGCCCGGTTAGCTCGAATACGAGGAAGGCTAGAAAAGCTCCAGGAAAGCGCCAGCCAACCAGTGGTAATTGAGGACGAGCAATCCAAAGAAGAAGCAGCCGAGCATTCAGAAACAGAAATAGAAGCAGAAATTGAACAGGAGGAGGAAATGGTACAGCAGGAAGATAGCCCATTACAAGACCTACTGGGAGAAGATGACTTGGCCGCAGTCTTAGCCAATATGGGCAAGTATGGCCAACCTTCTAGTTCAGAGGACCCCCACGACAAACCCCAAGAAGAAAACATGCCTGTTCATGATGAAGAGGAGGTAAATACTAAACGGGAACAATCTGTTCCCAGGTCACAAGAGGAAATTCTAGAGGGAGTAGGAGCAGAAACAACAGTTGCTCAGGAAGAGACAGAACCAGTTGAGGTTCCTACCCCAGAAGAGCCAGAGCAGAACAGTGAGGAAGAACCCCAAGAGGAAGATTTAGAAACTAGTCATGGTCCAGACCGCAGCAGACAGTTTGCTGTTCCTTCTAATGAAACGATGGAAATTAAGAAGTTGTGGAGGGAATGACAGAAATTGTTGAATACGATAACCCAGCTCAGACAAAAAATTAGGATTCTGAAAAAGAACCAGAAGGTAAGAGAGACTGGAAGGAAGAAAAAGAGGGCCAACAATCGGCCTGCTACTCAAAACCCTACTGAGAATCCAGCTGACGTTCCAAATGATGCTGAGGAACAGGAACAAACAGATATTCGCGTTAAAACAGAAAAGGATGATATAAGGACCAGTGACAAGCAAATTCAGACAGAGGCACCACCCTCAGGGGTAATCAGGGTTCTGAACTCCAAACAGCATAATAAGAAAGTTCAGGTAAAACTCCCGGCCTCTACTGACCTATGGAAAAAAGATCCGAAGACAAAAACCTTGCATAAGATGGTGAAGCAAGCCCAGCAAGAAGCCGAACAACTTAGAGAGCAAACGGTTCCCCGAGAAAAATATGAAGAGTTACAGTAGCAACTAAGGGACGTCAATCAATCCAAAAGCCAGGCTTTTGAAGGGTGGCGAAAGGAACAAGAGGAAGTTGCACAGGTAACCCGTAGACTAGATACTGTTATCAAGCAGATGAATACCTTGTGTTCTTTATACAATGACGTCTTAGCATGTAGGGCTCCTGCTAAAAACTATGCTCTATTTTTATTAGAACGGTATTTACAATTAAAAATAAAAGTTGTTAAAGCAGGTGCCCCTATACAAATCAACACTGTCAATGACTTTATAGATTGTTGTAAACATTATGGAGTGAAAGTCCAGAGATTGTTGTGTGAACTTTATTTGCATGACCTTGTGCTAAATCAGGAGACTGAGTTAAACCCTGGCCCTTTCGTTGGGGACATCCAATTTCAAGCATTCATTTAATTCGGGGTTAATTAGATTAAGTGGCTTAAAGCCTATGATACTTTCCAGAGTCAGGAAAATGGTCTAGATTTACGGGTAAGGGCTGAGCCTAGGAACCCAGTGCAGTTGTGGAAAGCTCATAGAAACCTCATAAAGACTCCGGGTGTCTATGAAACTTTAGGACCCATGCATGAGGCACTTATTCAGGAAGGGTTAGAGTATTTTCTTTCCATCCAAGACTTGGCCATTAATGCAGCCAAATTTCGGTACCGAATCTCTGATCCAAACATCCAGCTCAGGGAACCATTTAAGTATGAGAACTTTGGGTTAGCTGCCAACCATTTGAACCTCTATGGCGAGAGCATTATGAAAGCAGGGTCATCCTGGTTAGGATATAGATTCCGCACTCCAATTATTTGGCACCCTGCACCCGGATACCAGGCCCTGTATGAGATGCCTGAGGGGCAAACAGGTCAGTTCTTTGATTATCTAATCACTCATCATGGTTGTAGGCCTCCGAATGAGACTCCTTCTCCAGCATATTCTCTCACTGCCTTGCATGTCAACTACAATGTTTTCATGAGAACATGAAACAAGGTAAGCAGGGGGGTGTGTGGAGTACTGAAAAGGTATGTTTTTGATGATTATTTCAGTGGCTTTTTAGTAGAATTTGTAAACCTTTTTGTCTCATGAATTTGGAAAGTAATAAGGAATTATAATAAAACATGTGGAAGTTGATATACAAGACTTAACCACTAATAATGGTTATTTTCTGAACAGGAAAAGGAAAAAACGAGGAATTGCCGCTCCAAAGGAAGAGACAAAGTCGAGATAACTGCTGTCCCTCTGAAGGTGAACCGAATGCAACCAAGGCTAAATAGATTACAGCAAATCGGCTCGGAAAAGAAGGAGAAGACACCACCTCGGCGCCAAAGAAAGGAAAGGATGAAGAATTAACAGTTTGGCGAATCCCTCAGGATCTTCGATCCTGAGGGATCGCTGCTTTATTTATCATGTTACTTGGACATCTCCGCCGTCGCCTTTATATAAAGGGACAACACTGTTAGCTTGATAGAGAGATAGAGGATACGCTTTTATGTAATTTTCTGTAAAACAACAACTTTGATTATTAAGTCTCGTTGAGAACTGGTTCAATGTATTTTTGACCGATGCATTAATACAAGCTTGGTGATTATTCCATCTTTGCGTCTGGATTAACTTAAAGCGGTGTATCCTTGGAGGCTAAGGGCCCGGCCCCGGAGGACACTTGCTTCTGTACCATTACGACTTGATTTCTGCGTGGTTTGTTTATTATTGTTATTTGGTAATTAGATGTGTTTCATGAGTTGATATTACATGCTCTGTTAAGATTAAATCATTGAAGTTGTTACAGGTGGAATCGTGGATTGACTCTGCATTATGTTATTGATTTGCTCAGAGTTCATTACATGTTATCAGCCTTAATTAAATACTCTTACTGTTCTGTTACAGAGCTTTTATATTAAACATTCGTGTCATACATTTGCTTGAGGTAGTGTTCTTCTTAATCGTTGAATTCATAAATGATAGTGTTCCGTTTGGAAGCACAGTTATATTCCTGTTGATTTAGATTGTTATTCCAGTGTGTTGTGCACGTTTCTGATTTATCAGTACTGTTCCATAATTCATTAATAGTTATTGCTGTTCCATTAGCGTGATTTGTGTGAATTGCCTTTAGAGTGAAAGAATGTTATTTGATTGCAAAGAGTGCATTTGAGTTAATAGATTAAGTTTGGTTACAACCCGCGGGACTTAGTTATTTCAATTTCTGTTCCATTTTAGATTTGCTGTTCCATTCCAGAGTTGCTGTTCAATCTTTTATTTGCTGTTCCATTTACTCGCATTTGTTGTTTTGGCGTGAGAGATGATCTAAGGCTGTAGTGAGCATTGGCAGTCACTGTCTAGCTCCCAGGCTCGTGGTCTATGCTCTAATTTCCTTTCCATCAGTTTTCGAAGGGATGGGTTATCACTGCCGAACCCTTGACTGATAAGTTGTTGAGTTTTCTGAGTGTGTGATTTATTCTTTGAAGTAATTTAGTTACAGACAAGCATCCATTTACTCTTGTATTTCTTAAGCACTGTACTACTAGCATTACTCTGACAAATGATAGCCTCAGAT